>CP130732.1:12822013-13411814 GCA_030553155.1 Nippostrongylus brasiliensis
AGCAGCTTCTCAACCTCAGTAGCCTTCCTGCAGATGTGGAAGTAGAGTACCGGGCATGCAGCAACGATTAAATTGTGGAAGTTTTTGCTTCAAAAGTGATTTATTTAAAAAAATAAGTGTATATATATGTATATATATACATATATATGTATATATACATATATATGTATATATACATATATATATACCATTTTCATGTGAAATACAACGTTTTTCAAATAGAATTCAACACTTTCCAAATTGATTTGAACACTTTTCAATTGAATTCAACATTTTTCAAATAGAATTCAATATTTTTCAAATTGAACACAACACTTTTCAGATTGAACACAACACTTTTCAAATTGATTTCAACACTTTTCAAATAAAATTCAATGCTCTCCAATTCACGTCACACAACTCTTTAAAAAACTGCCCAATTTCTTACTTTGCTTCACTAAGATCCAGGATGCAAGGGAGTATTGTACTATTGCTCAAACAATTTTAGTACGTTGTGTTATGCAACATTGTTCAAAGTCGAAGTCAAAAAGTCCAATTGAAGTTCAAAAAACATCTTACTCCGGTAAAATACGCTAGGTCTTCGAGACCGACAAGATGTGTGTACATAGCCACAATACAACTATAAATACAGCAGAACTACAACTAATAGTACAATAATAATTTGCGACCACAATAAACATCACGAGACAGTGAAAGTGACTCAAGTAACGAATATTCGTCCAGTACTTGCAGCTGTGATGTTAGTCATCATATGCAGAACGTAGTTCGTGCAGTCCTGCTGTGTAACTGAACGAACATCATCCTCGATAGCCTCTACTAGTGTCCCTTCCACAGATGGATTGCTCAAAAGGCGCTTTGCTGACGACTTCTCCTTGGAGAAGACGTTTTCTGCTGGACTGAGCATGTAAGAATAGGGCGACAGAAACTTCAAGGTGAAGTAAGGTCCAGTGATTGCTTGCATTTCTTGTGACTTGTGTTCGCGATATCCGCGTTAGGATGATATTCGTTAAAAGCTTTTAGAGCACGCTCAACAAGCTAAATCGGCGATAGTTAGAAAGATCTTCACTGCCGCCTTTCTTGTGCAAGATGACTGTGCGCAAATTCCTCCACTGGATTCGTTCCTTCCGAAGCGAAGGTAGGATGTCATTCGCGCCGCAAGAATAGACTGCAGAGAATGATTCCCTGCACGAAAAAGATCGGCGAAGATCTTGTCTGACCCTAGGGCCGTGCCGCTCCTCATACTATTAATTACTCGTACCTCCGATGGTAGAATACTTGCTTCACCGGCGTGAATATCGGGGTCTGCTGGTATAGGGCAGAATAGGTTGATGTAAAACCTCTCTGTGATCGATTCCATCTCAGAACGGGAGGCGTGGCAGTTCCGAAGGTCAATTCGTCTTCACGTTTGAATGCCGATAGCTAAATATTGCATTCGTTGAGACATTTCTTCAGCCGCCGTCTTTCTTGTGCCATTTCCAAAATCTTCTTCGTCCTGTGCTGAATGAGATTCCTCTGTAAATATTTCTGCAACTGGTATCGGCAACCAACCGCTCCAGGTTGGTTGCATTCGGATCCAGCCTCAAACTTCCCTTCTTCTGAAGCAACGTCCCCCGTGGTGGCTCGCTCGAAGGACCCCACCCCCGAGCGAACTACTATGGGAGGAACTCGTTGAGCATCCTGCACAAATGAATGAGGTGGACATCGTTCGGGTTACTACGTGTGCACCTCGAAAACGGCACAAAAAAGTGCCGCTTCTGCCATCTCATCGTTGCGGTACGACGAGTGCTGTACTGTTTGCCGCCTTTCTAAGAATGTGCCCTCCGACATTGGAATAATGTACGCCTGCGGTGCTTTCTTCCTGCCTATGGTAAACTGTGAAGTTCGCAGAAACCTCGTGCGTATCCATGACCGTTCTCTGATTATACAATAGCTTCACTAGAAGTCCGTCAGCTAGTTAAGCTCAAACGCTCGCACATTTTTTCGTTTTCCTTCTTCATTCATTTCTATTACACCTCCTTCGACTTTCAGTAGACGACAAATACAAAATTCGGCACTATTGTTCTCAATGTACCGCACTAATTCTCGTTCAAATCACATCCACTAGGGGTATTCGGCTATTAGAAGAACGAATCTGATACTCGTTCAGTGCGGAAACGCTTAATAAACCCGCTATGGTGAGTTGCAATCGCTAAAAGCCCTGCGAAATAATGCGCAGCAGGAGGAGACGCAGGTTCTGACTCTATCCACGACACACTATTTGGTGCTTGGTACATGTGCAATTGATCTTCAAGGCGGGGCTTAGGCTTGGGCTTAGTCTTAGGTAACAACCTAAGCCTTAGGCCTAGGGAGGGACCTGAGCTCCGCCTTGGAGTTCAACTGCACATGTACCGTTTAGTTTCATATCACTGTTGTTGTTCTCTTTACCTTTCGCTAGTTCTCTGAATAAATGAAGAAGTAAAATAGTGGTATGCCACTGGAAACTCTCCGATCAGTAGGAGCGAGCTAAACGCGAACTGGTAGACGGCCAAATCAGCAACGGGACCGGAGAGAGGCGAAATAGTGTGTGTCTTGAGTAGAGTCAGAACCTGCGTCTCCTCCCGCTGCGCACTATTTTGCAGGGCTTTTGGCAATTGCAACTCAACATAACGGGCTTATTAAGCATTTCTGCACTAGACGAACATCAGATTCGTTCTTCCCATAGCCGAATACCCCTAACAGATATGTTTTGAACGAGATTTAGTGCGGTACATTACATCACAATATTGCCCAAAATTCTTGTTACTAATAAGCCTATGAAAAGTTTCATTCAGACTTCTGGAGTTGAAAATCTTCATTGATAAAAACGGCAATCTGATTCCCCTTATTACAAGCAAAGGTTTGTTGTACAAGTAAGATTGTTGAAAGTTGAACGAAAAGGGCATCATTGAAAAATTACCTCCTTTAGAACATGAAATCGACCCAGTCATTCATGCGCCAATCTACGGAATGCATATGGTCGCTGCACATGACATTCGGTACCAAGTCTCGTCAAAGTGAGAGATGCATAACAGAACTATTACGCTGAAAAATCCTCCATTTGAATTGTTTTCATAACGTCACTGAAATTCTGCGCTGCACTTTCTTCGATAACATTTGAGTGAGGTAGCTGAAGCTCTTTCAATACTATAGGTCACTCATTCGGTTTTTGTTAGAATTCCGAGAAATTTCAGAAACGAGCAAATAGAAGAATGGCTTGTAAATTCAAAGGTAAACTCGAGGAATATGCAAGCAGTTCAAACAAGACACCGTGTGTTACCTACCCAACACCGCCATACATCACACCATCGGAAAAAAAAACACTAGTGGAAATTTTTAGAACACTATTGGACTCTGGTACCACCTCCAGACAACACTCCAAACTACTACGGAACACCGTTCGTTTCCACAGCTTCCAAATGACGCAGAGGAAAAAATCTCAAGGAATCATACCATCTCAAAAATGAATTAGAAACTTTTTCATGATTCAACGGTTAAAATAACAGAATCGGAATATATCAGAGGGTTCACAACCTACTATTTTTCGTCAGTTCCGTGCCGAAGCTATTCAATTTCAGATCATCGGGTTTCATTTTTGTCCGTCAAGAGACAATCCGTCACATCCCTCAGTTTGGACAATACATAGCAATGAGAGTTCCGATTGAAACGATAGTGACGCAGACGTTCAACGACGCAATGCATGTTGCTTTATTTTTATTAATCTTGAACTATGTAGCCGATCATAGTTCCCCTCAATTTCAGACCCGATTTTGAGTTCGATGGTCATTCATACAGGACCAGTAACTTTACAGTGTACCAGAATCAGCTTTGTAATGATTTACTGGGTAACTTCATGATCTTCACTCTATTCACAACAACGGGCTACAATGTCAGGTTTTTCGTCGTATAGACTTTGTTTATTTGTTTGTTGGGCACTAGTTAATAGTTCCGCATTCAGTAACTGGGTCTGGATCAAAAAATTAGTTTTCGCTTATTCTTCGCTGATTGGGATTATTTCGGGCGCTGAACGCAAATTTGATGTGCGTTTTATAATACTAATCTGGGCTGAGGACCACCCGTGTTGTCTACCTGGGTGATCAGGTCTATCTCAAGCTTTGTCTAGGTAGATCATTTTGCATGTTGATAACGATTATGATGAATTTTTCGAATTTCGCCTGTTTTGGGCTGTTACGGATAGACTTAGCAGAGTAACGACGACAGTAACGATGGGGGTGGGGATGTCAGAGTGGCGGCGTGGAGGAGACCTACCTGATACTGCCGAAATCGATCGAAATCTGAGGAAAAGACATCGGAATCCTGGTAAATATCCCAAATACTCCAAATAAGCGAGGTTTTAGCCAAATCGGTGATTTTGACCCGATCACCAATTTTTGGGTGGTCCTTGGTCGAAATTCGACAAATAACGTCCGAATCGTTATCAGGATGCAAAATAACCACAAACTGGCATCAGATTCGTGCTTAGCACCCCCAAATAACCGTTGTAGGTTTCGAGGGAAAATCTTGCTCTAAGCCCGGTACGATGAAGTTGGAACTTTTAACTAGTGCGTTTATTTATATCGGCTATACCATAGATTTCACACCTGTACGTGATGTTAACTTCGACTTTTGCAGTGGACTCATGACACACTACATGCGGCTGAGTTCGCGTTGTGGAAAACGTCCACACATCGCTTCTTCAACAGTTTCCGAAGCCACAGGTGAACGCAACCGTAGACTATTACTTTAAACGAATGAACGGACGTTGACTGATAGCTCCATGGTTCCACCTTCATTTGTCGTCGAGTGTTCGTCCATAATCTCCTTACAAACCCATGCGATCCTTCCTCTGCTGTTTCGACCCTTGGTATTACCCATCTATCCGCAATTTACCACAGGTAGTAGTAACTGTGTGTTAACATATATTCAATTAGTTAACATATTTTTATCATTAGATGCTGCAGATGAGAGCAGGGCTTATTTACCTTCTTCTCATCTGCAGTATCCAATAATTTAAAAAATATTAACTAATACCGGGTTAATCAAGTTTTCCGTCGCTCCGGAGTCGGGTAAATTGCGGCTAGACTTGCCTGGGAAAGTAAAGACAATGACATCGTACAGCGACAAGTCATTGTATAGGCCAAATGCGCATTCATGCGCCTATACGATTTTGAATTTAAGGTGAATGCATGGCGTGTCCTTAGGAGACTGATCAACCATGACCCCGTTATCTTTTACGTTTGAGTCTCTGATTATCTGCGACACAGTTTTTTATCGGAAGACATTTCCTGTGAACCTTATTTTTCTTTTTTTCAAGGCGCATGGCTTACCCACACGCGATTCATCGGCCGATTCGCCGGCAGATATTCCGCACCTGGATTCGATCTCTACCGCTTATTTTAAGTGCGTTGATCAGTAACTTCTCAGACGATCTGTGTGTCTCTCGGATAACTTCTTGTACTTGCAGTGAACTTCTTATTTCTCGCACTGATCTTCTTCGGAATAGAATGTGCAGTACACATGCACGAAAAGAAGAAAGCTCGACGAACAGGATTGAGTCGATCATTCTCCGCCGCAAGCGTTTAGGAGTATCAATTAAAATGACCTCTATTTTTTCTCTAGACGTAATGAATCTCGAAAAAAGTTCCAGAGATAAGATCATCTCTAAGCGTTCCTCGAGTTGCAGCGCAAAATTTTGCTTAACGACGTTCCCATGCTATTTTCTATGTTTCATCCTCGTGGTATCGCTGTGAGATTGCGTATAATAAATGTTGTAGTTTGTGTTCGAATATGACTGTTTCGATGGAAGCTGATGCATTGATGTTAATCCTTCACTTGTAGTTGAGATATCATCGTGATCATTGAGATCGCTGCTTCGTTCTTCTACCTGCCCTAATCGATCACGCTCTTCTACAGTACCGGACGCGCTGCAACGATAAAACGGCGGTAGCGGCGCTTCGGAGCGCCGGAACTCGCCGTTTCTCAATAACTTCTTCAAAGTTGGTTTATTTGCAAAGATAGGTATATATTCGAGCTCAGCAGCTTGAGCTCTATCCTTCCATATGCACTTTTTCCAAATTCGTGAAACTTGTTTTCCGTCGATTTTTTTGAGTGCTCGATTTTCGGATCCCACTGATGCTTCGGTCCCTCGCTTGGCGACTCACCACCGACTAGGCTCCTACTCGTAGCATATGAATACGCGGCGCGTCTTTTCCTAGCGTCCCAAGCTAGCAATAGGAGTCTCCACGGGGTGACTCGAAGAAGCTACCACGCGGGGTCCCCGTTGAGCATGCTACGCGAACTTGTCCCCGCCCCGGGCCACCACGCGTGGACTCCGAAGCGGCGCTTTTCGGTACTGTCCGGTACTGTAGTTCGAGCCATGTGTTTCTCACCAAGTATGGATAGCTTTTGAAAGTTGAACGATGATTTGGTTTTTCAGTTATTGTTCATAATGACTTATGGCCCACGTGATGCAGTGTTAAGAGGAGCTACTAACATTCCACGATCAGGCGGTCGATCCTCGACCGAGCTAACCTCCCATCTCTCGGGGATCGGGTAAATTGGTACTTTACTTTTATGGGGAGGTTTAAATACTGAAGAATATTCCATGATCGACTGTCGTTAAATCTTGGCATGTCGAACATAGTTGCACGTGATAGATTTAGTGAAGCCGAACAGCCAAGATGGTAGGAGTTTATTCTGGGTAACGTTTCGGCGAGTCCGCCTTCGTCAGAGTTTGGAAGAGAGAAAAGGAGTTTGTGAGATCATTCGCTCAAGACCAATTTCAAGTTTCAGCGGTGAATCAGAAGGCACCAGGAGAGAAAGACGAATCGTGGATAGGGTAAACACAACCAGACCTGGGCAAGTAGAACACCAATGCAAACCATCGGACTCCGGCAGTGGCATCAGGACGTAGACAGCTGAACGATAGCAGAATCGTTTTCAAGGTGCCCTTCGTCTCAGACGAAGTCGGTACTGAGATACGATCGTTTTGAGTACCCCGTTCTACGATGACACCAGTAAGAACATGCGCTAAGTGGAACTGCTGGGCGACACCTATTTACTAATAACCTTCTATTAGATGTGCAACTCATAACACACAATGCACAACTACGACGAGTATCCTTCGTCCTCGGATGGAGTATAAACACTCGCCACGCGGGTCTTCGAATAGTTACCACGAGTTATCGCAGAAAGAAACACCGATTATACCTCTAACTTGGGTAATTGAACAGCTCTGATACTGGCTTTAATACCACGATTCAACCAGAAAAATCACGCCAATCAAACGGTATATAATGGATAACATAAGACGAAAACTAGAGATCTAGGGAAGGAGAAATTAGTATAAGACGAAGATTAGAGAATTAGGGTAAGAGAGGCTAACAGTAACCAACCAAGACGAAGCAACGGACCCTATGGCTATGTGATGAAGCTTGTGATATGTTGAGCATATGTTGACAGTCAAGCCACAGAAACAATGGTCACAGCGATGAGATGACACGTCATGCCCACAACACAAAAAAATAAGAATTAGATCACGTCAATCAATCTCAATCAATCGACCAGATATGAGAACTACGGTAGAAAATATAGAGAGATCTCTATACCTCGCCCTCCCCACCCTCCGGCCACAAAAATTAAGATCACGATCATCAGTATCGACCATTTTCTCGACGATTGTCCTTTGAGGAGGCCGTCTTCTCCTATGCTCACTTCGATAACTGCCATCTACTGTCCCATTGTGGTCCTAAGTGGAATCGTAGTCTCTCATCCTCATTTCCAAACGAAGAAGCTCTCGATTAAGTGTCGCTTCCTGCGTGTGAAGCGATCGTTTTTCCTTCAGTTGCGCCAGGTTGCGAGCCGTTTCTCTGATGTCCTCGTTTGCCCACTCCTTCCCGATTGCTGCTTCACTGCTAACGATTACCTCTCTGACCTTCTAAGGCTGGTCGTTTGTGCGGTCGAAGAGTCCCTGCAGACGTGACTCGTTAGGTTTCCTTGAAGTGTGCTCCATCGTTGTACGTGTTGCTCTTTCACCGTCCCTCGATCTGCGAGTATCATCCTGCCGTCGCTGCTCGTGATCCTCGTCGCTCCATCTAGACGTGTGTTCTTTTTTCCAAGCATTGAGTCGTTTCATGATTAGCTCTTTGTTAGATTCCATTTTCGGTGAAATCGGGAAGCGATGAAGACTCGTTGCGCTCTTCAGTTGCCTGAGTACCTCGTCTAGACGTATACCCAGCAACTTCTAATGTCTCCGCGCTGGCTGCCGTCTTTTCCTCCGCGGCCTTAATCATTGCAGGCATTCCTCCCAGGTTCGCCACAATCGACTTGATCTCGAATAACATGCTTGTCGTCTGCTCGTGGTGTTTCTTGACCGTTTGCTCGAGTTTCTCTATGTGTCCCAGGGCTTCAGACGAGGATACCGTCGCAGGTGCGAATTTGTCTACCTTTGCAGTCACGGTCAGCAAAATTCTACTTCCCTGCTGCAGAAGCTCCTTCGAAAGAATTCCAGACGCACAGGATTTTTTCGTAGCTGGCGTGTTTCCGGCGCTGCTACTGCTACGGCTGCTACTACTACTACTGCTTTCAACGGAGGTTGCTTTTGGACGACGTTTTCTCGACTTCTCAGGAGTCGCAGAGGTGGCATTCCTCACCGTGCTGTCTGCAGATTTTCCTGTCACGGCAGGTGTCGTCGCCTCAGCCGCAACTAGCGATGGCCTCTTCGGTTAACTTGTTGCCTTCCTGCTCTTCTCGTCCATTTTAGTCATAAGATCAGATTGAGTCATAGGTGTGTAGTCCATGACAGCTGAAATGTAAGAAGAATAGAAGTCCACTGTACAGAAACTACAGTAATAAGTTGTGTGTCATTATAATGAACATGCAGTGACTCCTCTTCGAGGGCTTCTATCGACTCTCGGACCGGATTCTTCTACGTGCAAAGGATGATGTTAGTATCCGCGGAATGGTGCAGATTACTTTGGAAACTACTCGAACTAGAATCCTCAAAGTTTCTAAGAGTAGGATGAGTCCGATTGTCGAAAACGCAATGTAGCTCACAACAACTGCAACGCCAAGCCAAACGGTCACGACGAGAACTGTATTGTACCATGATAGCATGATACCGCGAAAGTGAGAAAAGTTTGGAAGGACTATCTTGTCATATAGATTTCTTTCTCCATTGAGAATCCTTATCATGTTCCCAGGAATCGTCCGAGTCCATTGTAAAATACCAGTGAGCTCGAAGGTTCTCACTGATGATCCATCAAAGATTCACATAACTGGTGGACTAGTGCCTTCGTTGAAAGGAAGGTGATAGAGGGGCTATTCCTTTTAGCGGTGGTTCAGTGGTAGAATGCTCGCCTGCCACGCGAGCGAACCGGGATCGATTTCCTCCTGATGCACCATATAAACACTCGCCACGCGGGTCCTCGAATAGTTGCCACGAGTAACCGCAGACAGAGACACCGATTATACCTCGAGCTTGGGTGATTAAACCAGTTCTGGTATTGGTTTAATTACCATGATTTGTTAATCAATCGACGAATTATGAGAGCAGCTACAGTAAAAATATAGAGGAATCTCAATTTATAAGGAGCATATTCCGCCGGAGGACTAACCGTCGAGACTCCTCCTATCAATTGCTGGCTGATTATTTATATGCGCGAGGCAGCGTCATACCCTTATCTATGTGTAGCATCTGCGCAGAGCCCTGCGCAGCTTGCAACTACAATATCGACTAGTGCGAATCCTTCACACTCCGCACCTTCTTCATTTTCAGGCATCAGATGTGATATTCAATGACTATATTATCGCCTAAGTTCTTTCAGTGCGATACTAGGTCTCTCATAGAGCAAAATGTAATTATTAGGTATATAAATGTTTGGCCAATCGAGACTGATTAGCTCGTGACACCAGCTTCAAACACGTTACGATATACCATTTTCAGGCGAAAAGCAACACTTTTCAAACCAAATTCAACGTTTTTCAAACCAAACTCATCATTTTTCAAACCCAATTCAACACTTTTCAGACCAAATTCAACGTTTTTCAATCAAGCACAACATTTTTTAAATCTATTCCAACACTTTTCAGATCAAATTCAACGTTTTTCAACCTATAACAACATTTTTCAAATCAATGCCAACACTTTTCAGATCAAATTCAACAGTTTTCAAATCAAATCCAACACTTTTCAAACCAAATTCAACACTTTTCAGACCAAATTCAACACTTTTCAAAATAAATCCAACACTCTCGTTGAACGTAATCGTGGAGGTGTGTAAGGCTTCACATCGTGTCCAGTCACTCTTTATTTCAACGCTCAACGTTTTCTCTATGGGTTGTAACGCACAAAAGATTACTCTTGAAGTAATGGAGGTCACAGAAGAGACTGTCGAGCAGAACCCCCAGTACACCTTGGAACAAGTACGACGATCGTTAAAGGATGAAAAGAACGTTGATTTGTCAGTTTCTTCCGTTTTCAACGCACAAGCAAAACTTCGGAACACGCTTAAAAAGGCCCGCCGTGAACTTGACCGCGTAGAACCAGTCATTGCTAGTCGTCAAGCCTATGCTCTCGATTTTGTGGAAAACTCTCCATCGGACAAGCAGAAGTGTATATTCATTGGTGAGAGCGGCTTCAATTTACACCTGAGGCGTAGCCAAGCTCTCTCGAAGGAAGGAACCTGAGCCCATGTCGTCGTTTCCACACTAAAAGGTCGCCTGATTACATTGATTGTTGTTTGTGAACAACACAGGAATCTTCTATTGGAAAATTATCAGTGATGGCACCTGTAATGGTGCAGAATTTAGCAAGTTCGCTGAGAAACTTTTAGACCGAATTCGCGATCGTGAGCGATCGTGAAGAAATGGAGGGGTCGTGGCTTGTCATGGACAACGCCAAGATCCACACGGCCCACGAGCTAAGGACAATCATGGGACCTTCGTACACCTTGAAGTTCTTGTCGCCGTATTCTTACATGCTCAACCCAGCCGAAAACGTCTTTTCAAAGGTGAAAGCGACAGCAAAACGCCTTTTGAGGCAATTCTCCAACGGAAAGGACGCTCGTGGAAGTTATCGAAGAGAGTGTTAGTTCAGTTACTCAGCAGGACTGCGCTAACTTTGTCTTACATATGATGACCAACATTACAGCAGCAGGTACAGGTCAGAGATTCAATACATGAATAAGTTCAGTCTTCATGTTCTGTTTTTTTTTCAATTGTATTGTAGGTTGTACTTTTGTTTTAGTTCGGTATACACTTTTGCCTACCCCGTATCTGTATTTTATACCTAAGTAAGTGTAACTTGAAGTTTTCTGCTTGCATTGAAATTTATGCTATTGTTTCTTGATTATTTTGTGGAAGATTTCATTACATTCCAAAATGTCTGGAGAGTTGTTTACAATTCTGGAGTACTTGATTTGTCTGAAGAAAAGTAAACCTTACATTAAGTCTGCAGAAAGTACTCTATTATGTACATAAATTGAAAACGTGATTGGTTGAAAAACGTTGAATTTGATCTGAAAAATGTTGAAATTGATTTGGAAAATGTTGTGCTTGGCTGAAAAACGTTGAATTTAGTCTGGAAAGTGTTGAATTTGGTTTGAAAAGTGATGAGTTTGGTTTGAAAAACGTTGAATTTGGTTTGAAAAATGTTGCTTTTCGCCTGAAAATGGTATATTTTCGCAACCATCATTATGTAGTCTACAGATTTTCAAGTAATTGAATAATTTAAGCTTCGATAGAGCATGGGTTGCTGAATTTTGTTTTTCTTTCTTTTTTGCTGAATCCACATAACTAGGAAAGAACCTTCAGCCCAGTCGGGCTGTAGCTAGCTCAGCACTCACCCGTAATCACGGGAATGACCCGGTAAACCGATATCGGCAGTTACCAGTTAAGCTGATAGCATTTTTGATATAACACGAAACTATTCTGCTATTTGCCGCTTTTTGTTTAGCGGTTTATAGACGAGAATACAAAGAGCCTTCAGTTACGGAGAGAATGTTTCGATATCACTCCTCTGATCTCTAAAGGCAACGGTATTGAGCAGTGTGAACGTCATGTCCCTGCACCAGCTTGAGTGCTGGGAGGGGCACTTCACCCACTCATTTGTTGACGAAATTACTTCCACATTTCTCAGAGCATTGATTCTATCGCAACGTAAGCGTGTTTTGGGCACTATTCCAATTACTACACTACAGTGGTCGAAAAAATTATTTTCTATCTCCCTCAAACTTCCCCCTCGAGGGTTTTCTGGGGTGCTGATCACGAATCTGGCATCCGTTTTCCGAATTTCGGCCGGAAACCACGCGTATCGTTTGCAGGGCTAGCAGGATGGTCTGGGTAGGATAACCGATTAGGTTAAAACTCCGTCTCGGGTGGTTATTTTGCACACTGATAACGATTCTGACGTTTGTTTTTCGAATTTCAGCCGAGGATCACCTATGTTGTCCACTAGGCTGGTCGGGTCCAAAATTTCTTTATGGGCTCAATTTGTCCAGGTAGGCTTTTTCACATACTAATTACGATTATAATGTTGGTTCTTCGAATTTCGCCTAATTTCTACCGTTATGGATAGATTTAGGTCAGTAATGAGGGAGCAGTCAGGGTGATGGCGGAGGAGTACCCATCTGAATATGATGAAATCGGTCGAAATCCGCGAAAAAGACATCAACTTCATAATCAGCACCCAGATAACCAACGTGGGCGAAGTCTTAACCAAATCGGTGATTTTGGCCCCTCTGTTGTGGATACACAACCTATTCTATAGAAATTGGTAGTTAGCCATAGGGAGCCCGTAGATTAGAGTGAGTGCAATATGACAAGTATCTCTCGAGACGGCTCCCTAGGCACGACCCAGCGGCATACCGCGAGTGAGCACTTGGGAATCTAATCTGTAGCTCCACTCAGGTGCGGTGCCGTCTGATGTATTTAGCCATTGGGTCTCCCAAGTAGCCCAATGGGATCGTTCGGTGGCTACGCCCACAAATATATGCATAAATAGGATGATTGCTGTGATATTATTGATATTCTTACGTGTACGTAGTAATAAATACTTGCTACAAAAGTATCGGAAGAACTATCCCCTTGGTTAACCACCAAATTGGTGCATCGACCGTGGAAAAAACCCTCTGCGCTAACTCTCTTAATTGAGAAACAGACGGGTTCCCTAGTTATCCTCGCTTGTGAGTCCTCCTCCAAGGAACCAGGAAACTAGAAGACTTTCTTTGCGAGTTCTCTCCGGAGAAACCAGAAAGTTCTTTTCTTCTCATCAGTCCTTCGCGAGTTCTCCTAGGAGAAACCAAGACTAAATTTTCTTCTGCGCTAACTCCCTTCACGGGGAAACAGAAGATAAATCCTTAATTTCTCTTGAGCGTCCTCTAACGAGGAACCGGGAAATTAGAAAAAAAGGCTCTCCCTGCGAGTTTTCTTCGGAAAAACCGGGAAGTTTTTTATTCAAAAAAGACTCTCCCTGCGAGTTTTCTTCGGAAAAACCGGGAAGTTTTTTTATTCAAGCCTTCAGCGAGTTCTCTCCGGAGAAACCAGGGCTCCAATTCAAAGAAATCCTTGCTTGCGAGTCCTCTCCCGAGGAACCACAAGGAATTTCTGAGAAAATATCGGTGATTTCTTCCCGAGAAACCCGATAAAATCAATCAAAAGTCCCGCGTGGCAGGAACAACACCACAGAGCCACTGAAATCATTTCAAAAAAGTGGTGCGAACTCAATAACATCCGAGAAATCCAAAAATCTCGTGTGAGTTTGCAAAAAACACTAGAAATGGCTGACGTACAAGCTCTCAAGGCAAAAATCTCCAGCGCCTGTGTTCTTCTTCGATCCAATGAAGCATCAATAGAAGGACTTCGGCAGGCCTTCGAGTTTCCGCAAGAAAAGGCGCAATGCCAAGAATTCATCAGAAACAAGACTGCGGATTTGAACTACCTCACCAGAGGGATTTCACAAGGCAAGGAACTACTGGAGAAGTACATCAAGGACGCAATCGAAAGGATCGACAGGCGTGCCGAACAAAAAGACCAGGAAAAATTGATGATCGATTTAAATAAGCATCTGGAAGAAGATGCCAACCTCCTGGAAATTCTTACCTGTTTGGCACCGAAAATCGCGGATCAACCAACCCTACGAGGCCGTACACAAATGCTCGACAACCAAAACAAGTCGCCAGTTACAGACCATGTCTATGTGGTGGACAGCACTCACCTCAACGCTGCGACAAATTTCCGACACCCGAAGCAAGGCGAGTGGAAGCCAGACGACAAGGAGTGTGCTGGAAATGCTTCGACAATTCGCATACATCGAACAACTGCACAAAAATGTCAAAATGTCCGACGTGCAACCAGAACCACCACTCGTCGTTGTGCATCGCAACTAGCGACAGAACAGGAGCTGGCCAGCAAGCTGATAGGAGACAAAAGCAACCGCAAAGGCCTCCTATTCAGCGACAGCAAGCATCTTCTCTACCGCGGAACACCGACCACTATAGGGCCCAACAACACAGAAATGGGAGCTACCAGCGAGATAACGACCGAGTTCAAACTCTAAGCAACTCGGTGCCAGAACGACCGCTAGCTGGGCAGTACGTGCTACAAATGGCCTCAGCGATGATATACAACGAAGCCGAAGCAAGATATCAGCCAATTACGATACTGCTTGATTCAGGCGCCCAGAGAAGCTTTATCAAAGCGAGATATGAATCACTGCTAGGTCTTCCAACTATACGTACAACTTCCTTCACAACCAGTGGTATGGGGGAGCTACAGGAAACCTTTAATTCTACCGAGCTTCGAATCACACTCAGGAGCAATCGCGGCTCCGCAAAACTACATCAGTTGCCGATATTTACGAAGGAAAAACTGACTACAACGACGAGAACAGCACATCTGTCTAGAGCAGATAAGGAGTTCATCAAGAAGGAGAAAGTAATAATAGCTCAGAGAGGACTATTCTCCCGCGAAGTATTGCCAGACATCCTCATTGGACAGGATCTCCTTAATCAAATCATTGATCACGAAGCTAGAGCTATCAAGCTGCCGTCTGGACTGATGCTGACGCCAACAATTTTCGGATACACTGGATCCGGTAGCAGTGACAAGACCGCTCACTCAACGGACGAGAACAACTCTCAATGTAGTTCTCTTATAATCGCAACACCGTCACTGACGTCTAAAGACGACCACAAAGAGAACATTAAAAATCTGTATGAACTGGAGTCACTTGGAATCAAAACGGACAACGACACAGATGAAGTATCCATAGTCCAGTTCATGGATAGCTACAGAAAAACCATTGTCATTCAAGACGGAACCATCACTGCAGGCTTCCCATTCACCGAGGAGGTGAAAAATCTCAACGACAACTTCAACGTAGCAGTTCGTCGATTACAGAGTCTGCAGCGGATACTCCAAGGAGACACAGAAAAATTCGAGCTGTACAACGACAAGCTCAAATCATATCTGCAGGAGGGAATCATTGAGGAAGCAAGAGAAAACGACAACAGTGTCGCAACCTTCTACCTCCCTCACAGGCATGTGTGGACACCTTCAAAATCCACTAAACTACGAATTGTGTTCGATGCTTCTTCTCATGCAAAAAACGAGCTCAGCCTGAACGACGTGATCTACGAAGGACATTCTCTCACACCATTAATCCACGAGGTTCTTCTGAAATTCCGCACGCATCTCTTCACTATGGTAGCGGATATACAAAAAGCTTTCCTGCAAATCAGATTACCAGAAAATCACAGAGACGTAACCAGATTTCTCTGGGTAAAGGACATTTCACTACCTGCCACAGGAAACAATCTGAAATATCTCAGATTCTGCAGAGTACCCTTCGGCATTAACGCCAGCCCGGCAATTCTGAACCAGTGCATACTGAAGCACATTGAAGCATCGCACTCGGAGATCTCTCAAGAGCTATCAAGTTCGCTATATGTAGACAATAGGGTCGTGCACAGTCCACGACAAACGCGACACGACAACGCTAAGGGATAGCGGCCCGTGTCGCATTGATCGTGTCGCGCTTGTCGCTTACGACAAGTGCGACAAGCCATTTGCGGTGCCGAAGTCGCCGCATGCGGCGAGTAGGACACCGCGTGTGCGGCGTCGTGTCGTACAGGGTTGTGTGGAATTGCGTGTGAGAAACGCGCTTTTGCACCAATCCTTTTTTTCTTTTTTCCTCGCCAGAAAATAGTAAAATGGGGTATTCAATTGTTTGAATTTGGTTATGGTTTTGTTTTTTTTTGCTTTTCAATTCACTTTTATGTTTCTTGAATTCTTTTTTGATGACATCATTGAAACTCGCTTTAAACTTATATATGTTTTGGAGCAACTGCCCCTGTTAACCATAGAACGTAACCCGTCAGTTCCAGACTCGCGCTGTCATGCCAGAACAGATACGAGCAGGCTGTTGAAGCGTACAAGAAGGCCCTCCAGTTGGATCCAAACCAGGAAAGCTTCAAGAACAATTTGAAGATCGCTGAAGAGAAAGTGAAAGAGCTCGAGGCCGCAGCCCAAGCCAGCGGAGCACAGCCGGTAGGTGGTCAGTTCGCATTTCGGAATGAACGATAACTGAAATGGTTCTTTACATCTACTTTTCATCTAGTTTACTTTTTACATCGTTTTCACGTACTGTAATGTCCTGACGATGTCCTGAAAATACGTTGATGTGTGCACTTTCTGGATATTCTGGATTTTTTTTTGAAGAAATTTGAATTTACATGCACTTTCACACGACTGAAAGACTGAAAATGAGTGGTTCAGATTGCCAGTAAACTATAGATTTTTGGCCGAATATTTTTATGGTCAAAAAGGTAAAATTTTGAAACCCTCTCCAAGCACAAATCTATATCAGTACAGGCTCGATGGCATTGCACCAGTTTTGAAGTACGTATAGAATAAGATTTTCTCTTTGTGGTGCACCGTAAAGGTTTACAGTTTGTAAGTATTAGACTGGGAACGAGAGGAAAAATATGAAAGCCCAACGTTGAATGATCACTGGCACCCTGCTGTTGGTGAGGGGTAGCATTTTCAGCGCGTACAAATTAGATGAAAATTTTCTACAGAGCAGTTGGACTCATTTTCTTTCTAAATCACTGTTTGAAGATAAGAAGGTCTCCCACGCAGTGAGGAGAATTGAAGTCGATTCCTTCTCAGATTTTTCGAATATTACAGTTTATCTACGTACAAATTTATAAGCCATTTTCTCGAAATTTGTGAGCGTTGTGTGAAACTTGAATGTCCACTAGAAAGAGAAAATTGCATTTTATAAAATTCTTAAGTTTGGTACGATTCTGTCAGCCCTACACAGATATAGGGATTTCTGTGTGAAGCGAAGTCTCAAAGTTTTTCTATTTTGTGGCCATAAAAATTTTCGATCAAAAAATCTATTGTTTATTGGCAACATGAACTACTCATTTGTAGCTTTTATGACAAATCGGTCATGCTCTATCGAAATATCACCTTGGATTGATCTCATGTCCAGCGGTCGGAGATATAGCCGTGTGAATATGCAAAAAAAAATATAAGAACACACTCGAATTTCGAAAAAGAATTCCAGATTCTCTAGCCAGTGCATACATGGATCCATGTATTTTTGAGTTCTTCTTGGTATCGTCTTTTTTTTTTATTTGTACTCAAAAATATAAGGTGACACATAATTCTGAATGAGATAGAATGTACTGTCGTGGAAAATTAATCCCGCCCTGATTTCACTGAAGTCTAATTGTAAGAACCGTTCAGTGACGGTAATCTCAGCAGACAGAATAATTGAGGAAGTAACTCTGACAAGAAAATGAGTTTGGAAAAGGGATGAATACAGTGAACTACACCTGTCAGTGGGACCCAGCCAAGTAAGGACAGCGTGGTTCATTTTGATGTTCTCCTGTTTAGTGAAAAATTTAAACTAGGGAACAAAGGATTTGGGCGGAATCGAACACAGCAGTTTTCAGGAAATTTAGATAAACCATTCCGATAACCTGTTATTTACGTCCTTTTATTAGGGTATCCCGAAAGCTGGTGTGCATTTCAGATCCTGACTCCTTTTATTCATCATTCAAGAAGAGCAAACAAATGACAAGGAAGGTTATCATGTTGAATGTTGAACCACAGCCACTCCAAACTCGATCGTGCATTTGAAAATGCTGCTAACGTCTATCAACGTCATGAGTATTGTCAAAGGTGCGACGTCTTTTGTTTTTTTTTTCGAATATCGGATTTCTGTGCGCATTGGATCACATACAGAACATACAATTATTTGACGCTGTCCCACTCAAGATCTACCATTTTAGGTTCTGGTATGCTGTCGATAAAGTGGTCGCTCTTTGAATGCGAACACGACTCATTCTCTCAAATTATATCATTTTGAAAGTGCTTTTAATAGAATTTTGCCTCAAGCTCTCTACACTGGTATTTTGATGGTGCTATGAAGTGCATCATAGCTTTAATTTGTATGTTGTACATAAATCTCGTTCTAATAACACATAGCATGTTGCAATATATTTACTATATGATCTGGAGATGTCAGAGTATTTTTCAATGAAGTGTTGCATTACTGTAGTTGCAGTAGCCACACACCGATAGAACGAATTTGTCTAGTTTATATTCATTATGAGCACTTGGAAAGCGCGAAGAACGAGGAACTGCTCGCTATTAAGTCCTTAATAACAATAGTAACAACGTAAACACCTAAAAAAAGCTAATCTAATAAAAGCCTGTGCAATCGTTCACCACAGCCACAATCTCGTCCAACTTCGCCCACCAGCAGGTTGCTCATTGGCCTCAGGCATTTTTTGCATAGACACCGCTGCTTCTCCAAGCTCGATTCGCATCTAAATCTGGGAAGTACGCACTGCTATTTTGTAAAATTAGTTGAAGATCTAAAAAAATAATGACCCACTTGATTCATCCTTATCGCCCAACTTGGTCCACACCTCACTAGTGTTCCACAAACGACGTCGTTTCTCGGCGTCCTCCACCGGGTCACACCACGGCTGTTCCTTTCGTTCGCGACTTAATAAATACGAGTTGAAAATAGCAAAAATTCCAGCCTCAATAAAAAAAGTGCGTAATATTACTCGATGAAAACTCCATTAGCTCCTTCCATGGCAGGATCTGCCAGGGCATATAACACGGGTCGCACTGCTTTCTCCACACGTCGTTCTCCCATTCCGAAGCTGAACGTTAATCAATTTACGGTATTTTCCAATAGGTTATTGATTATCAGACCCACCTTACAATCCTGAGCAGCCATCGACTTAGGAAAAATGTTTGGCCGTCCATCTGTTTGGAAAGATTGCTCTTGGTTCTTCCGGGGTCGGCCACAGTAACTGACACATTCGTTCCTTAACAGCATTGTTATTCTTTATTCTTTACTCAAAGTTATCCAACCAATAGAATTCAAACAGAAGAGACACTCATATAACATAGGACGATTGGACTTGGGTAAGGATTACAATAGAAAAGATAAAATATCAGATAAACTAAAGGGGTGACTCCTAATAATTTAATCACTCTACGAGGTTACACTTTAGGAAATTTTAAAAAATTTAAAAAAAGCTAGAGTAGGATAAGCCATGGGTGTGTAAGAAAGAGGGGCAGTCGGATCACTATGAATTTTGGCCAACAGGGTCGAGAGTGTAGAGCATAGAAGTGCGATGTGCATAATATAATATATTGTTCAATAATGTTGTTACGCATTTGATTAACTAATTATTCATAGTAATTGATTAGCACTCAATTTCTCACCTTTCAATCGTTCCGACAACTCGCGCGCAAACATAGCAGCCGCGAGTTTACTCTGCTTATAGACCTCAAAGCCATCGTATTTCTTGCGAGACTCTGCGTTCAGATCATCAAAATCGAGCTCGCATCTGAAAATTCATTCTATAGGCTACAAAATGGCATAAAGTCCAGTACAAAGACATACTTCCTCCCAATGATGTTCGTGTTTAGGAAAACTATCCTAACTGGATGATCCTGTGCAAGCAACTTGTCCAACAGCAGCCCAGTGAGCAGAAATGAGCCGAGATGATTGGTTGCTAGGGTTCTTTCAATTCCTTCCTGAAAAGAAAAAAAAACTTGATTTGTCTATGGTTTTGCCGTCAATGAGCTAATACTTCAAGAAGAACTGTTAAGGTGGATGTCAGGTGGATGGGTATGCCAGGTTATGAGTAGGGAGAAGCTACGGTCAAGGTGGAAGTGAACTTGCAGAAGAACACGGGTAAAGAGGTTTGACGTATACCCAAAAAATTTACAAGTATGTAATCACGTGAGTAAAAGGGTGAATGAATTGGTTGTAGATAATGAGATTCAAAAATAGTAAGCTACGAAAGAAATGAAAAAACTGCGAGGGATTTTGCAAATGTAGAAGCGTAAGACGAGTGTTCAAAAAACCTGGGTGAACTGGAGCCCAAAAGAATAGCATAAACGAGAGAAAAATGAGAAGGTGAAAAAATGACTTCAATCATGGAAACATCATGTCAAATTTAACACAACAGAATAAACATAAGCAACTAAATAAATAAAAGAAACGAAAAAGAAAGCTTAAAAAGGAAGAAAATAGCTTAAAAATTAGCAGGGGTGCGCTCAAAACAGCTGACGGCCCGCCTAACGGTTGCAGCGTACGCAATTGCGGCCCCCGCAGCGCATTTTACGCAATTTCGCGCGCGGCGAACAGTGCGGCAATTTTGTCGTGTCGCGTTTGTCGTGGACTGTGCACGACCCTAATGTATTTCTGGAAGGAAATAATGCCGGTGATCTACTCCACAAATACACCGAATCAAAGAAGATATTTTCTGCAATTGGAATGAATCTACGAGATTATCTCTCCAATTCAGCCTTCGTGAACAAGAAGATACCAGATTCTGACCGAGCCGCATCTATCGATATCAAAGTGCTCGGAGTTCAGTGGGATGCCGCTGGAGACACTATTTCACTGAAATGCGCTGAAAAGCAATCAGTAAGGATCTCAAAACGAAGCGTGCTAAGCCAACTCAATGGATATTGCTTCGACCCTCTTGGATTACTCACACCGCTGCTGACTCCAGCGAAAATCTTTCTTCAAGACCTGCACAAAAAGAAGTATGGCTGGGATGTACCACTTTCGGCAGATGACGAAGCGACATGGAAAGCTATTCACTCGAGGATAAATGGCTTCGAAATCACTTTATCGAGAAAGGTTATGGAAAAGCACGGATCCAGATCGCACACTCTATCAGTATTTGTAGATAGTTCCAAGAGAGCTTATGCCTGCAGCATCTACGTCACATCAGTATGTGGAAGTAAGAAGGATACACGACTCTTCACGGCAAAATCCAAGATTGCGCCCATAAATAAGGAGCAAACAATACCAAGACTTGAGCTCCTGTCAATCTTCATCGGAATAAGCCTCGTTGAGTCCACTATACAAAAGGTAGACGCTAAATTCGACCAAATCAACATTTTTAGCGACTCTACTATCGCTTTGTGTTGGGTACAAGGAAACAGACGTCTTCCACCCGTCGTCTCCACGCTCATCCACAAAATAAGCGTAATCACAAAACGACTTCGAGAGGATACTAAGCTGACCTTCTACCACGTGCCTACAAACGAGAATGTAGCCGACTGCGCTACACGAGGAGTTAGCAAAGAAGATCTCAACAATCATCGCTGGTGGAATGGCCCTATTTGGCTTAATCAACCAAATGAAAACTGGCCAGTTAAAAAAGCCGAAGATCTATGCCAGCAAAGCTTCGACTCCGAGGAAGAAGTAGCACTATATACCTCAAACACAGAGGAAAACACCGTTGTTCCAATTTGGCCAACGGACAAGTTTAGTAGCTACTCCAAGCTGCTTCGCGTTGTTGCTTACTGTGCTCGGTTCATACGGAATACAACGAAAGGCAAATGTCTACCTCTAGGAAGAAATGGACTGCAAACTACGTCGCCATCAGCGGGAGCAGTTGGTATTGCTGAAAGACTTATTATTCGCCAGGAGCAAGCTGTCTTCAAATCCAAACAACTTCTTCAAAACATGCCGCTCAATGTGAAAATCGACAAAGATGGAATATACAGAAGATTTGGTAGACTCCAAAATGCGGATCTACGGTTTTCTACAGTTAATCCCATACATATTCCTAAGCAAAGCAAGCTGGGACCGCTAATCGCCCTGTACCTGCACAAATCTCTGGCTCACTGTGGGTCAAACCAACTTCTGTACAACATTAGACGCCGGTTTTGGATACCACTCGACAGAACGCTATGCAAACGGACGCTCAAAAACTGTTCCATCTGCAGGAAAATCAACGCCGTTCCTTACAGCTATCCCAACATGGGACCTCTTCCCTCAGAGCGAGTTACCCAATCGCCTCCGTTTTCATGCACAGGAGTGGACTTCATGGGTCCAATCACGACGAAATCAATTTCTGGAGAAGATTGTAAGAGATACGTCGCCCTATTCACTTGCCTTGTTACAAGACTTGTGCATTTGGAAGTAGCAGTGGATTTGTCAGCCAAAAGCTTTATTTTCGCGCTCAAGAGATTCATTGCTCGAAGAGGAGTACCCAGGAAGATAATTAGCGACAACGGAACGAACTTTCACTTAACAGAAAGTCTCCTTCGAAGCAACAAGACAGTTGAAAATACTGCCTTATCTTCATTCTTGGCTGATTATCGAATCCGCTGGAACTTTATACCTCCTTCATCTCCATGGATGGGTGGAGTTTGGGAGAGAATGGTCGGGACCGTCAAGAGATCGTTCCAAAAGACTGTTGGTCGGCGTAAGCTCACCGACGAGCTACTCTACACAACATTGTGCGAAATTGAAAGCGTCGTCAATTCAAGACCGCTAACTTCAATAGGCAATCAAAATTCTCCAATCGAGTCACTTCGCCCAATAGACTTTATCTATAAAGACGTACGCCACGGAACAACTCAGCTTACGATGAACGAGGACAACGAAGACCCCGATTACCAACCGTACCCCGAACTCTCTTCCCAAAAAGCAGCGAAACAAGCGATATCGGAGACAGAGAAGATCACTAAAAAGTTCTGGACCATCTGGAAAAACGAATACCTGATCGAGCTGAGGAATCGTCACAAGATGGCAGGAAAGATCTCAAGGACGTCCAATCATCCACCAACTGTAGGAGAAGTGGTGCTCATGGACGACGACTCTCAACTACCTCGAGGACAGTGGCCGATGGCACTTATATTAGATCTTGTCACTAGCAGAGATTCTGAGGTGAGAAGTGCTATGCTTCAGACATCATCAGGCAAAATAGTCCAAAGGCCTGTAAATCGTCTCATCCCTCTGGAAATAAAGGCGTCCGTCGAGTCACCTAGCACATCAGATACCGACCTTCTAGCTACTCAGGAGACGGAAGCAAGAACTACGACCAAACCAGGACGAAGAAGCCCTCCCGAGGTAGCAGTGAGACTCCAACCACCAAGAGCTGCCAAAAACACAACATCCTACAGAGAGGAACAGCCAACTGCGAGGAAAGGATCCCAATCACTAAGCACTTCCACCCTAATCACGATGGTGACATGCATATTCGCGCTGTCCAACGTCAACGCAGCGTCAGCGAGCTCAATATCCTGCTCAACTAGAGGAGTGAAGGTCAATGACAAAGTATTATCGGAAGCAGAACTGTGTATAAATTACAAGCACTGCACGATATACCCACCCGGAGCGATAACAAAGGAGGTCGCCCTACCATTCCATTACCTCGTCAATCGTCACACTGTCCAGTGGCGGACAATTATGAACAAAAAACAACACGTTGACACAATAGACTGCCCTGCACATGAAGTCTGTGCCAGCATTAATTGCATTTTCTGCTTGGAACTGCTCGTGAACCCTCACTGTGCACCACAGCTCGCGATCGCGGCGGTAGCTCTAGTCTTACTTCTGATTACCTTTCCGCTCGTCGCTGCATGCTACTTAATTGCACACTGGAGAATGCGGTCAAATACAACCACATCCGAGCAAACAAGGAGACGGACTTCGGGAACCAGAGAAGGAAATGATAACCTCGCGATGGTGGACGCAACAACATCCATGGCAAACTCCAAGATGATTCTCTTCTCAGTCATTTCTGCATGCCTTATAGCATCAGCAGACACTTGCCAATACACGCATTCGATCAGCGTGAACAACACGGCGTGTGAGCAATCGAATAGCCTCACAGAATGCCGGAACATCTTGGAAAGTACGACCACGCTAAGCGAAAGAAAGCCACAAGCATGTTTTCGAATCAGAAACGGCAATAGAACCATAGGAATTATTGAAGTAAAACTGCAGCGTGTCATTCTCAGCTGCAATCCCGTCGTATTATTCTATACAAGAGATGTTGACCTTATCACAGAGTCAGCAAAACGATGCGACTTGGCAGATTCTTGTAACTCGCAAACATGTGCGCATGTGAGCAGAACGTCTGTGGTTCCAGAGCTTCGAGAAACATATGACTTCCCAGGAGTCACTAGATGTGCAGCATCATGCGGAGGAATTCCATGCGGCTGTCTACTTCCTATGCCTGGCTGCCTTTTCTCTCGCACATACGCGAAACCAAAGAGCAGAAAGATTTACCAAGTTTTCCACTGCCCAACGTGGACAGAATCAGTGGAAATGGAGTACAGCTTCACTCGAAGCGGAGGGAAGAAGACCTCAGAAAGCGTCAACGTCATCACCCAAGGAACTAAAGTCTTGAGAAATGCGAACATCACTCTTCAGTTTGTAGCAATGCCGACAATACCAATGCTGAGCTCAACTTTTGTACAAGCAATTGACGTCAATGGCACAGAAGTTGCAATAGTTGGAAGAGACGACTTCTTCTCACTACGATGTCCAACATGGGAAAGTTCCAAAAACCTAACGGAGTGCTATGTCGAAGACAAATGCACATGCTCACTGTCGAACTCAGCTGCTAACTGTGTCTGCCAGAATTTGGACCTACAGAAGAGAATGGCGTCAATCCAGAATCGTCTACCATTATCTTCCTCAGTCCTGCAACTTCAGGACGCTCACGGAAGAGTTTATGGAACGATTCACGATGCAGTTGCTGATATCACCATCGCTACCTCTATCGGATTCCAAGCAGATTCAATGACAAACAACGAAGATTGTGCAATAAAAGCATCTCCAGTGAAAGGTTGTTACAACTGCCTATCTGGTGCCGAAGTCACATTCAGCTGTTACGCTCAGCGACCAGTCGTCGCAGAAATAGAATGTGACCAAAAATTGTTCGCTGCCTCATGTAACTCAACTACAGCACGGACAACAGTATTAATCCACCCAACAACAGCAAGATATAATGAATCTTGCCTGGTGAGATGCGGCCGTGAAACACATCACGTCATCCTATCTGGAGTACTGGCATTCTATCCTGAATGGAGAAAATCAGGAACGAACAACGCCTCCAGACACGCCAACTACGTCGACGCGTTCAACTATCCGGACCTAGGACATGTGCTCGACGTGGTCCTCAACAATTGGAAAACCACAGTGGTCACATTCCTTGCAGTCATGGCTTTTAGTGTTGCCGCAGTTTGTCTGCTACGGTGCATTGTATTGCGACTACTATGTTGACACGCATAAGCCTGCACACCACTAGTCATGTATAGAACTGTATGATATTTCACTGATACCCCATAAATGTGACCATTCTTATCAAATCCATATCAAGTAGGGCACCAACGAGCCCTACTAAAAGGTGCGAGTGCGATGGGTCAGATAAGCTGCCTATAAAAACAAATCCCCACCACTTTTGGATATCGTCAGCACACAACGTCATGTCTCGCATCAAGCCCCACCAGCACCTGTCGGATGCCGTCGAAGAGGATCTTCTCGACATGGACATCGCCGAATCTGAAGCGACCTTGGCTGAGCTTCAGAATTCGACATTAAAGAAGCATCGCCCTTCGAGGAAGCAGCGACGTAAGCGACTCGCAGACGTAGCGGAAGAGGCGAACACCGAAGAACCGCCTGCGATCGCCGAAAACAACGATGCCCAAGCCTAGAATGACGCTGCGACCACTGCTCGTGGCACAAGAAGAGGCTCCCGTTATGTCGAACAAAGACATTAGGGACATCTTCTACGCGGTCATGGATGGCGTCCAAGGCAATTCGAGGAAGCTGGGTCGACTGGAAGACTGCCTCCGATCAATGGACGGTCGCTTACGAGTCCTGGAAGAGTGGATAATGAATTCCGAGACGAGAAAGAAGAAAGAATTCGTCGCTATGCAGCCGGGATGTCCAGCCGTACCAAACAGCAGATACTGCGAAGTCTGCTATGTATCTGGACATCAAGCGGCGGAATGCAGAAGCAAGGCTCGTATGGATCCCGCTCACGTCGAATAAATATATAAAAGCAAAAACATTTGTAAGAAATGTCACTGTGTCCATTCTTGAATTGTAATTGTTGATAATTGTAATTGAATGTAATCGTAAAATTTTGTATTTAATTTAAGTGAGTAAAATTGCTAATATTGTACTTGTTTATTAAAGCTGATTATTTCATTGATTAATGACTTGATTGATGCCTGTATTAATCTATAAATAAGGAATTAAATCGATAGTGAATACCACTTCCGTTGAAATGAATATATGTATAATTATAGTTCGCTACCGCTCAATGGGCCCCGCCCCAGTGTTGTGGATACACAACCAATTGTAGGAAAAGTAGCAGTTCGCCATAGGGAGCCCGTAGGTTAGAGTGAGTGCAATATAAGATAAGTATCTCTCGAGACGGCTCCCTAGGCACGACCCAGCGGCATACCGCGAGTGAGCACTTAGGAATCTAATCTGTTGCTCCACTCAGGTGCGGTGCCGTCTGATGTATTTACCCATTGGGTCTCAAAAGTAGCCCAATGGGATTGTTCGGTGGCTACGCCCACAAATATGTGCATAAATAGGATCGTATCCGTCATATTGTTGATATTCTTACGTGTACGTAGCAGTAATTTGTTGTTACAAAAGTATCGGTGTTGTAGATAAACAACCAAACTTCTTGATTTCAGCTTGCTCCTATTGAATTTACTGATTACAGTTGATAATACCTTGGTAACTATACTTGTCAATAATTTTATTTTCGACCACTAATTGTAATACGCGCTCATTGACATGTATGTAAGTATTACTGTTATTCGCTACCGCTCAATGGGCCCGGCCCCAGTGTTGTGGATACACAACCTATTCTATAGAAATTGGTAGTTAGCCATAGGGAGCCCGTAGATTAGAGTGAGTGCAATATATGACAAGTATCTCTCGAGACGGCTCCCTAGGCACGACCCAGCGGCATACCGCGAGTGAGCACTTGGGAATCTAATCTGTAGCTCCACTCAGGTGCGGTGCCGTCTGATGTATTTAGCCATTGGGTCTCCCAAGTAGCCCAATGGGATTGTTCGGTGGCTACGCCCACAAATATATGCATAAATAGGATGATTGCTGTGATATTATTGATATTCTTACGTGTACGTAGTAATAAATACTTGCTACAAAAGTATCGGAAGAACTATCCCCTTGGTTAACCACCAAACCCTCCACCTATTTTGACGACATGGGTGATCCTCGGCCGAAATTCGAAAAACGAACGTCTAAATCGTTATCAGTATGCAAAATAACCACCTTAGACGAAATTTCAGCCAAATCGGTTATCCTACCCAGAACCACCCTACTAGCCCTTCAAGCGATGCGGTTGGTCTCCGGCCGAAAGTCGGAAAACGGATGTCAAATTCGTGATCCGGAGGGTGTCCATTTGCCTACCGTAATCCGTCGTTACAGAGCACGGCGCCTCGCCCCGACTTTGCGTCAATGTGACCCTTGGCGCGAACTCGGTGCAAATTCGGCCAGAGGGCCTGGCAAATTACGTCTGCGGGTTTGTACAACGACTAAAATCGACACGATATCATGGCTACTTTACAGTTCTTGGAGGAGAGCGTATATGAAAGATAAAAATTTCAAGGGTATAAATTTGTTATTCACGAAAAAACCACTGAGCTGATGACGGGTTACGGTAGACAAATGGACTCTCTCCGATAAAGTCGTTTCTTACTAAAATGCGCTGTTTTTGACCAACGACAGTCCAGTGGACATCCGCAAAAGCGCGCAGCCGTTGCGGAAATGTGCCCATCTCGGTTTGCTGTTACATTTTACTTTGCTGCGGCAGCAAAGTCTGGATAAGCCTTAACGATTGCGTAAGAACTGCTTACTAGCCTTGACCATAGCTTTGGGTCAATCACCCAACCAGCCGTTTTTAAAGGACCGCGCCGCTGCTGTTCATTACAGGTCTCGTGCGGCGAACTACCGTATCCACAGCGTAAAAATTGATTGTCGTCGACTTGTTGTCGGCTGCAGCGGAGTTGTTTACCCGTGTTTTGCCCACATTCCGCTGCTTCTCACTTTTTCATCATGTTCTGCCTGACATCACCTGTGTGATCTTTGCTGCGTATTAACGTTATCTATCATGGCTTTTTTTCAGGGGAACAGGCTTCGGAATAATGGGCGTCGACATCGAGACAATCAAGGCCGGTGATGGTGAGCTTTCTTTCTCATCGTGTCCTCTATTGTTCTCTATTGTTCTGCTCATTATTCACCCGCTGACCCTGAAAACTGAGTGGTTTGGAGTTTTGGTTGGAAGTTAAATATCTTCTGGAAGCCATGGTTGGCCCAATCTGTGAGATTCGAGAAGACGATGTCACAGTTGTGATTAGTATCTCAAATATTACCTAATGGTGAATTTTGGACAAAAAGGGTGGAAGGAACGCTGGTGTGCTAAAGGTGGAACGGTGTCCTTATTCTCACGCAGTCCACATGCGTGAATAGTATTCCCTTTGATATTTAAAGTGAAATGGTGTACTTTTACCGAACACACCTAGCAGGGATGTCGGTTGCGACTAACGTAAGATTGATTGCTTGATGTTTTCAATAATTATAAGTAGTTGAATGACCCGTATCTTTCGTAGGGAAAATCATCTCGGCACATCGTTATTTTCCGGTATGGCTATGGTATTCAATGACTTATCGCCCAAGATATTTCGGTGCGATATAAAGTCTCTCATAAAGCAAACAAATTGTAGGTATCAGGAAATTTGTTATGTGACCAGTTGTTATTGATCTGTTGTGTGGCCGTTTGATGACGCCAGCTTCAAACAGGCAAAGAAATAGTCACAACAGTCGTTGTGTTGCCTGCAAAACTTCAACCTATTAATTTGAGCTTCAATACGGTATGAGGTGCTAAATTCGTTTCATTCTCCTTTACCTTTTCATTCCATGGTTTTGAAGCCAGGAATACAATCGGTGCTGCTGTGAAAGTTCTTTCGTAGTTCCTCATTCAAGTCTTCCGTCGTGGTTTTGGAAACTATTGAAGTCGAGAATTTAGCGCTAATTTAGTCTAATTCCGTAGAGAATCTCGATCCGGACATTTGCAGTTTTGCCCGAATAGTTTGCTCAAATAAAATCTCCCAATCAGAATAGTTGACCAAAGAGGGAAATTCAAGTTGTAGCGAAGCATCCAGCAGAGAGCTTATTCTCATGGTTCACAGGCTCGAAGAACTGATTACGAGGCGTTTTTTCTTATCCTACAGTTTCTGCTTTATCAGCTGCGCTTTTGGATAAGGAAACGAGTTTTGCCGACTAGTGGAAATGAAATAGTAGAGTAGTTAATCGATACATAATCATCTTCAGGAGCCACTTTCCCCAAGACTGGGCAAACCGTTACCTGCCATTACGTCCTCACTCTGCAGAACGGAAAGAAGGTGAGTTAACCATAATTTGAGATTCATAAATTTCTCAAATATTTCATTCGCGCTTTGCAGGTAGATAGCTCTCGTGATCGTGGATCACCATTCAAGTTCAAGATTGGCAAAGGGGAAGTGATCAAGGGATGGGACCAGGGTGTCGCGCAGGTAATTATTGACGTCGAGCTTTCTTGATGTTTTGTAGTTGTTTGCTTTACTTATGTATCATATTCACACGTCTTTCTTTTTTTGTGGTATTACTCTTCTGCAGTTCCTCCAAGTTCACCAAAGGTTTCATTTGATGTCAAAGTATTGCGTTTCAGATGTCTGTGGGACAACGAGCGAAGCTGACCATCTCTCCTGACCTTGGCTATGGCTCTGGTGGAGTACCTGGAGCTATCCCTCCCAATTCCACCCTGATCTTCGATGTGGAACTAATCAGTGCCAATTAGACGGTGGTTTCTCGTCTAAAAGTGTATTGTTGAAGATCTTATACATTACGAGCGATTTATTTTCTCGTTTCTTAATAATCTATTTAAAGTGCTAACTGTGGCTGTTGTATACAATTTTATAAATCGTACGTGTGCGTAGCGTTCGAATTTCACAAACCATGGCAACTTTTACTATAGAGCAGAATCGTTTTCCACGATTCTAGTGAGCGAGAAAATACGCCTACATAAATCCACGTACGTGTACATCTCAAGGAGTTCCTCAGTGCCTTCGGGGCCTGGGTAGTTTGTGGCATGATAGTGCTCCACGAGGGTATACATACTGGTACCGGCTCTTCGTGTTTCTCGAGCGAGCACGACGCAATCACTGGTCTCCATAGGTACGCGACAGGAATGGATGGGGGCGTTGCTGGCACCAAGTTGAGCAACGATGATCAACGGGTTAAGGTGGCATTGATAAAACTGCCAATTTGGGTCTGGACGTCCAAATGTTCAATCGCAATATTCAATTCTAACAATAAATGATTTCACTCCATTTCACCGGCGCAGGCTTACAAACCAATTTCCTGGTTTCAGTTTGTTTAGCGAGATGTTCTTCAATGAACCTATTAATAATGTGGTAATTACAATAGTATGCGCGAAAAAGAAAGGCCCAAAGCAAAGGAAACAACAGAAGAATGAACCACAACAGGAAAACATACAAAGACGAGCAATTCCGTTTGCTGCTGTGCCGAACGAATTCTACAAAGACAAGCAGTTTATTATCAGTCCGAGAAAGTGGAGGATTGTCAGAAGGTTCGAACATGTAAGCACTAATTTACAAAATGATGTAACTACACAACTCCTGGAGGAATACCCGTATTCATGAATTCGAAAAGATGATGGTGATCAAAGTTTTACGTATACCTACAGAACATACCATAACCATGAAAATCAGTAGTAAATAAATGTTCAATCGATCTGCACATTGTGGAGATTTCTCACTAATCGAGCAATCTGCTTGCAGCCTGATAGATTCGGACGGATGGACGCTATCTCTATCGGCTGTATAGCGTCAAGACGGACGTGGGCGTGTAAATGCTAAAAAACGAGTGCTGTCAGATGTTATTGCTACTGCTTTGGAGCACCAAACGAATAACGTAGTGTCGTCGAAAGTCATTAAACCTGACCTGCGAAAGAAGCTTCAAAGACGACGTTCGCAGTTTGGCCTCACGTTTGTCCCATAGATCTTGTATTAGGACTTTTATCTTAATGTAGAAAGTTCAGTCACACTGTAAACTAGCTGAAAGTACTTGACGTTTGAAAGTAATTTTATTGACAATCTACGGCGCGGCAACTTTACAGAATTATAATACAAAAATACAGGGACCCTAGTGATGTCGACTACTAATGACAAGAGCGATTTGTTCTTGAAAGTCTAGTTTCCCTCGGAAACTAACTGTAGCTAGATATTCTAACGTAGATTTCTCTTTCAACGAGTACATTAATCCTTTTCGTATAAAAGGTAAACGTTAACTGTGACTAGAAAATCAGCAGTAAAACGATCTCTCATGACGGAAACTGTCTAACCTGATCGCCTTCGGCAATGTCTTCCTTGGCCACTTTTACCAATATATTGGAAATCTCGAAGAAATAACGAGGTAGAGAGGAGAGTCCACTCGTTTCGCCTTCGATAGCAACAAGACGCTTCATTTCTTCGAGCTCGAACCAATACGGAGGCTGAAGGCATGAAAGGTACGTATTCATCCACATGTTATAAATTTTTCTCTGAGAACAGTGAACTAACCACAATTTCACAATGATGTTTCCGTCGGAGGTCTACTGCAAGCCACAATGGGATTTGGATAGGCACGCCAGCCTCCATAGGGCCGACATCTCCGCATACCAAATGAATTACCTGCTCGTTTCTCCTAGGAATGATCTGAAAGTAAGAGTACTGTTGTAATACTGTAGCTGAAATTATTGTAGCAAAGGGGTGAACGCCTACCTCAAAGTCTGACATTACAACTTTCGTAGTCACAATTATGTACAATTTTAGGCGAATAAAACAGAAATTTGACCAAATAAAACATCCAAACGACGTTTGTTACGATAGTGTAGTATACAGCATACGAGAGTATTTCAAGAAGAAAATTGAATCGCCCCATGTACGACAGGGAATCTTTCAATGTATTTGCATGGTGGAGAGAACTAGTCCACATGAACCCTGATATTCATGGAGTTTGGGGAAAAACAAAGTGTTGGAGGACCATTAACATCTCCCGTGAAAACTTCCAGCAAAACTACTCTACGATTCTATGCCATTGCGCTGAATCGTCGCTGAAGAATCTCCTGGGCCCAAATTCATGAACGGACCAGCGGTCTCCGAAACCGCGGCGCAGCCTAAGCCAGACGGCAGAGTCGATGAGAGATTGCGTTTAACATGGAAAGTTTAGGATGACTAGAGAGAGGTGCGCGCCGTTCACAGGCTATTTCTCGGGGTTTATCGGGGTTTACCAATGATGAATGTGGGCCCTGGAAGAATTTTCGGCGAAGTCGGTAATCTCGAACCCCTCACTTCACCTAGATACATCATTTTTTGTATCCGCAATCCACCTAATAGGGAAAAGGAAACGTTTGACTTCAAATAACGCACGTACCTAAAAATGGAGAAGGAAAATTACACTGTTCCGCCCTAGCCCTTCACTATTCAAGATCATTTCCTTCCAGCTGTTTTGCTGTGAGATTTGTCAACGGGGGTGATTTGGGGTGGTGATTAACAGTCTGACATCCATGCTGCGAATTTTCGTCGAACAGCACTGACAGCTATATTTGAGTTGGAAATACGTATCTGTGCCTGCCTAGTTCAGACGTATTTTCGAAAACGGATCTCTTATTCATGATTAGCACCCTAACTGGGGTTAGTGTGCGGAAATTTTGAAAATGCACATTTTAAAAGAATTTGATCGGTTCTTGAAGATTCTTGCAAGTACAAAAAATAACGAAACGTCAGAACTCTCACTCACCTGAACTAACTCATCCTCGGCCAAGAACTCACACTGCTCGGGTTCCATAGCGAAATTCGGACTAGAGCGAAACAGCGGCGCAATCAAATGATTTGACGTTGCCGCCAAGCGCAACAACTCCGCCGGTCCGTAAAAGTTCGTCGATCACTGTATAATTGCGACGAGATTTTGCGGACAGCACGTCTACAGGGTGAATATACGTGAGGTGCTTGCAAAATTGTGAACAGATTGGAAAGGCGTCTTTCTAGTTGAAATGAAGAGTCAGAGGAACATGCCAGGGTTTCGGACTTACCCAGTCGCCCAATTAAGCCTTAATGGAGGTGGTGACGCCTTCTTATTCTCACTTTTAGAGAGGATCCCCTATACCCATTAGGTCGTTTCGAGGGAATTCGATTGCGAGACAAACACACTTTACATCACCATTTATCGGTCGTGTGGTTTCGGATATCGACAGTTAATTAGAGTAGCTCTATTTCTTATTACGTTAAAATTTTATTGGCAACAAATTTAAATCCACCACGAAACTAAAGGGATGGAGAAGCTGTGGTCATGTTTACCTCTGAAGTGCATTAGCTCGACTTGATCATGTAGAGTTCACACAAGCACTGGTGCACAGTTACCCTTAACCTTGCCGATTGCCACCAAGGTAATCTCTGAGGTTAATCATACCTGTGGTGTTTTGAAAGCAATCCTTTCGAATACCTTTCTGAGTGCGGCCGGCGATTGATTGGAACAGATGCGAAATAGATCCGAAAGTATTCGGACGATTTAAAGAGTCATGCTGCTACGGAAAATTGTACATCTTACCTCGGATAACTAAACGGTGAATTCAGGAAGTGAGGATACCGAAGAATTTTCTAGCAAATTCCCAATGAGCCTTCGTGGCTTTTCGCAGGTAGGAACTCCTAACCATTTTGAGCTTTACTCGATAGGTCTGAATGCTGAACGACGACTGGAATTGCTGAAGCAGTAAAGAACTCTTTTTGAGTTTGAATGCTTGCAAAGGAATTTAAAACAAATAAATTGTCAAGCCTTAATGTCAGCATTAATTGTGAACCAAATTTTAGAGTTCTAATAAAAGTGAAGAGTAACACGAAAAACAGGAACAGGAAAAACTTAAGGGCGTGTGCAACCTGAAAATGTCAGTCTGAAGCATATTACTTCAGATACCCTTCACTGACCTTAGGTTAACTCGAGGGTTAACAACACTAATCAAACACAAGTATACTTCATTAGCAAGGAAGTTACCATTAAGGAGAACTGACATCAGCTTTTACCTCCATCTTTAAACACAGCTCATTTGGGTTAAAATTAATCAGCTGGTATTCAGACGACGTCTAATTACTAATATTTTCAACTACGCCTCAGTCATCGGAACCGCGTCCGTTCCGCCTTCGAGGCACTTACTAGTTAGAAGCCACAGAATTTCTGGTTTTAGTCATTTAACGTATTCATTCAACTGATAAACCACTCAACTGTCGATCTGATCTCAGAATGTTCGAGCCTGACCTGACCAGCTTGAACGAAACGTTTCTATTTTTAGGCGTTCGGACACCTCATCATTCAATATAATCAGATCAATTCCGGGATCAAGTATTTTCTCACATTTTTATTTTCTTCGTGTAGTGAATAAAGGTTGGACTAGGCTTCAATTGATATGTTTTGAGGTCACAACGTAAGAATGAATTAGCCTAATTTGCCTCGGGCTCTTATATATAAACACTATGATAATAGATGTCTTATCATACATTGCTGATAACCTGTGTAACAATTGACTATCCTGTTTCCGGTCCAAAATATGGTTTGCAATTTCGGATTTGAAAGCGACGATGGAGCGCATTAATGCGGGCTCGCTCCGAGCCTAGGCCACCTGCTCAGGCTACGGTGCTCGGTTCTTTCACCTGGGCCCACTTTCTGTCCTTCCATCAGACCTCCAGTGACCAGATAGGACAGGATCTTAGCTTTTACCTCTCAGAAACTCTAAATGGCAGCAGTAATCGGATGATTAGGAGAATTGTTCGACTTCTAGCTGGCACTTCGCTCGGCTTTCTGTGTTGGCCAGGAGGAAGCAATCATTTCATTTATTACCTATTATTAGGAGCTATTCACATCAAAGCTTCGTCGTAGAGTTCGGCAGACTGATACGTTTCTCCCCATGAGGAGAAAGTGCCTCTGGGCATCTTTGGGATGCACCTTTAAAAATTCCATGATCAAGTGGACGTTGAAGTCAGAAAAGCTATTGGGGCCCTCACCAAGACAAGAACAGCACAAAGAGACAAGAAAGAGTTATATGGGTACAAATCCTAATCTTCGAAAACGGGCAATTTGAATACAAGACGCAATCGAACTGCACAGGCTTAATTCTGGCACCTAAATTTGGGTGGCAGCTTTATTTGGTCTGTTAACGAAGACTTGAAATTTTCTATCAAACTTTCAAACTAAAATCTGCTCCTCGGATTACAAATAAAAATTAGCTGCGATATGGCCGCCCTTATGGTCGACGGTGTCCAACTCTTGAGTCATTGTTGTGCTGACCAATGAACTCATTCCATTCTAGTCGACTCTGATTGATTTTAACGATTTTTCGGCTTTTTAGTAATTTCATCGGTCCCTAACAGATGTATGAATTAAATTAATTAAGAAACAAAATACATGCTGCATTCATAATGTAACACACAGTAATCCTCCAATACAAGTTTTTCATTCGATAGTCGTCCGATCCCAACCCGTTCCCTGTCCACTCCAACATTATGGAACTGATTGTTGTTTTTTTTTCTCGAAGGGACCATTGATAGCGACTGATATTACTAGTTTATCATTGTAGTGAAGTGTCGTACTTGAATGGTGCTAACAGTTATCTAGAAACATAGGGAGGGTGGGGATTCTCAGTTTCTGAACCATAACTTTCCACGATTAGAAAACTTAATCGGAAAGGGCACACCTGACTGGTTTCTTCCTCGGATCTTTCTGGACCTAAATTCATGGCGGGTATCGGCACAATATACCTGAGAATAAAACCTGGTCGGCACGATTATTCGCATTCATGAACGCGCCTCGGAGTTTACGGAGTTTATTTGGGGGATATCGCGGGTCTATTCCACTCCGCGGCGCGTTCATGATTGCGAATAATCGCTCCGACCGGGGTTTATTCTCGGGTATATTGTGCCGATACCCGTCATGAATTTAGGCCCTGGTGAGGAACCAGACGTACCTTCCTTTACATGCATCAGGACTCGTTCTTTACCTGTCCGGAAAGGGGCAAAGTTTCGGCTATTGTTCTAGATCGGTGAAGTTTCCAACAAACCCAGGTATTCCGGACTGGATTAAAATATCGAATATCGATGATTTATTTTTGGTGCACGTTTCCCTTGTGGTCCTTTTTTTCCTCCGAAGCCTTGTGATTCGCTTTCGGAACAGGCGGTCACGTGCACAAAGAGGAACGAATGTAAACTCAATCGGTCATCTGCTTCCTTCCCATTTATTTCACTCCCATTTACGGTTTTCTTGAAACTTTAGGAACCTTTCAGTTATTCTTACCATTAAAATTCCGTTTCTCGTACCCTGTAGCCCTAAAATTCCATAAAAAAGCGCTCATGTAAAAAAAAATCTGCACAACGTATGACAAATTGAGCGGGATACCAACCATTTTGGTTGACTTGAAGACTTGAAGATTTTTTTATATCGAATATCGATGATTTATTTTTGGTGCACGTTTCCCTTGTGGTCCTTTTTTTCCTCCGAAGCCTTGTGATTCGCTTTCGGAACAGGCGGTCACGTGCACAAAGAGGAACGAATGTAAACTCAATCGGTCATCTGCTTCCTTCCCATTTATTTCACTCCCATTTACGGTTTTCTTGAAACTTTAGGAACCTTTCTATGTGGGTATGATGACCCTGTAGCCCTAAAATTCCATAAAAAAGCGCTCATGTAAAAAAAAATCTGCACAACGTATGACAAATTGAGCGGGATACCAACCATTTTGGTTGACTTGAAGATTTTTTTGGAAGAAGTCTGTTAGACCTTTATCTATTTCTCCGACGTTAGCATTTACGGTTAGATCTTGGTGATTGGGTTAGTCACCAACTCATATGTTCGTATATATGCACCACACCTTTTGCTTGTTCATTAGTTTCCTTTATGTTTCCACACGATGTGTTCATGCAATAAAGAAAGGTAGAAAGAAAACATCGTTCACGCTCATCAACCTTTTCGAATAGGCTACGCCTTGATTCCAAGTTTTCTACCTTCTGGAAAAGTTGTTCAATAATTTCCTTGCGAATACATATTTTCGAAGTAATCAGCTTATCCTTGGGTTCTTATAAAACTTAAGGGTTCGCATTGCGCACCTGAGATCGGCTTGAAAATCATATTCCAAACTAGTTGTAAATGGTACGCAATGTTTATAATTTGTCGAACGCCTAATCATCGACGACTTGCTCAGTTCATGGATTATTCAAGAAGATTTTGCGGAAAGCGCCTTAAATTGTGATTCTGTCCAAGATCTCCATACACAGATTTTATTCTAATTATTCAGCATGTTTCTTTCAGTACTCGGGCTTTAATCCAATTTGAACGGCACCTCTCGAATCCCTAGGTGTTGGCAACTCGTCGTTTTGCCTCTTATATTCATTTGTTCCTATTGCAAGGAAAGTTGGAAACCGTTGTTAACACTGCTATGTGATAACGAGATCAACTGTGAAATACTGATAAAATTTAGCTCTCAACAGTTCTTTTATCGGTGCACCAATGGCCCTTTGATGCTTTCTCTGTTGAGCTCACTAGCTGTTCCTATTCCTTTCTCAACATTCGCAGGTTATCTAAACTCATAACAAGCAACCATGTTCATTTTTCCACTTGTTCAAAGCTCATCCCTAGATTCACTGCTAATATAAATAACAATAAAACTTATAAAAGTTTGGATCATTTCTTTTTCCATAGACATGAAGAGGCACAAAAAGAAGACAAAACCATTACCTTTAACCTGATCGAACTTATTTTACTAACCATATTGGTTTTGTCCCTATTTTTTGTTCCAATGGCCCGCTTCCTTCACTTACTACGATTGTACTCTAGCGCTCCTCATCGAGTCGTGAATAAATGAATAAATAAGATTTGATCCATATTGCACTGTTTTCGCTTTTTTCTAGAGAACTGTCAAATCTACCTTTCTTCGATATTGCAATTTTTTTCCAGTTCCTCTCTTGGAGTCCTCCATTCTCTGCGTCCTTAGTCCTTGCATCGCGTACGTGCGAAATAGGAAATACGTGCCACTGTGACACAAACTCACTTCGACCCAATTTATGTGGTGTGGAGATCGCCGGTGGCAGAGTTGCAGCTCTCAAATGAAGCACGTGTTATTAAGAATGTCCCCGGTGACCCAATATTATGTAATAACTTGAAATATGTAATGAAGTTAAAATAATACTAATTTCCTATCATTATATGGAAAGAGGAAATCCATGCTTGAAGCAATTGCACACAGCTACTCAACCCAGAAGAAAGAGAACGATCTAGTAGTTCCTCTTCGTATACACTCTTCCACTTTTCTAACTATTGTTACCGAGTTTGTTATTTTTCTATGAAAAAATTGCTGTTACATAACATACTTTTATACCAGTGTAGTGATACGTGTATGATATTCTGCTATCAAAGTCCCCTGAGTGACATTATAAATGAAATCTGAATAGCCTTCGGCAAAAGGATGGACTACACTGTCCGTGTCCGAACTTTAGCAAGTCTCGGCATAGTTGCTTCTTCTAAATTCAGACTTGTTGAAGGAACTCCGAGAATGACAGAAATTCCTTATTCGGTCAAATCACGGGCAGGGCATGAGCCTAATGAAACACCTTTAGTGTAATTGATCACATCTGATCTTATAAATTTCATTGGGTCAATGTTTTGCCGGTAGCGTGAACCTAATGGAGAATTTTTGTCATTCTCAGGTTTCGCTTGACAAGTGTGAATTCTGGTCGTGATTCTCACTCAGCATCATTGGCGTATAAGGAATCATGGGTAATTTTCAATCCTTAGAATTGACGTGTCCGATGCTGTGAGAAAAAGTTGGTGAAAAAAAAACTAAAGAAACCACAGACGGAGCTCAGGCGTAGTTCTTCTGCGGCAGAGTGACTATGATGTACTCCAGACTGAAAGATGCACGGTTCTTCTAAATTGATTATAAATTCTCCATATCTATGCCTGTGTATCTGAAGAAATTATATCCACCTTGTCACCTAATTGAAACGGAAATCTTGGTTACAACCTTTCTCGTTTTTATTTGCTGCATCTCTCGCAGCTTTTGTGCAGTTGTTGCGCAATAATGTCACAAGGTTATCTTTTCTGTTACCTTCTTCGAAAGTTGTTTATTGATGTTGATTTGCATCTATGCCATTACTCTATTTGTTCAACAGCTCTGCTTCATTATGCGCACCGGTGTAGAAAGAAATTAAATCAAATTAGTCTGCATTATTGTATGGGGATCACACACATGTAATTTTGCTGCGTGAAATAAAGTGGGATTTAAAAAAAACCCACACCAATGCACGCTAAAGTGTGTCTAAGAATAGTCGTACTGAGAATTGAATTTCATCCTTGTTTTTTTTTCTCCAAAAAAAACCACAATAATAGATCCTGATGCTTTAGTGCTGAGTTCTCTTCAAGACGGCGCCAGTTGTACAATAATTACTTTTTACGTGGAGCGCCTGTTTCTTAAGCTTTTTCAAGCTCTCATTAATACTAATCCAGCTCTGTATGCTAAACGAAACCGCCCGTTGTTAGAATTTCAGGATGTTCGTCCATTCACTGATTGTCCACTATCAGTTGCTTATCATTGATATCAGCTGCTAATCTATCCAATCACTTTGCGCTTTCTCCATTTGCATATATGAATAGGGTTTGCGTAAGCTCGAAGAACTGTTGTTTAGTGTTAATGTATGTGTTACGCAGACCATCTGTGTGAGAAACATCAACATCAAAATTAACATTTAGTTCAATTTGTAATGTTGTCTGCATAACTGTTACGGTGTTTTGCTATTACGGCGCTATAACCTCGTCTTCTTCTTGTCCCGTTGTACTATCCATAATCGCAGACCGCTTCGACGATTCAGAATAGCCGGAAATGTGTTTGTTTATTCATTTATTTACTTGTTTATTACTCAATTAAAAGGTGCGCCAATTGTAATGCAGTGTTTAGTAAACAAACAGACCAGATCATGTGTGAAAAGAATTAGAAAAACAACAATCAGATCAGCTAAAACGAAATGCGCTCCATCATTGTTACATTTTTGTATCATAGTTGTAAAGAGGACCATAAGAAATAAAAATCAGAATCTCATCTTAGGGAAACCTCATGCAATTTTTTGGAATGGGTTGAGCAAGAATTCCTCCCTATCCCAAACCTGTTATCTCGTTCCGCATGGAATTCATGACAATAACACATCCCAAACACCATAGTAATTCTTGTAGAAACATCGTAGTTTTGGTTATGTGCAGAAGATTTCTACGTTAAGTTCGACAGACTTCCAACATTAGACACGACAATAAATCTCAATAGAGTTTTTAGTTTTATTTGTTTATTTCTTCAGTTTCTTATTTATTCAGGACTTGGACCAAAGCCACACATGAAATGTAAAAAAAGAGCAGCACACGTTGAATGCAACATAAAAACAACAATTCGTCGTAGATATAACTCAGAATCCAGACTCAATAAGTTGGGCCCGCTATTGTTAAGAAAACATTTTGACATTTTAACGATGTCGAGCTTTTGCTTTAATCATGCCCCTCGTACCATTGTGATTGTCTATCACTCGGTCGTGATACATTGTCAAATTTCTTGTGATTTCCTCGAATCAGCCTACTGATCAGTTTTATTTTCCCTTGTATTGAAGGTATCAGCAGAACTCGTTGGCACTCGAGACGCAACCAGAAATCGATCACAGCTCTCTGTAAGTTTGTAGAACATTGGAATAATCAGCACTTGTTCACAATTGCTTCCTCTACAAGAAAGATGATGTTTCAGGCTGCTACCATTTTAAACCTAGTTCAATTAATACACACTGTTTCGGGATTCTACAGTTCTGAAGATCGAATTTTATGTCGTTTACTTCCTACCCAGCTGAGGACATCAGTGTATTATGTCCTCAAATTCCTACCTCAGTCGATGGTGAGTGGTGTACATTCGCCTTTTTATCAGCAAATCAGGACGACCATCCAGCAGTCAAAATGAGAAGATTGAATTTCCTGTCTGTGTCTGGATGGAAGGCATTAAGAAAACACCTTAATCGTTCTTGCCCAGTCTTTTGCCCCATTATGATTTGCAATCGGAGCCATTGTTGAGTCGATGTGGTGTGACCTGCGATCCTTCCCCGTTAGTGCTTTCCAGCTTTTCTAACCGCACTCAACTGGCGAACGTTTAGTGGAAAAACTATCTTTACTTGGGCACTCACAGTGGTAGGTTTCAGAATTCTCGAAATACTCTACTGCTCCAATCCAAAGCAAGGTCAATCAATACACACCGCAGTTTCGGTTTTGGACGAACTATTGTGAGGTGTATCGTACTAATATGTGTTGTAAGGATTGTAGGAACCTGGTTAGGATTCTGAGCTTATTGAGTTTATGATTGAACCCTCTCCACTCATTCTTATGTTAGTACAATCCTCGCAACGTATCAAGTATGATACACCTTTTGTCTTTCTTCCAAGATCGGAACTTTGGTGGGGAAGCTAAACGGTGATTTAGGAGTGCTTAGGATTCAAATGCAGACACTGTAAGGTTAGAACCTTAATAACTTGTCCTTGGACTCTTACAATCTTTACAATGGGTTTATACCCAGATGAGGCCAGTCCGTCCGTATTTTTCTTTACACTGTAAGCGTTTAGCCTTCCACTGGTTGCCTGCATTTCAGTGTTTCGAGAAGTGGATGGATTGGAAACATGGTGATAATCTGTTGTTGATGATCGCGAATTGTAATTGATCAGCAGGCCAAGATGATGCAGACTGTATTCAGCTGATGTTTTGGCCTTATCACTTTCAATGGTGTACCATTATGTTCTGCTGAAACATCATCAGCTACAAGTCATTACTCATGATTCTAAGATTAATGGAAAATCTAACAAGGAATACGTGGATAGTATTAGTTGCTTAAATGCTCACCGCTTCGTGTACTTACTGGGCTTTTACCAGTATAAAAACATGCTCGAGTGCTCATCATTATTTGGGTAAATCACGCAAGATTGTTGGGTATGTTTCTCTGCTCCATAACCACTCAAATTCAGAAAGGGGAAATTCCGGCTACGAAAAAGGTCTGTCGTTCCGGACTCGGCGTACACAAGGTAAGGTAAACAGACGGTGTGTGAGTAACTAAAATGCCTAATTTCGATTTTGTTCCAGAACAGTAGATGGAAACTAGTAGAGGAAATATGGTTTACACGGGGACTCATCGGAAGACAGGGGAACCGTATACAAATAGTGAGTAAAAAATAAATCGTAATCCCTACCTGAATGGCTGTATTTTGTTATAATCTAAAAACCAACATCCTGCAGTTCCTTTCACTGAAATAAATTGAACTATTGACTATGGCTTATCAATGGAGTATTGAAGTATTTTTTCGTGAATAAATTGAAAACACGTTAAAGTCATCAATTAACGAAGCGCATATGTTAACCACTATAAACACTGTGGATGAACGACGGAAAAGAGCTCTCTGTAGAATGAGACACCTTCTCTACAAATAAATCCCCACACCTACCTGCAGTGTGCTTTCAGATACGACGGGACTGATACGAGCACTGGAGAGTGGGACCGAAGAGGTGAATAGGCTGCTACGCAAGAGCTGCAATTTGATCCTAGAATGCAGGTCAGTCATTGGTACACTGCACTGTATTCATTTGTTTTACAAATGGGATGATCGAGACTGATCTATTGCACATTGTTTGATGATGAACCATGGATAGGCAACGTTACATCACTCTCTCTTTATATTTATACCCCTGCAATGAATAGTGACGATGAAGCCTTTTGTCGCGAGCGTTCACGTCGCGGTCGTGACGTCACTGTGACAGCGCGCCTTTTCTTGATTTTCACCATTTTGTTTGTGTTGCCCGGAAAGGGGTTCGGTTGAATGGCAGTATCCTTTCAATCCGAATGGTAATTGAGTTTGTGCTGAATTCTTATTTAGGGGATTTCCCTTGTGTTTTACACTTTCTGGGGCTCCTACACTAATGCTCTTCATATTCCCAAGCGTCGCACCCTAGCAGCTAAGGCTCATAAGTTTTTTCAATGTGTATCGCGGGCTCGTATTTGACAGCTACCGGGCCTGTTTGGTGATTTACCCACGCCTGATGTCGAAGGTAATCGCAGATATCTAAAACCCTGATTTCAACTTCATTAAACTCATGGCTCTCCACTGGCCTTTAATATTGTGCTTGCCTGATGCTGTGGATGCAGACGTTACCTATGAGGTCAGGTATCTTATAGGATTTCCGGTGTGTTGTGATTCTCAGGTGGAGCGGATCAACGGGAATACAATACAATACAGTGTCCAATAGTCCCAGAACGAGTTTCAAAGATTGAATGTGGTGACTGGTGAAGGTGGTGAAACTTTCCAACAAGTGTTGCTCACCGGAAATATTATGTTATATTATAAAAACGAAGGGGCTGAGTACCAATTTGATGTCCGTTTCTTGGATTTGCACCGACTTCAGAGTTACGTGGTTGGTGACGTATTTCTTTGCTATTTGCGCGTCCAAGGGTTGGGATCGAAACAAGCATGTAGTTCTATTCCTGTCATTATTTAATTTGGTTGTTGTTCTCTCTTTGATATGTTGCGGACCGTCTATGATCGAATCCATGAATCTCGGTATAATGGTACAACACAGATTTCGGTCTGCTAGGCTGACTCCGAGACTGGTGAAAACTAGGAATCAGCTCAGTCAACTGATATCTGGGTTTTTTGCCTTTTTAAGCGATACAGGCATGGTGCTGGGGATTCGTAATCGGTTTCCCATATAATACCTCTCAATGGCGCTTTAGTTTTGATTTCTCCTTCACTACACCGGTTAGCGATATGGTGCTCTTCAGTCGAAATTTGAAAAATGAATACCGGAATCGTGAGCAACATGCCAAATAATCCAAAGAACGGAAGTTTGAGTAAGATTGGGTGGAAAAAATTGAGTAGCGCTCACCAGAACCTCACATCATTATACTGATGAAAAAGTCTGTACATTCATCGTTTTACAGACACGAATTGTTGTGTAGAGTTACCGATACCCTAAAAGCCTAAAAAACTATTGTGTAAGAAAGCTGTGCAACTAAATGTAACTGTAACAATTGCCTTTTCAAGGTGCTGCAAATCCGTCTTTCGTCATCCGGAACGCTTCCACGAACACAAACTCACCGTATGTCGTGCCTATCATGTGGATATCACGCCAACCTATGAGCAAGTTCTTGCCTTTCAACAAGCCGTTGCCGAAATGTACGACCACGATGAACCGTCGACGAGTAAACGATTTCAATTCGAGACAAATGGCATACAAATGGAAATGATTGATCCTGAAGACAGCGAGGACGGTGCATCTGACGACTACGACGGTCTAGAAGAATTTTGTGGAAGCAGCCGTGCCTTGAGTGAAGAACCAACGGAAACTTCGAAGGACATGGGCGCTGCCGCCACTGACTCCTTCGAAGGGTATGCGAATGATGCTGAATCGGAGGACGTCGTCATGGACGGAGAATCAACGGAAGATACACCTCCAACATACCCTCCAACACCATCATCATTTAAGGTTCGTTGGTTGAGCGTAACCCATGTTACAATTGCGTGAGAAGTGTTGTTGTTTTTCAGACCCGCGACCTCGAGGTGTCTGGCATGTCGGATAATGATGCATTCGATGAGGAAAGTTCGTCTAGCGATGGTGAGTGCATTACTTCAAGTGATTCTGTCGAGTCTTTCCTATTGAAAACACGTTTCAACTCTTGAGCCCAGATTATCCATCAGTATACTTGAAACAAACCCCGTGGGCAAACCGTGATTCATCAATGCGCGCGGCGGCATCTATGTATCCTCCAACACCATCATCATTTTAGGTTCGCTGGTTGAGCGTAACAATGTTCTTTCGGATTTAGAAGAGGTTTAACACAATTCACTAGTTCGAAGATCTGGGAACCCCGAATAAGCTGCATATCGTGATTCATCATTGCGCATTGGAGCTTATTCTGGGTTCATCATCTCACGGGTTCGAGCTCTCCGAACCCTCCCTCACCAAATGTGTTAGACTCCTATGAATCCCGATCAAACCCTAAACAAACCTTGCTGCCCACGTTGATGAATCACGATTCGCGCGCCATTCGGTTTCAATTTCGAGGTTTATTTTGAGTACATCATCCTCGAATCCATGCCTTTGTTGTTCTGGGAGTACAGTTCGTTTGTAGATCACCTGACCCGTTTTCACAGCTAACCTTCAGGAGAGGAATTGCAATTGCGATTTGACATTTGAAGTTAATTTTTCAGATAATGACGCCATTTCGTTGCCCGAAAGTCTCCCGCCAGATGGTCACCTGGACTTTCCCATCTTCGACGATGGACTTCTCGAATCACCGACTGATAGTGACTACTTCGGGAAAGACGACCAAATCACTCCTCACACGTTGCTTCACACTGGAGCTCAACTGGAGTAACAGTAGTTTTAGTTAGTACTAACTGCTAATTGCTGTGGATCTTTTTTTTTTCATTTCAATCGAAACCGTCAGAACTTAAAGTCTGAATGTTACGCGTACTGATAATCTGTGATAGCGTACTTTGTCAAACTCTCTTGAAGTACTGACGTTAAGCTTTCATTTCCTCTTGCTAGGTTTTCAATTCAACGTCGTTGTTACATCCTGAAGAGGATTGTTTTATTCTTTCCCCATAGACTTTATAAACATTCTGTATTTTATCGTTCACTTCGGAAAGGTGTCATTTTCTTAATTTTACGAATTTATGGGTTGACGAACTGTACTTACATTACAAAAGATTGAATACGGACACAGCCACGTTACCGTGTGAGTTGCCACTTATAGTAGATCATCAACAGTTCACTGTTGAACACAAAACAAGAACATTTCTTCTGCTGATCGCAAATTCCTTCAAAATTTCATACCTCAGCATTGATATCGGTGACTTTTCCTCTGTTCGCCATGTCTTTTGAGTATGTTAGGTGGGACGCTTTATGCGAAAGGGTAATTGAATAAAATGCTCCTCCTAACAATCTCGAAAAACATAATAAATGTAGGAATGTACGACCTGCTAACTTTGGTCAACTACAGAATTTGACTTACAGCAATCGACTATAGCGTGAAATTGTGGACCCTATCATTCGGTAGTGGGGGGGGGACAATTATTTTGATAAGTCCCCCAGGACAGCTTGTACATCACCCAGTAATTGAAATCCGACGTCATATATTCCGCACTCACGAACCATAGGCAGTGTACTTTGTTATATAATCAGTGGATGAGGAGAGATATGAGTAAGCATTTAACAAATCTTGAAACAAGGTGCTATATGGATGAATATACGTGAAACACAGTAACAAAGTGGATAATGCACCACCAAGTTTAAGATTCGTACCATAAACTGATGAAACTTTTGGCTATCTTGGAGTCATCAAGTGGGAGTAGCTAATTACTGATATATCACGTTACCCTTATCTCTGCTAGATTTGTAACTCATGGTTTTGAGGTATAATCCTTCCTAGTCAAGGTCAAGTAACGTTAAATGAAATCTTCCGTTTCAAATTTAAGTGCAGTGTCCAACTGTATGAGAGTTCTCACCGCTGAACACAGCAACTGTGAACGTTCCTTATACAAATTAAGAAGATTAATTGCTGCTCACCGGGACATAAATAGTGCAGTAAGAAGGATGATAACCTCTTCACCATTTTAACGAGTACCTCCCTCACGAATATGTCACTGAGTCAAAAGTACGTATTAAAGTAGAAATGTCGTTACAGTCAAGACATATGAATTCTGTGTAGCAACTTCAGAAACCAGGGTTCAATATACCGAATTGACCAAAGAGATCTGCAGTTTTGTAATTACCAATAGAAAAGGTCGATTAGAAACACCTCCGTTCCTTCCTCTGCTACACCTCTTATAATCAATATTTATACATAATTACATTCCTTTATGTCTCTATGTTCTTGTCATCGGATGAGCCCGCAGTCGCACCGTTGCCGGTTGTGCACTGCTAGGAGAATCGAGCAGCGGAACTAAAACGGAAGTATTGTGGACTAACACAAATGTTCAAATAATAAATATTATATAAATGCTAATCGAAAAAGAGTACAATGTGACAAGAAACGATACAACGATCAAGACAGACGATACCAAACAACATTTGATTTGAATGAGGTGTGGTCGATGTGGTGTGCTCATTTACACTAGCAAACTAATGATTAGTAGTATTATCAATGATGACGGTATTGAAACACAATTGATTTGCAGTGTGCAGAATAGGTAATTATCAACTCAAAGACCCATTTCCTCTTGTTTATGCACCGTCACTTGAATTTTCCCGCAGAATTTTATGAGATAAACTGCTTGTTGTAAATTATAAATTAAATGCTATCCAAAAAACTTCACGAGTTTGATGTCAAATACATGAAATTTACCTGAAACTGCCTGTTGAGATGAGTCCGTCATCAGCACGAGGGTTAAAATCACATCCGCTGCATCACTCCATGCTTCCGACGATGAGATCAACACCTAAAAACATTTGCTTAGCCGTAGACATCATCGAAAATTTCAAAATGAGCATTCCTTAAGATGCATCAAGGACGGGACATCGTGCATCTGCGCTATGCTATAACGGTAAAGGCCAAGGTGTCGGCGTCAGTCCCCGAAGAACGCGCCGCCGCATTCGTGTTCCATTCAAAATCGTAGAGGCTTTTCTATACAATTAATTGCCTGGGGGGAGGTGGGTCAGCTGTTATACCAAGTCAGTGTTTTTAACATCCCAGACAAGTCTGGTATCAATTTACCCGACTCCGGAGGGATGGAAGGTTTGGTTGACCCGGGCGTGGATTGATGGACCGTACGGTGTCAGCAGTAACTCGTTCCGCTGCACCACGCGTACCCTCTACATTGTTACAATGTAAGTTAAATACCCAACTAGGTAGCGAGTGCTTGTTGCGCTCATGACCGCTATTACAGTATTTATTTATTTATTTACTATATCTATTATTGAATATCAGAAACAACGGTGCCCAACCAATATAGGCTAGGAAATTGCTTACCAGAGATGATATGCGATCGCCCTCTTCAGAGATATCTGTAGACAGAGGTCGGAAATATCCACGAGTGTTGTTCGGATAGTCAACCTGCAGCAAACAAAATTCTGTTTATATTGCCTTTACAATAAGTACGTACAGTACTTTGTGGATAAATAAGAAACAGCACACCTGGACGCGAAGATTGTGGCGGTCGTTCTCGGTAACATTATGCAAAGTGGCAACAAGTCTAACAGCACATGGTAGACCAGCAACAAAACGAAGAGGTTTCTCTATGGCGACATCCCGATTTGGTTCAGAAATCTTAAATGAGATGAGACATTCACCACGAAATCGAATAAATCCTACCCGATTCTAGCACAGTATGGAGCTAAGAGGTTTTTAGATATACCTGTGCCCATTTAGCCTTGATATCGCCAATGTTGGGAAACACATCCGGTAGAAAAGGGGCATGAGTGACGAGCAAGTGTCCAAATGCTCCCACAGATAAAATCTTCTTCGAGTCCCATTCAGGACCATCTAGCGGCTCCAATATTCCAGCAATCAATGAAACCGCTTGCTCACAAGACTCTCCGGTCGCAGCCCACCGACTTGAAATATGGCGACACCATAACTTGTATTCCACGCGACAGAAATGGAAACGTACCTTTCTGCTTCTGCAATCACTGAGCGAATTCTTAGAACAGTGTGAGCGTACCGCTCAGGAGTCACCGTCATTTCCACCAGCGACTCCAGTAGAGATAAGAACATTCCGGCCTCAATCAGGAACGACGCCATCTCTGAGGGAACGCCGGAGAACTGATGTTCAGCGCAGCGAATCCGTACTATTTCCTAAACTAATTTATTGTCAGCGTGTTTCTCTAGGAATCGAAAGAACACTGACAACCGGCACAATGTCAAAAATACAGTCATTATGACAGTAACCACTTCATAGAACAAAGATATCCTTCAAGTTGCTCTATTGATTTTCATGACTATGACAGTGACTGCCTATTCTTATAATATATTCACAATACCCTATTGACCGACTGCTCTCTTCGCTTTGTACATACTGATGACTGCTTTCTTCACTTTCCTACTGAAATGACGGCGCAGGAAGAAGTAAAAATGCATGCAATGCGCAAAGCTACCTGATGTATGGTACCGGTCGCATCACTAATGTCTCCACCACCTTTCAGCACAACCTGAGCAAGTGATTCCAAAGCGGAGCTTATTTCACACAGGCTGGCGATGAATCGAGCTGCACCTGCCAACGGCTCATTGAACGCACTGATCGCATTCACGTCTCTGAAAACACACCGTAGAAAAAATGCTCTATATTGTATTTGAGTTGTTCCTTTATTAATATTGAAACACTGCTACGAAACTTAAGCTCGCCGAGATCAAAAAAAGACAAACCAGCAAGTGGGGAAGGAGAAAGGTGAATCCTCTCAATGAAGCCATCCAAAACGTCCAGCTAACGGATTTTTACTTCAGCGGTGCAATAATGAGAGGGAGGAGTACATACGCAAAATTGAGTGATCAAGTTTTTTTTTACAAAATCTCGTTAGCTCGTCGCTGTGCGCCCACACCACGCCGAAATATTTGAATCTCCATGGGTCTTACGAGGAGGACAGCGCAAAACTGGTGAGATATGTGATGGAGACTAGTTTATAAGATATAGGGCTTTGTTTGTTATGAGATTTTGCCTTGTTCATCCTACGCCTTCTACAGTTACTGGAACAGGCAGCAGTATGTCGGTCGATCTTGGTCGAGCAGCACTATGTTGCAACCTGCACCACGTCTTAAAAAAGTTTTCATTGCCGCCGTAGCCATGTGAAAATCGCTACACTCTAATTAAGGCAGTGAATTCTTAAGACGGAGATCAAGAATTACACAGTTCAATGCAAGAAGAGGCAACTATTAGATTGAATCATAAAAAATCAGACATTCAGAGCGCCGGGGTATCCATTGACCAAGTTTTCTAACCTTGTCCATCGACTTTAGTCTGCGAACCACAAATGACTGAGGAACACTAAGGTTGTCTGATAATTCACGAGTGGTTTGGCATAGTTCTGTCTCTACCTCGCTTCTCAGTACGTCTAGATCCAACTTCCTCGGGTGTCCTTACCTGTCTTTGTTCTCTAGCTATTAATGAGTAGTGAATTGCAAGAACCAAGAGTAGATAATGCTTCGAACAGGAGCCCTCACCTTATAAACCACCTAAAGATTGATCCTCTGAAGTTCACTCCTCTGAAAGCTCGGCACGTTAACCTACTTTTAGTATGACACTTCTCTCCATGAGATCAGTAGATGGACCTATCTTTACATTGATCCAATGTTTTTGCGGTTTCACCAGCCTGTAATACACCACTGGAGCGTCGCGATGTCGCTACCAAATCACAGGATTGCATTTTCAGCCCAGCAATTGCAAACTCTCATCCAAGAATTGATACAAAAGTGCGCGTTCAATACTGCCAGTACCCTTTTGGGCAGCTGCGCGTAGTTCTTATTCGACTTGTTCCAACACACACTATTCGTTGGACTTTGTTTGATATTTTGTTTGTTCGCTTTCATATTGTTCTTGTGGCTCGCCCGTTAATGATTTGTTAATCTGGTATGATCCAGGACTATGGCAACGTAAAAATTATGGATAAAGGGTAAAGGTTCCAGCGTTAATCAGCCCCCAAGCGCACGCTGCCGCATTCGTGTTCAATTCAGAATCGTAGAGGTATGGTGAATGCGTATTGGCCTATACAATGACTTGCAGGGACCAGCCGCCATACCTACTCAGTGTCTTTACCATTCCAGACAAGTCTGGTACCAATTTACCCGACCTCGGAGGGATAGAAGGCTCGGTTTGCCCGGATAGGGATCGATCACTCGACCGTGCGGGTGAAAGTAGCGCCTCTTACCACTGCACCACGCGGGCCCCAAAGCTGCAGAACAAATGCAAAAGGAATAACCGTTGGCATTAATACTCAGGGCTAACGATGAGTAAACTTGGGTTTCGTTGCACTTCGTGGAATGTTGAACGACTTAAAGGAGCGAATTAGGAAACGAAAACGAATACCGTAACCCAGAAACCGGTTGCAGAATTAAACCATACTCAATAATGTATCGCCGAAGGGCATTTCTATCAGCCAGCGTTGGCTCGCGGATCACCTCCTGTAGTCTTTCGTACGCATTCACTAGGATATCTGCTGTACTTCCCGAAATTTCCTTGGACGGGATACTCGTAAGAGACAAGGCTTCGGTTGGCTTCTCCAATATCTGAAAGCATTCACTTGATTCAAATTGTTTACCCTAGAAAAGTGAAACAAGTAATAAAATCACAGAATAAGTGAAAATACCTTTATGGGCGCAACGAGGTCTGACGTCGCTGCTCGAAGAAACCTGTAGTGCTTCAGGACACAATCCGGCAACAATGACACTATGGGTTCATAATTGGAAGCAGCGTTCAGCACCAAGATCAGCTTAGCAATATCTGTAAGCAGAACAGCAATAACTAGTGAATGAATTAGTGAATCTGAATGCAGTTTTGACAATTAACCAAACACCAAAATTAGTTAGCATTAACCAAACAGAATTAAAACTTCCCGGTAATTTCAGCATCGTGGTCAGTGAATTGTAAATGCGGATGTTTCAGCCGGAAGCCATTCATCAGACCATATATCCCATCCAAGGGGTCAGAGGATGGGTAGCAGCACCTAAGAGGGATCTGATCTGCAGCGACTGCAAGTAAAGGACAGCGGGGCGTATTCTCGGTAAAGAACACTTATCGGTCTACCTCGTTGGGCTGCTCTTCTGGCTTCCGAGTGATACTGCCCAACCTAACCCTAACCTAAACTAGTTCAATGGTTTCTCTCCCTGATTGATTTTTTAACTTGTAATTGTTTTATAAAGTGAAATAGTCTTCAGAATATTAATCTCGGGCGCGCGTGGTACAGTGGTAAGAGGCGCTACTGACACTCATACGGTCGAGCGATCCATTCCCGCCCGGGCTAACCGAACCTTACAGTCCTTTGGGTTAGGGTGAATTGGCACCAGACTCGCGTGGGAAGGTAAGGACACTGACTTCGTATAGCGGACGGCCCCACTGGTCATAATGTAGGCCAAATATACCTTCACCCTTTACGATTTTGAATGGAACAAGAATGCTGAGATTTCAGCTGATCAACGCCGGCACCTTTATCTTTACCTTTGTAACAATCTTCCGTTTCTGCCTTTCCAGGCTGAATTTTACAATTCTCCAACTGCTACAGCAAAGTGAGACGCCTGATGTACGCATGAAGGAAGAACTGACAAGAGAAGGGAGAGCTATATGGTGTGTCTACGGATTTCTCAAACAGGCTGACAATTGACTGTATTGATTATATAATCCTTTCAACACTCGTTGCCGAAATCAGAAGAAGATGATCTATAATTCAACTTAACGTACAGAAGATATCATCGATTTGTTGTTCCCTTGTGTCATAAACTAGGTGTAGTCCAAGAAGTTCTCGAACCATTCCATGGACGAACACAGCATGATGGGCTCCAACTTGACTCAAACACCTACGAATATTTTTTTCGGACCGTAATTAACACACTGTAACACAGATTCTCACCAGTAGATGTGGTTCTTGTCATTGGGAAAACGATGAAGGCAGTTAAGGAGAGCTCTGGAGCAAATACGCATGCACTCAGCATCTGCAAATTCAGCTTTCGCAAGCAGATCGCGCAGCGCCTGCCTCGAATCAACGACCGCATCCTGAAAAGGAGTGACCATAAATGGTCCTTCAGATATCATAGGTTGTGATTACAAGAAACCAGCAGCACTTACATCAAGACACTTCAGCACAATCTCGAGCTGCTCTTTTTGCAATTCTCCGTGCACAATTAACGGTGTCAGCGCAGCAATAGCGTCCAGTCGCACCTTAAGCGACTGTGTTGAGTTTAAGCTGATTTTAGGGTCGAAAAAATCCAACCGAGATAAATCAAACCTCAACGATCTCGTCATTGAACATATCAGCTAAATGATCGAGGGCAGTGGTGGCAAAGGATGGACGAGTAGAAGCCAGCTTTCCCAGCGAGTAGACAGCGGCACGGCGAACAGCTAAACAGATCATATAAAGGCAAAAGGTAAAGTGATGAGCGTTGATCGGTTCGATCAGCCAACTCGGAACCTGGAACGCGATCGTAACACTATGATCCGTGTTAATTATGCAAATCATTTGTCAGGTGCTCACTTATTAAGCATAAAAGGAAGAGAACAGACAGCTGAATCAACCTGGGCCCGGATTCACCAAAGCTGTACTCGTAATAAACCCTAAACGCCTTTCGTGAAACCGGAAACACCCCTAAGGGGCTATTTTGAGTTTGCGCAGGGTTTGCTCAGGGTCTAACAGAAGTTATTAGCGCGGGGAATGGTTCGAATCTATTCATAAGAGCTGTGATGGCAATGCTTCTGGAAGACCGTAAGCGGTACTCAGCAATTGTTACAGTCTGTAATAACCTTAGCGAACAGATCAAAACTCTCCAGATCGAGAATCAACTTCTAAGAGACTCCTTAGGCCTTACTCATCAATCTTCTACCTATCCTGAGTCTCATCCCTTAGTTTGCCACTCTTCCTTCTCACAGCAAGCAACCTCGGTTGTTGATAGCTCAATTCCCACGGAAGTAAGTAAGGATCATTCTCATGACGTCATTATTAGCGGTGTTGTTGAGAGCAATAGTCGTAGACCCTCCGATCGTATAGCACATGACGCCTGTTGTGTACGCGACATTTTGGATTACCTAGGAATTGAATGTAAGCCCACTGCAATCTACCGTATGGGCAGTGTTTATCCAAGAATACTTAAAGTCGTTTTTCCCGCTTCCTATATCGCAAAACGTGTTGTCAATCGTGCTCCTCTTCTTAACAAATCCCGTATATTCTCTCGTGTACACATTCGACACTCTTTGCCCAGAGCCGAAAGAGAGAGGCTCAAAGCAGAGAGGTTTTCTCGTAAATTGTCGCCTGTATCCCTGATGAATTCTGCTGATATAGCGAGGAACGATTCACCCAAAAGCGGTGCCGGAAATTTTTGAAAACCCTACGGAAAACACAAACTTTTCATTTCTTTTTGACAAATATTCGCTCGGTTACAAAAAATGCTCTCGCATTGTCGTATAGGCTAGCTGTCTCGGACTACGAGGTGGTTGTCTTGACTGAGACCTGGCTCAAGCCCTCGGCTGACACATCCTCTATCTTTGGTGTCGGCTGCGGTGACTACTCCGTTGTTAGGTGTGACAGACCAAGAAAAAAAGGAGGAGGAATTCTTTTTCTCATTAAATCGTCCTCAACATATCAGTTGGTCTATTGTGAATCTGTCCCGGACTCATACGAGGTTTTGTGTTGTGATATAACTCTCGGCAAGGACACATATAGGCTAATAGGAGTATATCGTGCACCGTCGTGTTCCAGTAATGCAAACACACAATTAATCGACTGCATTAGTGATCTAGCTGCACAGAATATGAACTGCATCTTGACGGGTGACCTCAATTACCCAGATATCGAGTGGGGATGGAAAAAATGTGAATCCAAAATGTCTGCGGACTTTCTCGATATGTGCTCTTCTCTTAACTTCTCACAGCTCGTCTCTGCGTCGACTAGGGGAAGCAGCACTTTAGACTTGGTTTTATCAAATAATACGTCTATGGTTAAGAATGCGATAGTTGAACACCCGGTGGGTACCAGTGACCATTCCGCTGTGAAGTTCTCCGTTGTAGCAAAAGCGACTCACAACTCTACGCGTCCAATTAGGGAATTTTGTAAGGCCGACTACGGAAGCATTACTTCCTATCTGCAGGGAATTGATTGGATTGGATCCTTATCTTCGCTTACCTCAGTAGACGATATGTATGAAATGTTAATATCAATCCTTAGGCACTGCATCGAAATGTTTGTCCCTTGCTGCAGGAAGCCGGTTCGTCAATACAGATGGCCGCGTTATCTAGTCTCCTTAGCTAAGAGGCGTGAAATGGCGTGGAGGAAATCTATCCTTTCTCCATCCACTGTAGCTGAGAACTATTACAGGAGGTTGTCCAAGAAATTTTGCGTCAAACTACGAAAGTTTTCGGCATCGGTGGAGAAGAAAATTGTTTCTTCTGGTAAACCTAGCGAATTCTTTCGAATGATGAACTCGAGGCTTAACACAAAGCAATCGATTCCTGTACTTGTTGACGAAAATGGTAAAAAATACTGCTCAGATCAACAAAAAGTGGAGGTACTTGCTAACACTTTTGAAGCTGTGTTCCAACAACCTCATGAATACGGTGCAGAGTCCGCGCCCACGATTCTTCCTCAGATGACTGACTCTTTTTGGTTCAACAGGGATGCCATCTTGGAGCAGCTACTGGCGTGGCCCAAATCTAGTACCCGTACGCCAGATGAAGTTCCACTGTTCTTCATCCAAAAGGTAGCACACGAAATAGCAGGCCCTCTTCAAACAATCTTCAACCTGAGTTTGATGCGAGGTGAAGTGCCGAAAAGATGGAAAGAAGCATTCGTTATCCCCCTCCATAAAAAACCTCCCTACGACAACCCAAAGAATTACCGCCCAATAAGTATCACTTCAGTTTTTGCACGGCTCTTTGAAAAGTTGTTGAAAAAAGCTATAGTTGCTCACCTAGAAAACAATTCAATTATCCCACCTGAACAATTTGGCTTCCGGAAGGGCGGGTCTACTACAACTCAAATGCTTGTAGCATTCAATGAGTGGACCAATCTCCTTGAATCAGGCACTGGCGTGGACATAATTTATTTTGACTTTGAAAAGGCTTTCGATAAAGTACCACACAAGGAACTGTTTACACAGCTTAAGAACGTGGGTATTCATCCAAAAATCGTGCAGTGGATTCAAAATTTCATTAGCGGTCGGGTATTTAGAGTTTTCTATAACGGTCACCTTTCTATGACTAAGGCCATAAGTAGCGGTGTACCACAAGGGTCAGTTCTTTCTCCTATTCTTTTCAATATTTACACGAGAGAAATCCCTGCGCTCGTCAAAACTTTGGGAGTGTCATGTTTGGCCTTTGCCGATGATCTCAAAATTTTCAGCGCGGTGCCCGATTCGGTTCATGCTGGTAGGGTTCAAGACGCCATAACAAAGGTTGTCGAATGGGCGCGTTTACATCAACTTCCGTTATCATATAGTAAGACCAAAGTTTTGCATCTGGGAAAAAGCAATGGACGTTCGCCTTATGTTATCGAAGGGCGTCAGCTCGATGAAGTGGCAGAGGTGAAGGATCTTGGATTTATTATCACAGAAAACTTGGATTTTGGTAAGCATTGTAAGGAAATAGCGGATAAAGCACTGCGGAAAGTATGCAATCTCTTTAGGTGTCTTAGCACCAGTGACGAGCATATCTTTCTCAGAGCGTACAAGACTTACGTGCGCCCTGTTCTGGAGTACGGAACCCCGCTGTTCTGTCCAGCCAAAGTAAAGGACATTAACGTTCTCGAGCGAGTCCAGGACAGCTTCACTAGGAAATTATATATTAGATCTAGAAGATCCGGCTACCGATCTATCCCGAATAGCTCTGCAAGACGTAGAGCTCTTGGTTTGAAATCACTCGTTCTTCGAAGGAAAAAATTCGATCTTCTCATGGTCTTCAAAATCATGCACGGTCTGGTCCACCTGAGCGGGAGTAGGTTCTTCACAGCTATGACCTCCAGTACAAGAGGCACTGCTGTTAAGCTGAGGTTCCCTGTGGCTAGGTCTGCGGTGCGAGGCAACTTCTTTGTGTGCCGAGCCGGGTCCGAATACGCCAAGCTGAGCAAACGGTTTCTTATTCCCGCAAGCCTACCAGCCTTCAAGAGGATGGTAGCGAAATTTCTGGAATCCGAGCAATAACACGTCATGGCTAAAAAAAAATTTCCGGTGCTAGGGCAAGGTGCTCTTTTCTCTTTTCTTCCAAATGTTTTAATGGTCTCACAATACTTTCTTTCCAGTTTGTGATATGAAATTTCAATAGTCTCGTTACTTTGTTAATGTTTGCGATGGTGACTATGCTCACATTACTCGCTTTGCATGTGCTTGAACACATGTCTGAAATAAATAAATAAATAAATAAATGCGATTTTGGTTCGTTACCGTACACTCAGCGTAACCAAGTGGGGTCTCAATATATTCGTTCAAAAAAGTCGAAAAGTGCCAGGAAGAAGCAAAACCGAACTTCTTTGCAAATAAATAACAAAACTTTGAAGAAAATTTCTGTATGCAGCCCTGCCCTAAACCCCGCACATAGGAACTAGTCACGTAGTTGGAAAACAAACAAGTACAACTTACACATGAACTCGTCCTCCAGCGCAGAAACGAAAGCGCCACAGGCACCGTGAGGAACAATGCTCTCTGACTCCTCTTCTTGAGCGGGACCAGCTCCAACTGGGGGACAACGAGCATTGAGTTCCTTGCCGGAAGACCACTCGCTGCTTGTCGATCTTAAAGAATCTTGAATCAGTTGGAACCCATCTTCTTTCATTTTTGAACATTTCTCTAAAACTGGGGACGGTCGGTACAGGGCAAGAGGCCCTACTAACATCAGCTTGGTCAACAAGCTCTTTTGGTTTTTATTCCCTCATTACTTCAGTTTTCTTCCAGTTTTTACTGATTTTCGTTTCCTCTCCGGTTTCACTTTTAATGGTCAGACGATCGATCCCCATCCGTTTCTGCCAAGCCTTCTATCCCTCCGGGGTGGGGTAAAATGGTACCAGTCACGGCCGGAAAAGTATAAACACTGACTTGATATAGCGGCTGGTGGTAAGTCATTGTATAGTATCAACCACTATGCCTCACCGATTCTAAATTGAACACGAATGCGTGTCGCGTCCTTACAAGGAGAGCCTTTCTGGATGTGCCAAGCTTTCGTGATGCAATTTTTACAGGATGTAGGGTCCTTTGTAGGTACTCGAAAACCATACTTCATTTTTCCTCTAGGCACCTCTGTGATGGGAAAACGGCTTCCGAAAAAATGGAAGGCGAGCACATCACACAGTCTATATCCACCGTAATTTACCTTAAACGGACGCAAATTCAAAAACTAATGTTAGATTCGTGATCAGCGACCCAAATAACTCCCACATACGATGTTTGGTCCAAATCGGTTATTTTGACCCAGGCACCTTACTCACTCACCCTTACCATAGCTCGCGCTCACCAGTCAGAGCTCAACAAACGAGAATAAAATTCATGATCAGCAGTTTAGGTGAGACTTTCAAGCAGTTCCTGGGACGAAGACAGTGGATGCTGAAGATTTTCTGACAGCTAGAGTCTGAATGGTGGCAAGTTATTACCAGTGGTTCATTGGAGGCTGAACCTTGGACAACTCTACCGACACCTGACACGAGGCTCGAGACATCATGGTCACCCATTTCGCCCAAACTTCGCATGTGGGGGTTATTTGGGTAGCTGATCACGAATCTGACGCTAGTGTTAGAGTATTCATGTGCATTTGCGGTATCTACGGTGATTTAATGACGTGCAGGTCCGATCCATAGGAAAGTAACTCATACAAGCGCAGGAATCCGTGCTATTTACTTACAAAAAAGCATAATCCCGTAGAAATTGCATCCAGTGATTATGCAAGCACATAATAACGACAGCCGAATAAGTGCAAAAATGATCGCCATATGCGGGATCGAACTCACAAACCCCGCATGAAAGGCCGCATCGCTACCGCTGCGCCAAGTGAACACGTTCTCTTGGACACGGCGGTCCCTAATGAGCCCGCGCGGTCTGAGTGATGTGCTCGCCTTTCATTTTTTTGGCAGCCGTTTTCCCCAATACAGAGGTGCCTAGAGGAAAAATGAAGTATGGTTTTCGAGTACCTACAAGGGACCCTACATCCTGTAAAAGTTGCATCACGAAAGGTTGGCACACCCAGAAAGGCTCTCCTTGTTAGGGGACAGATCAACGCCGAACACTTTTACCTTTACATTTCCCTTTTGGTATTGGAAATTTGGAAGTGTTTCCGACTTTTGATTAGCTTCTGGGTGTTGAGCAGTATGGTCTTTGTCGATTTAACATCATGCCTCTCTAGAATGAATCTTATCCCCAGGTAATTGGCATAATGATAAAGGTAACATGACCAGTTGATCAGCCCCTAAGGACGCGTCACGCACTCATGCACCATTCAGAGACGTAGAGGCATAGTGAATGCGTATTTCACCCATGAAATGAATTGTAAGAACCAGAAGCTCTGAGGACAATGTCCTCACCTTCCTACGCAAGTCTCGTAGCAATTTACCCGACCCCGGAGGGAGGGAAGGGTTGGATAGCCTTGGCGAGGATCGATCGCTTGATGGTTTTGATGACAATAGCGCCTCCTACCATTACAATAAACAACTGCAGTTAAATTTGAACATATGCTATTAATTAGCGAACTCCCCGCCTAAACTGAAACTCAGAAACATCACACATTACGCATTCTCGAACGTTTCTAAACAATCAAACAATCAACACCCTAATGTAAATGAGGTCAAACGATCGATAAATAAATAAAAGATATTTCATAGCCACATGTAACACTCATGATACAACAATACGAAAAAAGAGAAACGTCGAAAACCATACGCTTTCTGCCGTTGAGCGTGGACCGACTTCCATCGCGACTCTCTCGTCGGCTGAAGAGCACCTTGAGAGATGGCAAACTGAGAATGATGAACTTTCTTGACTTGCTCTCTACCACTAGAATCCTGGAAGAGGATGAAGTTACTACGACTAGCGGACATAAACTACAAATGGCAAAACAAACCTGCACAGTTTTCATCAGCTTCTTGTCAAGCGTTTGATCCAAGAAACTGTCGGAGACTACATTAAACTGCCCGAGAATGGTTGCCGCTTCCGTCCTTACTATCACCTAAATATGTAGCTGTTGCGACGAATACGATAGTGTGAACAGATCTTAAGAAAAAAAAATGAGAAAATGCCTCCCGTAAAGTGACGGAAATCAGAAATAAAACACTTCAAGATACATTTAGCAAATAAATAACTCGAACTTAAAAAGGGCTGAATTTTAAAGTGAAAGAGAACTTAATCCAACCTCTTGATCGTTAATAGCATCACATACAATCGAAAAAGCATCGTCGCACAACCTCAGCTTTGTATCAGATGACTTTGAAAAGGTGCTCACAATTGAACTGAAAGTAGAGTTTTCAATGCAGCAAGAATAAATACTGTTATAATGATACTTACAATGTCGGCATTCGGTTAGCGAACACCAGAGAGATCCGTAATGCAAGAATACGCACCTGTTTGTGAGAATCACCAACTAACTGAAATTAAAATACTTAGATTTAAGTGTACCGAGAAAGCATATGCAATTATGATGGCCCACAGAAGATATAAGAAAATATACTTCAAGAAAATATTATAAACTAGATAACTCACGTTCTTAATCGTATTGTATGTATGGATAGTGAGCCCATCTTCAACGGTACTCAACAGCGACAACCCTTCGATCGCAGCCAAGCGCACTCGTGAATCCATATCGGTCGTCATTTGGCAGAGAAGTCGCTCCAGCACCGTCAGCGACGTTGCGTCGGGCCTTCCTGACATTGATGACGATTATATCGCCTCTGCGACATTGTTAAAGGTACATGCACAGTGACCAGCTTTGATCAGTCCCCTAAAGACGCGCCATGCACTCGTCCTCCACTCAGAATCGTAGAGGCATGGTGAGTGTGGGTTTAGCTTTTGCAATGACTTGCGCGGGTCATCCGCTGTACCAATTCAGTATCTTAATCTTCAAAGACAAGCCAGGCCTATATTTTCCCGACCCCGTATAGATGAAATAGCGCCTCTTACCAGAGCACCGCTTGCGCTCAGCGGCATTCCTAGAGGTATAAATTTCCCCGGCACTATCTAATTCATATATTCATTAAATCGCAAATACCAAAATAATGGATATTCGCTTTGTCCGGCGAAGAAAAGTCATATGGAAAGTACAAGCGGTCGCTTTTTCACTGTCATTTCTGAAAGAACAACGAACAGCCTTCCACCTACTTCTGTTGAGAAAAGTGCAAGTTTTACCGTCTGATTGTCTGCTACTGACTAAGCAACAGTTTGAAGAAATATTAGGTCGTCGGAAAAGTTTCCCGCCACTCAGTTTGACCTCTCACCAAAATTTTAAAACGGGTTCCGGGATCTCACCTTTATAACCGTTATGTAGGTTGATTTATGAGCTACATATACCACAGTTGTCCTGGTTCAGCACTACATGTATTGCAGAGAAAGTCGATATTGATTGTAGGTACCTTAAGCTGCCTTTCCTTCACAACCTCATAAAACAACGCGTTGAAGAAAGCTCAGTTAATGGCTTATGCACCATGGTGAGTCCTTCAATTGTCTTTCTTAGTGCAGCAAAAGTTTGGTTTCTTGTGTTCAAAAAGGCCCATTTTGGCTTCAAAGAACAACAGTAGTGGGGGAGGGTAGTTGCTGTTGCTTAAGTGAGTCTCCTGGAGCTGGCTTCAGAGGATAGCCGGCGTAGTACCCACAATTTGATAGGGCAACTCGAGTGCCATATACCCTCACAAGTTGCCCGTCTCCGAGGCTTTAGAACCACAAGAAAATAGGGCACATTGTTGCGGCATGCTTTAGCGGCCACCACCTACAGATGGAGACGGGTGCATGCACGACCATCTCTACTTTTTGAAGGAATTTTGATTCGCCCGCAATTTCGTTAATGGTAATAAGGATTGGGTAGTGTGCAGCAATCACACACCAAATCGCCTGCTACTCACTTGCAGCAAACAAGCGAAAATTTCAAAACCGCCACTCCACCCGAAATGGTAGATGATCGGTCTGCAGCTGAACTGCAAATGAGGCATTCGATAGGAGCTGCTACCTGCAGATGCTACTGTCACCAACAATGTCTAACATAGCCACTTCGATGGCGATGGAGTAGCCGTTCGTTAAAAACATGGGAAAATCTTTTTCAGTCACCATGACGCTCATTCACCTATTGAGAAGGAGACCTTTTAAAAATTTCAAAAATATCCGACATTCCCAATGACCAATCCAAGACATTCGTCGAACCTTGCCCCAACAAAATAATTGTTCCATTCGTTTTCCATTCAATTACTAGAGAACCAGCTCGACGAGTGAGAGTACCTCAAAACGTGGCTCGCCGAATTCTTTTCATCAAAACTCTTGAAATTCTGGAGGAGGAGAGTTTCAATTTTATCTGATAAATAACAAGATGTTGTTGATGGTAATCATGCATAAATGTGTCGGATGTCGAGTGTAATAAAGGAGAGGAACAATTTTGAAAACACTGGCAAAAGTGGCGGGAAACTTTTCCGACGACCTAATAGAATTAGCCTAGATTTTAACACGAGCCAATGACCATTAACCTTGGAAACTAAATTTATATAAACTTCGGCGCGAGCAAAGGGTGATTAATACAACGAAATAAATGGAACTGGTGAGTAACTCACTACTCATAACGCGTGCAACTTGAAATCCTATTGCTGCGCATCTGTATCCATGACCGGGTGAGTGCAAACATCGATCCGCACAACGCAAAACTCTAAAGAAATGTAAATGAAAATTGAAAAGATAAAGCACTGAAAAAAACCTACCTGATGGGGATCTGATCGCCAGATATTGCGCCTGCGTTGAGGCCCTCGGTGAGGATTAACAACAAACCATCATCTAGATACGTCTTCGTGAATAGGCTGAAGAAAAGGGTAATAATATGAAATATAAAGTTCGCGAAAACATAAGGGGAGGTCACAAAAAAGCGAAAAGCCTCCCGCAAAAAGAAGCCTACTCACTTGGCTTCTTTCCCAGCATCTGAAAGCAATCTCTGCAGTACAGTGCTCCAAAGAGATCCCTCAGCTCGCCGCATTATGCACAATAACATTCTTAGAAAAATCGTTGAACTAAAACATCATCAACAACAAAAATAATTGTGAAAATAACCTCAAAAGTTGTCTGGCTATCTGGTCATACGACGTCACAGAAGCTGAAGTGATGATAAGATTGACGACTTCAGGTATGTCTTCTGACAAAGTTGGCAAGTGTTCGATAGCGAACTCTCGAAGCAGAATCGAGGCGCTGAAAGAATATCAAGTAATCTTGAACGAATATTAATCTCTATCATTTTCACTGACTTTAAAATGTAGTCTTAGGTGTGAACAATTTAAACCAAGTTTAATGAATTTGCTGGAGCGGTCTTCTTGAGAATAAAGTCGGATGGCAAGCATTAAGGCTGCGACAACAACAATACATCTACGCGCCCGAGAAAAACACGTAGAAGGGTTTCGATTTAGTTGAGGCAAAGAATCACATGCATAGTCGTCTACTCGTGAAGAAATTGGCGTTCGGGACAGAGTGAAAGGTATGCCCTACGTCCTCGATAAATCGAGGACATAGTAATCTGACCTAACTCCCGATTCTTCAAGAGAGACAGAGCGAGATCGAGATTTCAAAGTCAAATCTCAGTATCATGATATCAAAAATTTGTAAAGAAGGCCAATGAAAACACATCACGATCCAATCAATTCGGACACCAATGAAGGTGATGGGGTCAGGATGAATGGTTTTTTCAAACTTCGTAGAGTGAAACACTCTAGTTGCTATTCACGAATGTAATTTCCGTTTTTGAAATTTTAGATGTATTTAAGCAGGTCACGGTAGTTGGATGCAAGGTGGGCAATCAACTGAACCCTTCAAACCAAATGCGTATCCAGGCTATACAATGATTTTCAAGGGGTAAAGCGCTGTACAAATCAGTGTTGTTACCTTTTCAGACAAATCGGATTCGTATTTACCCAAGATTATTGTAAGCCTAGTTGGTCGGGGGACGAGAGAGAAACCTTAGACCAAACAGATAAAAAGCGCATCTTACAGCTGCACCTCACGCGCATAAAATACGATACAACCGGATCTCTTAAGACGAATAACAAATGCGTGATCAGCACCTCAGGTAGAGAATAATCACTTATACAGCCTCAAATACATTAGTTTAGGATATGTTCGGTGTTCGGGCTAAATTTCGAATGGCTTCTGTCTCCAGATATCCCATTGGGTCTCCAGATATCCTCTTCCTACACGACGCTTGAAGTTTGAGTGATTTTAGCTCTGTATATTTTACGCGGAGTAAAGACGTGCCGTCAGTCAATCAACAAGATCCTATCAACGATTAAATAACCACTTAGGTGTAAAGACCTGTAATATGGGCAAAATAGCGCAATTTATAAACGTTTCTGTGCCGAGCTGATAGGTGAAGCATGAATTCATTGACCTAACGTTTCGACTTACCCGTCGTCTTCAGAGGCCTTAAAAATGACTCAAAAATCGCAGGGCGCAATTTTCATACCTCTGAAGACGACAGAAAAGCGAAACGCCGGACCAATAAATTTATGATCCATGAATTACTCTCGCTCGGCACAGAACCAGAGAACATTTATAAGGCCATGCCAGGTTCTCAAGATAGAGAATTTGAAAAATTCTACACAATTTTTAACTCTGTGAAACCCACATCTGTCGATCTCCTCCATGAAGACGAGACAATACATCATTAAGAACATCAACAGAACGACGCTTAAGCGTGACAGATGTCGGTCGCCGAGCCAGAAGCGAACTCTCCAAATCCTAAACTTCTACTTTTATTAAATTACTGCTTTACACTATAATTGGCTACTTTTATTCCGCCTGTATGTAGTTAAAAAAGTCAATGCGCTAATACGAACCTGTTTAGCCCTCTTCACATCGGTGGCAAAGGTCACATCCTGCGCGAGCTTACGCTTCTTTGGCAGCAGGTTATCCTTTACCATCACACCGTAATCTTTCCCCACACACAGATCCGTTGCTTAACAGGATGTACACCTACAAGGTAGCCAGGGCTACGAACAATTCGAAAACCACGAAATACCGTCGTTCGTGTGACATCGGCTGCAGTCTGCTCTGCGAACACACTGCATCTTACGCCAGATTGCAGCCGACGTCCCGCCGCAGGAATGAACGGGTATGGCTCTAGGCTTATCTGTGCCATTATTACTCGAATGGAAGCTAATCGGGTTATTAATGTGCCAAGTTTTCACTACTTCTCTTCGGGTGCATTTAAAAAAAATTAGGACACTATTCAACTTAGCGGACTCCAGTCTTCGATTTTTTTTCACTCGTCGAAATTCGCTGAATCTTTGCGCAGGGGGTAGTTGAGGGCGCTGACCACAAATCTGCTGTCCGTTTTTCACGTGGGTGGTCCCGAACCACCCAACTCGTTACATGGGTGGTCCAGTCAGGATCACCGATTTCGCTGTAACTTTACCAATGGGGGTTCTCTGGTGTCCTGAACACGATGGTGAAGTCCGTCTTCGAAATGGCGGCCGAATACGGTAGTTATAGGTGAGCCTCACAAGGTAGAGTCGGTAGGTACCCACCTATAATTACTGTATTCGGCCGCCATTTCGAAAACGAAATTCACCATCGTGTTCAGGACACCAGAGAACCCCCATAGACAAAGTTTCAGAGAAATCGGTGATCCTGACTGGACCACCCAAGTAGTCGATATGGGTGGTCCGAGGCGACCAGGTGAAAAACGAACCTCACCATCGTGTTCGGGACCCCAAATAACCTTCACAGGTTAGATTCCGCGAAATCGATGATCCTGACTGGACCACCCAAGTAGCGATTTGGGTGGTCCGGGACCACCCACGTAAAAAACAGACGGCAGATTCGTGATCAGCGCCCTCAATTACCACCTGTGCAAAGTTTCAGCGAATTTCGAATTTCGAAAAAAAATCGAGGACTGGAGTCCCATAAGTTGAATAGTGCCAAAATTAGTAATATTCCTTATCCATTCACCGACTTTGAAGGAGACCGGGAAAACTTGCAAGATTTCCGATGGAGTATTTTGTCATACCGAAGGTATTCATCGAGAAAACTATCAGCTGTTCCGCGAAGAATATTCCATGATCGACTGTCGTTAAATCTTGGCATGTCGAATATACAAGGTGCGAATAAATACGTGCGCGTGAAATTAAATTCAATTTTTGCAATAGTATGAAACCTTTTTTTCAAACTGTAGCAAGGAAATATTCGAGTTGTAACGCGATTGCCCAAGAAGCTCAGAGCGGCATGGTGGGCTCGTTGATTCTTTCGAGGCTCGAGGTTCTTCACAGAAACGCATAGAAGACTGAAAAGCAGTAAGTATAGGGAGGACATACTCCACCCAATCCATGAAGCTAACAGAAGCGGACGGTGAGCACACTAGTGGAGCATGGGACCATTAAAAGAGGACGAGCGGAAATGATGATGTGAGCCTTAATAAGATGACCAAGCAGCTCCTCCTGTTTTGCAAATCGGTTCGATTGATAGTAGAAGAAGAGTCTGTGTGTTTTTGTTATCATACGTGGAAGACAGAAGTCCTCACCAATCAAGTGGAAAAAATCGGAATAAAAAATGCAAGAAATTGCGGTAATTTCTCAGGGTACGCCGGAGAAAGGCGCCCTTTGGCCTTAGGTCAAAATTTTTACCGTTGAGGTGCTTGAAAACTTTCAGAATCACTACCATCTTATTGGCACAATCCCCTCGTGCAATTACAACCAAAGAGTTAACGCAGAAAGTGTGCTTCCTGAATCCTTCATGTTTTAGAACAGTATCGGTGGTCTGGGCAGGACTGTTCTGATTTTATCGATAAAAATGATGGTAAATCATGTTGAGCTCTATCAGCATTATTTTCGTACAGAAGCTACAGTGCTCCTGAATCAAAAACGTGCCAAATAGTCTCTTCGATGGAGTTGCGCTTTGCTTCGTGGAGCCTAAATAAAGATGCGTTTCCAGTGGTCAAAATCAGCTGTTCTCCGACAAAGGATTGTAGCTTTCGAATAGCTCGATCCTAAATCCGTTTCAACTCACCGTCGAATATGTTCCGGGAGACTGTCTTAGGAAACTACAACAAGAAATTCGTAACATTTCGACGAGCACTTTCCGAAATGTGGAGCAATATAGGCGTCAGGTACTTGCGGCGCACCACCCACTTGATGAATAAAGAAATTGAAGCCGATATTGAAGCTTACGGCAGCTACTTTGAGGACCTCCCTTAATTATGGAATTCTATGTCCTACTCTTACATATAATCACTTTTGTGTTAATATTTGATGGCAAAAAAGTTATAGCACTTTCCGCGGCACACGTATTTATTCGCCACCCTGTAGTTGTCCGTGATAGATTGAGTGAAGCCGAATAGCCAAGATGTTACAAGTTTATTCTGGCTAACGTTTCGGCGAGTCCGCCTTCGTCAGAGTCTCAAACTTGGGTAATTAAACCAAGGGAATTATTCTTGTCATTTGAAACAGCTAATGGAAGTGGAAGAATAATGATTAAGCCTTGCAGGTAGAAGAAATTGTGAATGTGTGACACGTAGGTAAGTTGACCTTCTTCTCAGCGGAACAGTTAGTGGCTAGCATGTGTAGGCTGTGGAATACACGGCAGTGTTGAGGATTTATTAACGAAGAACCAGACAAATTTAAGCAATTAACGATAGAACAACAGGAAATAACGCAAAGGGATCGACACAGATCCTGGAGGGAGCTCCGCCGCACGAAGAGACGGACACTGGGGAAAAGGGACCATTCGAGTCCGCTGTCGTTGACAGAATCAGTTTATGAAGTCTCCTCCTACCCTTGTCACTTCTTCGCGCCAAAATTCTCCGGCCATGTCGTTCACCTGGTCGAAAACTCTTTGCAACCCTTTGACCCCTTCCTTCCCGCTCGCTCACTTAGTGCGCCCGTCGCTTCAGTGGCGCTCCACCGACGATCTCTTGATCCCAGCTTAATATGCCAGTGCAGCGAGGAGTCTTTGTCCTGAACGACTGATCTAGGTTGAACAGTCCGAACCGCTCTGCCTTTATCCTAATGTTACCTTATGCCTTTATCCTAATGTTACCTTATGCAGCAACTTCGCCGCCGCTACACCTGGGTTTGCGTTGTAGAATTGGCCCGTTGACGGCCCGTTGACTCCGGGCCGTGCTTCTAAAATTGTTTTACGGTCCTTCATCAGTTTGTTCGTCGTGGTTACCACTTGTTCCGCTCCACCCATTTTCGCTGAGAGATTGTCCAATGCTTTCCATAATGGCACCACTGCCATCCATGCCTCTTTTCTTGGGGCAGTTATACGAGTCCATGCTGTAACGTTTCTTCCTGCGCTTTCCAAATGTCCTCCGATTAGTTTGATCACTTTGTCAATAGCTTTCTTCCTCTCGCGTGATTCTATAGGGTATTTTTCCTGCCTAACAGTTCAAGGGTGAAGTTGGACAAGTGCTGCCCAGTTTTGACCGTTGTATAGTGGGTTTTTTGCCGACTCGGTATCGGCCGTGGACGGTTCCTAGACAGGGTTCAGGAAATGATTTATCCAAAATAAAAACGACGATGTAGATATGGCGATGCCTTCGGAGCGAACAGAAGAGACTAAATTGGAGATGGCCAGGCACCCGGCTCTTTATACCCATTCCTTCGCGCGCGCCCGCCAGAATCTACTGGTCAACGCTGACCCGAGATCACCATACGAACATCGGTTGTTTCTGTCAAAACCATCTGCAAATAAAACATTTCTCTTCCCCTTCTCATATTTCACCTACCTCGTATAATATGTCCCCCTACACACACGAGATCTGTCCTCAGATCTCCAAATTTACGGCCTCCATCTGTTTCTCCAGCTTCTTCCGCTCGCTCCGCTGTCTTCTTCGTTCCACCCTTTTTAGGTGCCTCTTGGATATCCGGCCATCGCGGACTGCCGGAGTTCCTGACAGTCCCATTTTTCTACTGTCCGGCGGAAACCCGACCAAAAGTTCCTTCTTGGCCCTTGGTATCCTTAGTTTCTCCAAATCAAGGTCGACCTGAGTTGCACCGGCAACTTATTCCAGTATTCGACAGCTTGTTCCATCGTCCACCATCTTCTAAGGTCCCGTACCAGTCCGATCTTTAGGCACGCCATTGAGGAGCTCAAGACTCTTGCTTCCGACGGGATCCTATCGTGGAGTTGTGGCAGAAGCGCTATATTATAGTCCATGTATCCCATGATGTGGGCACGTGCCTTCTCATTCAACCTGTCCCAACTGTGGTCCTCCACCGACCTGGGACCGTTGACGAGCCAGATATGGGCGCCGCATTTCAACCACAGGTCGACTGCGGCTACGAAGGGGACCCTGCTATACGGGTCTTCTCAGTCTCTGGGGGGCAAGACAAAAATCAACCGCCCGACTTTTACAACGCAAATACTATGGCTACGAGAGGTCCCAGTTTCGGTCACCGGCTTGGCCCCCATGTTAGATAAGTGCTGCCCAGTTTTGACCGTTGTACAGTGGTTTTTTTGCCGACTCTGTATCGGCCGTGGACAGTTCGTAGACAGGGTTCAGGAAATGATTTATTCAAAATAAAAATGACGATGTAGATATGGCGATGTCTTCGGAGCGAACAGAAGAGACTGGATTGGAGATGGCCAGGCACCCGGCCTTTTATACCCATTCCTTCGCGCGCGCCCGCCAGAATCTACAGGTCAACGCTGACCCGAGATCACCATACGACCATCGGTTGTTTCTGTCAAAACTATCTGCAAATAAAACAATTCTCTCCCCTCTCACATTTCATTTACCTCGTATAACAGTGAAAACGGTATATACCAGTTATCCTCAGTACAAGGGAAGAGAAACTAATAATTTGTTATCGTAAACAACAAAACAATACCAATGCGCGATAACACGAACGCGAGCGAATGCTGCAAAATCCTGTGAAGGGTGGTTCAGCGGTAATTATGTGGTAGCAGAGCAGACGAGCAGTAGACCGTTTGCTGCTGTGAGACCGGGGTACGTCTTTCATAATAGTCGCTCCGTCTTCTTTCTCTTCGGTGCCGCTCCCACATTTGGTGAGGTGCCACACTGCCATCTTGTCTCAGTCTTGAGGTCCCTGTGGGGTGGCCATATCTCTTCGATCCCAGGTTCTTGAGCCCGCTTCCTCGCATGCGACCATCGATCCGTCTTGCAATCGTGACAGTTTTCCTCCATCAGCCGACCTGTCATACGGGCCTGACGCTGGTACCGACACCCTTTCCAGCTATTTCCAAGCTAGGCAAGGGTTTCTGTCTAGGACGGGATTGAACTCTGATCATCGAGATCTTGAGCATAAGCTTTTAACCTCTCGGCCATCATCGTATCCACGACAAATCCTGAGAAATAATTGACTAGGAATAGAAGATGGGAACCATGATGGCAGGCCGCCGTAGCCGAGGAGGACCACCTGCTCATTAACAAGCTCTGACCCGAATCCCCACTACTAGTCCGGCACCTTGAAATAGTGATGATCAGGGGCCGTATGCTCGTCTCACCCGAGATTTCTGGGGGATGGGGGAAGGGGAGGAGCCAGCACATCAAACACGGGCCGGCTCCAATCATACTAGCTGGCTGAGACGAGCATACGGCCCCAGAAGGGGCGAGGCTAAAACTCTCTTCTGGGGAATACTGTGCTGATCAAGGGTGTGCGTTTTACGATTTACGATTTTACGATTTTACGATTTTTGCGACATTTTTCGTAAAAAATCGTTCTACGATTTTACGACAAAAATTGGGAATTTTACGACTTTCATTTTGGCGCTCCGATTGTGCTAACAGGTCAAAATTGCAAGTGTTCGTGTCAGGACCCTTTGCTTAGGGCACTACAAAGGCACTTTCTCTATTCTCACTTAGCTTCATTAGCTCCAAAGTATTTTTGTGCTCCTCCAGGGTCAGTTAAGATAGAGAGGGTTTCTTCGTTAGCCGGCGATGTTTTGAGTGACTTTCGGAAGGCGCTCGCGCCTGCAAGTTTCGCTGCACTTCTATTTCTGAAGATTAATGTACCTTTTATTGGTTTTGACCGGTAATTGTTGTTTTCTGTGAAATTTCTTTCCATTTTTTCCTTATGATGTTCACTATAAATAGGTGAGCTACATATTGGGTTGGTAAGAAAGTTCGTACCGTTTTTTTTCAAACGACTGTTGCAAGTCGAGCTCGAAAGCTTTCGCAGAGCGTTATACAGCATTCGAAAGAGAATTATAAGCTCTTTCGAGCAGTTTATTTGGAAATTGTGATGAATTTGAATTTCATTGTTCCTTCGGCCACTAAAGTGAAAAGCTAGAAACTAAAAAAAAAGAAGTAATAAAAGTAGAGCGCGCCATCCTCTTTCGAATGTTATATGAGATTTTGTGAAAGGATTGAATTTGGAGGTTTGCTCTGCTAAGGAACTCGAGACGCTTTTCTCGCAAAAAATTTTCAAAATCGAGAACCGTTTGAAAATAAACATATCATGTGATAGGGCGAAAAGTTCTGTTCAGAAAATTGTACAGAAATCACCTCGGACGTTCAGAAGATGCTTTACAATTTACGGAACAAATAGGAATAGTAATATAAATAGAGGCAATCATCATCTTTCGAACCGTATATCACATTTTATTTAAGCCTCTGGAACTGAGCAGAAAAATTCGCTGTCGATGATATTATTTTTCACTTTTTCGCTTTTCACTTTACTAGCCGAATGAACAATGAAATTCAAGTTCATCATAATTTCCAAATATACTGCTTGGACGAACATATATAATAGTTTGAAAAACGGCACGAACTTTCTTACCAACTCAATGTTTGATTTAACACTCAGTTTAAATAAACGTTTTAGTTTCAGTAACGTTTATTTTAGCCGTGTTCGCGCATAAAGCTGTCCGTTTCAGCTAAAAAGAATATTTTACGATTTTTACTATCTTTACGACTTTTTACGACAAATTTTGTCGTGAAAAAAATTTCGTAAAAAATTTTGCGACAAATTTTTTTTGCACCCTTGGTGCTGATCACCAATATAATATTTGTTTCTCGAACGGCAACCGATTTCGGTAGATACGGGCATGTGAGAAAGACGGAGTCAGGCTCGAAGATTCCTCTAAAACGTCGTTTCATGCGGCTATTTAGGGGACATAACAATCCTGGCATTTCTTTTACACTTTTCGACTGCAACCTACCGCATTCCGTGAAATTCTACTTTTATTGCCGCGTTTTGCAGGTTACTATTAGGTATTCTGGAATATGATGAGTGACCCGATGATGGCGCTATCGCCAATGATGGTCCCTGCAGTACCGGACGCGCCGCAACAATAAAACGGCGGTAGCGGCGGTTCGGAGCGCCGTTTCGGGGTCCACGCGTGGTGACCCAGGTGGAGTCAATCGCAGTTCATTCGCGCCCTATGCCCAACGGGGGGCCCCGCGTAGTAGTCTCTTCGGGTCACCCCGTGGGGACTCCTACTGCTAGCTCGAGACGCGAGGAAAAGACGCCACGCATATTTGTAGGTGGGGTGAAGGGGCGGAGCCTGGTCGGTGGTGAGTCACCAAGCGAGGGACCGAAGCGGCAGCGGGATCCGAAAACCGAGGGGTCAAAAACTTCGACTGAAAACAAGTTTCACGAATTTGGGAAATGTGTACATGGAGAGATAGAGCTCAAGCTGCTGAGCTCTGATATACAGCTATTTTTGCAAATAAATCAATTTTACGGAAGTTATCAAAAACGGCGGGTTTCGGCGCTCCGATGCGCCGTTTTAGCGTTCCGGCGCGTCCGGTACTGTACGTCGACCAAATTCTCATACAATCGATGGCTTCTCATACAATCAGAGGGGTTAGGAGAAGCAGCCTCAAGGTTTCGTTCCAGCGGAGACCTCGACAGGTTTCTGCTCCAAAGTTCGTTTTGTATTGAATGAGAGTGAGAATGAGTAATCTTCTCACAGTAACCCTCAGAGCACAAAATTTTCTCTATGCTATAACTGACTTCAACACTTTTCTTGCGGAAGTGGTGTGTAGTAATTATAGATTGTGTTACAAATCCGTAAGTTGAAATGTGTTACAAATCCGTAAGTTGAAATTTTGCGGAAAAATCAAAAAGAAATTCCGAATGCATCCATGAAAATTCCACATTACGCAGTCTAACACAAGTATTTCAGAGAAAAAGAGCATCACATATGATTTCACAACGGGCACATACTTTTCAAATTCAACAATTTTCTCCATCTTCAAGTTAAAATACCAATCTGTGAGAAGAGGAACGGGAAGATGCATACTGTAACACTTGACCTCAAATGCTGAACAAATTTGCAACAAGAATAATCGAGGAAGAGCCAACAAATCTAGATCCTTTTCGAGTTTTTTATAATCACTTAAACGTGAAAAGAACTGCGAATAATATTATGCTCGCCGTTATTTTTCTGCAAATAATAGTTTTTTCCTTTTTTCGAAAGAAAACATTGAAATCGAAAATTTTGTACCATGAGGGTTGCTGTAGGAAAATTACAACTTATCTCATTCGATAGACCTCGAAATTCCGTGCAGAAATATGAAGGAGCTCCCACGCGATCCTTTTGATATAATGTCCTGAGATGTACAACTTAGTGCTCTCTCTGTAATTAATCTCGGTCACTGGAAACGAACGAACCACTGGCTTAGCTTGTTATACGCTGGCCACATCGGGAATATTCACCTGTTTGTAGCACAGGACTGCTTTTTCTAGCAAGCAAATTTATCAAAATTGTATTCAACCGATGCCGTGGACCTTTATGGCTTCAGAAAATTGGCAGAGCGGACCCTGCTTCGAAGCGGGAAAGACGCTGAAGAAGAAGAAGAAAGAAGAAGAAAGATGATGAAAGAAGATGAAAGAAGAAATAAGAAGAAAGAAGAGGAAAGAAGAAGAAGGAAGAAGAGTGAAGAAGAAAGAAGAAGAAAGAAGAATGAAGAAGAAAGAAGAAAGAAGAAGAAGAAAGAAAGAAGAAGAAAGAAGAAAAGAGAAGGAAGAAAAGTATTCAATCGATGCCACGGAAGAAATTTGCTATGCACTGAGTGAGAGAATTGACTACGGCTCCGTGAAGGGGTGTACATACAGGGTGTCTCAAAAAATGTACCTCTTGTTTGAAATGCCATAACTTTGGCGAAGGTGAACTAATCGAAACGAGTCATAGCTTGAATGAAAGCTTAGAAAAAAGAAAATTTTTCGCTATGTGTTTAGTGAGGATTGCGCTATGTACTCGACGGAGTTCTCAGATCCTGGACCTGATTCCGTTTCTTGTCCTACGGTCGTCGTCTCTTCTCATTATGTGACCGGCCCATCGATGCTTGGCTTCCGATGTGTAGTCCGCAGGGTCTCGCAGACGTGACATCTGCCTTAGATCGGAGCTGCGAAGTCCGGCTCGGTGTTGAGATAGCCGGGTGAACTTCAGAAGACACCTTTTCAACGCTCTGTGTGTGACTTGCAGGGACTTCGCCGTGGCTGACGTATCAGGCCACGTCTCACAAGGAGAGCCTTTCTGGATGTGCCAAGCTTTCGTGATGCAATTTTTACAGGATGTAGGGTCCTTTGTAGGTACTCGAAAACCATACTTCATTTTTCCTCTAGGCACCTCTGTGATGGGGAAAACGGCTGCTGAAAAAATGGAAGGCGAGCACATCACACAGTCAATATCCACCGTAACTTACCTTAAACGAACGCTAGTTCAAAAACTAATGTTAGATTCGTGATCAGCGACCCAAATAACCCCCACATGCGATGTTTGGTCCAAATCGGTTACTTTGACCCAGGCACCTCACTCACCCACCCTTACCATAGCTAGCGCTCACCAGTCAGAGCTTAAGAAACGAGAATAAAATTCATGATCAGCAGTTTAGGTGAGACTTTCAGGCAGTTCTTGGGACGAAGGTAGTGGATGCTGAAGATTTTGCAACAGCTAGAGTCTGAACGGTGACAAAATATTACCAGTGGTTCATTAGAGACTGAACCTTGGGCAACTCTACCGACACCTGACACGAGGCTCGAGTTATCATGGTCACCCATTTCGCCCAAACTTCGCATGTGGGGGTTATTTGAGTCGCTGATCACGAATCTGACATTAGTTTCAGAGTATTCATGTGCATTTGCGGTATCTACGGTGATTTAATGGCGTGCAGGTCCGATCCATAGGAAAGTAACTCATACAAGCGCAGGGATATGTGCTATGCAAAAATCGTCGTTGGATGCGGGACAGAACTCACAAGCTCTGCGTAAGAGGCCGCATTGCTACCACTGCGCCAAGCGGGCACGTTTTCCTGTATACGGCGGTCTCTAATGGGCTCGCGCGGTCTGTGGGATGTGCTCGCCTTCCACTTTTTTGGCAGCCGTTTTTCCCATCACAGAGGTGCATAGAGGAAAAATGAAGTATGGTTTTCGAGTACCTACACGGGACCCTACATCCTGTAAAAGTTGCATCACGAAAGCTTGGCACACCCAGAAAGGCTCTCCTTGTCAGCATCGTAGCACAGAGCAGGAAGAACTGTCGAATCCAACAAATGAGCGCGGAGGTCAGCATCCTGGAGTTGGCCAGTGGCCTCTATGAGAGACCCGTAGGCTGACCACGCGGCTCTCCTTCTGATGAGTTCTTCCTTCATGTCGTTGTCCGTGTTCATGGAGCGCCCCAGGTAATCGTAGGACTTCGTTTCGGCGATGGGAGATCCATCGAGTTCGATGTGTCCCAGGAGTTCTTCATGAACTTCACCAGGAGTTCTTCATGGACTGTGTCTTCTTCCGATTGATGCGCAGTCCAATCCTCCTTCCGGCTTCGTCTAGCTCTCGGAGCATCGTCTCTGCTTTAGTTGTACTTTTCGCGAAGATGACGATGTCGCCCGCAAAACGAAGGTTCGAGAGGAATTTTCCGTCCACATGTATGCCCTTTTCTTCCCAGTCGAGCGACTTCATCACCCACTGCAATGCGGCAGTAAACAGTTTGGGCGAAATAGCATCGCCTTGCCTGACGCCCTTCTCGATGGGGATGTTGATTGGACGCCGGAAAAGTTGTACTGTCGTAGAACAGTGGCGGTAGCAGTCGGCCAGCGTTCTTATGTAGGACGAGTCCACTCCTTTCTTATGTAGGACGAGTCCACTCCTCGACTAACGCAGACAGGATAGCATTCGTTTCGACGCTGTCGAAGGCCTTTTCGAAGTCGACGAAGGTTAAGACGAGGGGCAGATGGTACTCCCTAACAGACCTCGATGACCATCGCGACACTTTGGATGTGGTCGACGCAACTGAATCCCTGACGGAACCGAGCTTGCTCAGGCGGTTGTGCTTCATCCAATGTTCGCGATATCCGCGTCAGGATGATCTCCGTGAAAAGCATGTAGAGCACGCTCAACAAGCTAATCGGGCGATAGTTGCGAAGATCATCCCTGTCACCTTTCTTGTGCAAGATGACAGTGCGCGAATTCCTCCACTGATCCGGGATTCGTTCCTTCCAAAGGTAGATTGTCATGTGTGTCGCAAGAAGGGAGTGCATAGTATGGTTTCCTGCACGGAGAAGATCGGCAGAGATCTTGTCTGGCCCTGGAGATGTGCCGCTCTTCATACTCCTAATCGCGACTCGTACCTCAGATGGTAGAATCCTTGGCGGTGTTTCACCAGCGGGGATATCGGGGTCTGGTACAGGTTGTGTCGAACGGAACAGATTGGTGTAAAACCTCTCTGTGATCGATTCCATCTCGAAACGGGAAGTGGTGATAGTTCCGTCTTCACGTTTCAATGCCGATAGCGGAATACTGAACTCGTTGAGGTCCCGTCGACATTTCTTCTGACTTCGTCTTTCTTGTGCTGCTTCCAGGATCTTCTTCCTCCTGTGCTGAATGAGATCCTCCTGCAAAGCCTTTCTGCAACTGGTATTGGCCACCAGCCGCTTTAGAAGCAGCTCGTAGTCCTCGGTCGGGTCCTCAGCGACTAGCCAGTTATAAAGGGATAGAGCATCGTTCAGAAGGTCTTCGTCGAACACGGCTTGCTTCCTTCCCTTCGGTCTATAACAGGTGTTCTTCTCCAGATGGTGATCGAACCTGATCTTAGCCCGAAGGAGGCGGTGATCGGATCCACTGCAAAAAGATGGTACCACGGAAGTGTCGTAAAGACACCATCTTCTGTTCGTCATGATGTGGTCGATCTCAGCATAAGTCGTGCCATTAGGTGATTCCCATGTCCAGCGACGGTGTTCTTTCTTCTCAAACAGCGAGTTGCCGTGGAAGAGACGTGCAGCGGACATGAGATCAGCCAGACGATTTCCATTCTCATTCCTATCGCCTATCCCGAATCTTTCAATCCTGTGATCTTCGCCATTGCCCTTTCCGATCCTTGCGTTGAAGTCACCGACGACGAACTTGTAAAAGGACTTCTCATTTCGGATGACTTCTTCTAGCTGTCCGTAGAACGCATCTAGCTCCGAATCATCAGCGGCTGCATGTGGTGAGTAGCAGTTGATGATTGAGATGGTCTTCTGATGCGGCGGATGAAGGCGCAAAATGGCTAGGCGAGGAGACAGGATCTCGTGAGTGTCGACGAGGTGGGCGACAGACGGATGCACGATCAATCCAACGTCACCGACGTTCCGAGACGGTATCTTCTCTCCGCGGATAACAAGAGTCCCGTCGTTGTGTTGACGAATGTCGGCTTTCCTGCTCTTGGTTTCTTGTAGTGCGATCACATGATATTTTGTGCGACCGGCAGCTTCGACAAGAGCGAAAAGGTCGGCGTTTGAGGAGACTGTTCTAGCATTGTAGGTACAAAACATAAAACAGTCTCCATGTCGTGCTCCAGATGTGTCGTCATTGTCCAGAATCCATGACGTCCTGCGCAACCCGAGATTTCTTCGCCTCTCACCGATTGTCGTACCATCCGACGTCAGAAACGGCGGGGGCCCGGTGTGCGGGGTACTGAGGCTGGTCTTCTGTTGGTCGAGCATATTTGTTCCTTGGCGTCCAGCCGAAGCGTTGTCAGCGCGTCCGTACGGTCCATTCCACAAGCTTGGGGGTCCAGTCGTTGCGAAATAGAGGGAGTGATCCGCCATTCGCTACGAGTAAGACTCCGTCACAGCGGATGTCCTTGCCGAAGCAGTTCTTCCGTTGGACATCATTGCCTTACACGCATGGCCACCCCCTCGCCGCGTTGAGGCCACGGATCATGGAGGAGGTCGTTGAAACGAGCGAAAATTCTGCCCTGCTGGCAAATTTGAAGGAGAACACCGATCCAATAAGAATACAGCATGACATGCTCATCGTATTACCTAACGAAATAGACAACTCCCCAATGAAAACCAGCCCTAGTAGAAGAGCTAGGCGGAAAGGACCCATTCAAGGCAGTGTAAGTGTCTGTTTCAGAGCGACCACAAACGTAGACGGAGACATGAGCCCGCTGAGCATGTTTTATAGATGTCCAGGTCGAGCCCAACGGATTGATAAAGATTATCATTATGATTGTTCTGTTGGAGAAATGTTGTTCCGAGATGTGGTCCCCGAAGCCGATGAGACCATAGGAAAATTAGGTTTTGACAACGTGGATTCGTTAGCTAGATTGATATCCATATACGAGAGCGAGAGAAGCGCCGACAGGAAGCGACTGAGGATGAGGGATGCGAGGTACGCCTTCGTGACGGTGAATGGAATCGAGAAGGCCTTCACATTCTTCAAAAGATGCTCCGATCATGTTTTCCGGAGCCTTACCTTGCACGATGGATTCACGACTGGAAGGATGTCGTTGTGGAGGAAGCTGTTCAAAAAGTGCTGGTAGTCTTTCCGGACGGTTTTCGACACACCCAAGCCACGGACGAGGCATTAGAAGTGAGCACATACAAGCGATTCTCGGAAATTTCGAAAGTCTTCAGCCGGATGGAGCCACGACACATAGTGTTCGTGGAACCCACAACGGAGAAACCCCTCCATTGTTCGTCATGGTTGAAGCTCGCGACATCGTTCGCGAAAGCTGCTCTTGCAGGAGCAAAGGTGGTGGTGGTGACGCCCCCACGAGGAGAGGGGGCTTGGAAACAATCCCGCTTGGACGCACGTGAAATGGTGGACGTGGCAAGAATGTCTGCCATGAGTATGAGGAGTAACATAATCGGTATGATACCCCTACTGGAGTCGATCGCCGAACCATTTCAAGCCGTCGGAGTGCACCCACGTCGCTCGTCGGAAGACGTGTCTCCAAATGTCGTCGTTGAAGATTATTTGACGGCACTCAAGGACTACGTTCAAAGTGAAGTCGTGATTCCCAAATTCTGGGAAAAGACAGAAGTCGCACTTCATGGAGACCACCATAAGAAGACTGCTCGCCGCGAACGGATCGAGTTCGTGGAGGCGTAACGAAAAAATGAAACTCCAAGCACAGTCGGCGTGGAGCCCAGATGATGATGCCCATGATGGTGGCCCCTCCATTCCCTAACTTTGTTCCGCAGATGCCATACCTACCATCGCACTCTCAGATAAATTGTATGGTTGGCCGCGGTAGAAGAGGGAGGGGTAGGGTGGGCGTCGGCTATAAGTATTCGTAGATATCGAAGTGCCGGGTCGTCACTTCCCCGAGGGGGACGGTTGTAGCATAAGAATGTAGCATAAGCATAAGGGGCCGTATGCTCGTCTCACCCGAGAGTTCTGGGGGATGGGGGAAGGGGAGGAGATAGCCAGTAAGAGCACACCAAACACGGGCCGGCTCCAATCATACTAGCTGGCTCCACCCCTTGCCCATCCCCCAGCAATCTCGGGTGAGACGAGCATACGGCCCAAGAATGGCGCACCGTGGAAAAAATAAAGCGCGGTTGGTGAACGATCGACTGATGACCGGTGGGAGGCTTTTTTGATCTTTTTCGATAATTCAGGGCGGGCCAGCGATTCTGGCAAGGAGGTAGTGCACTAGTTAGTTACGATCAGGACTCCCTCTTCGACGGCGGTCTGCCACACTTCGCCCCGTCACGTCTTTCCGTTTTTTAGTTTGTGTGTTGATTTGCCTCGACTTTGTGCTTTTTTGTGTTTGTATCGTTACGATAATAAATTATTAGCTTTTCGTGATGACTTGTACTGTAGGAGAACCTATCGGTAACAAAACCGGGGTACTTTAACTTAACCTCTTTCATATTTTTTATTACTCTTTCATGATAGTCGCTCCGTCTTCTTTCTCCTTGGTGCTGCTCCCGCATTTGTTGAGGTGCCACACTGCCATCTTGTCTCAGTCTTGAGCTCCTTGTGGGGTGGCCATTTCTTCCTCGATCGCTGGTTCTTGAGCCCGCTTCCTTGCATGTGACCATCGATACGCCTTGTGATCGTGACAGTTTGCCTCCATCAGCCGACCTGTCACACGGGCCTGACGCTGGTACCGACACCCTTTTCAGCTATTTCAAAGCTAGGCAAAGGTTTCTGCCTGGGACGGGATTGAACCCTGATCATCGAGATCTTGAGTCTAAGCTCTCAACCTCTCGGCCATCGTCGTATCCACGACAAATCCTAAGAAATAATTGACTAGGAATAGAAGATGGGAACCATGATGGCAGGCCGCCGTAGCCGAGACGGACCACCTGCTCATTAACAAGCTCCCACCTGAATCCCCACTGCTAGTCCGGCACCTTGAAATAGTGGTGATCAAAAGGGGCGAGGCTAAAACTCTCTTCTGGGGAATATTGTGCTGCACACGAATATAATATTTGTTTCTCGAACGGCGACCGATTTCGGTAGATACGGGCATGTGAGAAAGACGGAGTCAGACTCGAAGATTCCCCTAAAACGTCGTTTTGCGGCTATTTAGGGGACATAACAATCCTGGCATTTCTTTTGCACTTTTCGAGTGCAACCTACCGCATTTCGTTCTACTTTTATTACCGCGTCTTGCACGCCACTATTAGGTATTCTGGAATATGATGAGTGACCCGATGATGGCGCTATCGCCAATGATGATCCCTACAGTACCGGACGCGCCGCAACGAAAAAACGGCGGTAGCGGTGCTTCGCAGCGCCGATTCGGGATCCACGCGTGGTGACCCAGGTGGAGTCAATCGCAGTTCATTGCGCCCTATGCCCAACGGGCCCCCGCGTGGTAGCCTCTTAGAGTCACCCCGTGGGGACTCGTACTGCTAGCTTGGGACGCGAGGAAAAAACATCACGCATATTTATAGGCGGCAAGAAGGGGGCGGAGCCTAGTCGGTACGGTAGTGAGTCATCAAGCCAGGAACCGATGCGGCAACGGGATTCGAAAATCGAGGGGTCAAAGAAATCGACTGAAAACAAATTTCAAGTGTATATAGAGGGATAGAAATCAAGTTGCTGAGCTCGAGTATATATTTACTTTTGAGAACAAACCAATTTCAAAGAAACTCAAAAAACGGCGGGTAGCGGCGCTCCGATGCGCCGTTTTAGCGTTCCGGCGCGTCCGCTACTGTACGTCGACCAGATTCTCATACAATCGATGGCTTTTCATACGATCAGAGGGGTTATGAGAAACAGTCTGAAGGATTCGTTCCAGCGGAGACCTCGACAGGTTTCTGCTCAGAATTTCGCTTTGTATTGAATGAGAGTGGGAATGAGTAATCTTCTCACAGTAACCCTCAGGGCACAAAATTTTCTCTATGCTTTAATTGACTTAGATACTTTTCTTGCGGAATTGGTGTTTAGTGAGGATAGATTGTGTTACAAATCCGAGTTGAAATTGTGTGGAAAAGTCGAAAAAAATCCAAACGAATCCATGAAAATTCCTTTTTGCCCAATCTAACACAGATATTTCAGAGGAAAAGAGCATCACATATGATTTCACAACGGGCACATACTTTTCAAATTCAACAATTTTCTCCATCTTCAAGTTAAAATACCAATCTGTGAGAAGAGGAACGGGAAGATGCATACTGTAACACTTGACCTCAAATGCTGAACAAATTTGCAACAAGAATAATCGAGGAAGAGCCAACAAATCTAGATCCTTTGCGAGTTTTTTATGATCATTTAAGCGTGAAAAGAACTGCGAATATCATTATGCACGCCGTTATTTTTCTGCAAATAATAGTTTTTTTCTTTTCTGGGAAGAAAACATTAACATCGAAAATTTTGTACCATGAGGGTTGCTGTAGGAAAATTACAACTTATCTCATTCGATAGACCTCGAAATTCCGTGCAGAAATATGAAGGAGCTCCCACGCGATCCTTTTGATATAATGTCCTGAGATGTACAACTTAGTGCTCTCTCTGTAATTAATCCCGGTCACTGGAAACGAACGAACCACTGGCTTAGCTTGTTATACGCTGGCCACATCGGGAATATTCACCTGTTTGTCGCACAGGACTGCTTTTTCTAGCAAGCAAATTTATCAAAACTGTATTCAACCGATACCATGGACCTTTATGGCATCTGAAAATTGGCAGAGCGGACCCTGCTTCGAAGCGGGAAAGACGCTAAAGAAGAAGAAGAAGAAGTATTCAATCGATTCCACGGAAGAAATTTGCTGTGCAATGAGTGAGAGAATTGACTACGGCTCCGTGAAGGGATGTATTTTATATAACAGCTACATGCATACTTTGCAGTTTTCTCTTCCAGCACAGGGAACACTCGAAGAAATCATCACAGAGATCAATGGAAACGACTAGGTTCCTAGATTTTCCTCAGAACGAACAAATCTTGATGGTAGCCCTTGAAATCGTTCCATGTGAAGTTGATTGGGTGTGGAGTGTCTCGTCGGAACGTTGCCAGCCATTCAAATCCTAAACAAAAAGAAGGACAACGTTGAATAACGCAACTAACAGTTATGCGACTACAGAAGCGAATTCACCTGTCATGATCATCGCCAGTCTAATTGGTCCGTAAATTCTATGAAGGTTAAACACAAGCACTTCGTCACCTCGAGGTAGTCCCAGGAATAGCAGTCCTACAAGCAATGTTGCTACGAAGCGGCATGAAGCTGTGAAGTTGGATATCTCAACGAATCATATCTGCTACTCTCATACCTCCTTGCTTCAAAAGACATGAAATCTTCCACACTTCTCTAAGGTCACCGATAGGATCCAACGGGTCCCCGTATCTAAAGCAAAAGATGCAGCTCAAAATAAAGACTTAGATTGGCACGCAATTTCTATTGTAAGTGAATGCACTGAATACCTGACTAGAAAGCTGACAGTTAGTGAAGCAACTTCACGAGGGAATTTCGGGAAAAGTGAAAGAGCCTTTTAGGAAAATTATGCCTTTTAGTACCTCCGATTTTCGTGACATCAGATTCAGCGTGGTAGTGAATGGAGGGTGATTTCATCCTGCAATGCTACCTGTTGCAATGGGAGCAGCTGTTGCGTATATGCACCTACCTTCCGTATTACTGATGTAGCCCCGCGGTAACGGTAACGTGAAGGGGCTTAAGAAGACAACAAGCTCGAAAGAGAAGACAAAGGACGCATCATGCGCTAAGGATGGGTTTAAAGTTGACGGTTTAAACATACAGTACCGGACGCGCCGCAACGATAAAATGGCGGTAGCGGCGCTCTGAAGAGCTGAAAAGCGCCGTTTCGGTGTCCACGCGTGGTGACCCGGGTGGAGCCAATCGCAGTTCATTTGCGCCCTATGCCCAACGGGGAGCCCCGCGCGTGCCTCTTCGAGTCACCCTGTGGGGACTCCTACTGCTAGCTTGAGACGCGAGGAAAAGACGTCACGCATGTTTATAGGCGGCGAGAAGGGGGCAGAGCCTGGTCGGCGGTGAGTCACCAAGCGAGGGGCCGAAGCGGCAACGGGATTCGAAAATCGAGGGGGCAAAAAATCGACTGAAAACACGTTTCACGAATTCGAGAAATGTGGATATGGAGAGAGAGAGCTCAAGCTGCTGCGCTCTAATATGCAGCTATTTTTGCAAATGAATCGACTTTAAAGAAGTTATTTAGAAACGGCGGGTCTTGTCGCTCCGCAGCGCCGCTACCGCCATCTTAGGCCATAATTATACCATAACGCCAGCGATCGAGCGACTGCCGCACGGGCTTTGAGCGAACGGCCCAATCGCGCAACCGAGCATTGAGCGAAACTGCTGGCATAACAATGGCCTTAAGGCCACTGTTATAGGCCATTGTCATGCCAGCAATTTCGCTCAACGCTCCGTTGCGCAACTGACACTAATCAGTATCAGACACGTGGTAGCAGACGTGTCTGTGTCAGTTGTCCCGCCGGCCGCCGCTGACTGGGTGTTAGGTCATTGTCATGCCAGCAATTTCGCACGAGGCTCGGCTGCGCAACTGACACTACCCAGTATCAGACACGTGGTAGCAGACGTGTCTGTGTCAGTTGTCCCGCGGGCGCGTGCGAGGGTTCGCTGGCAGGGTGTCATGCCGTTGCACGGGCGCGATTTCGCAACACTCGCGCACCGCCCTCGCTCGTCGCAGCGCATTGCACTGCGATTCGGCAGTTCTCTCATGTGAGACACTTCCTTCCTCAGCCCCATTTCATTTAGAATACATTGAACATTGAATTTACATTACATTTTCTATTTTTGTTATTTTATTTCTATTTTTGTTATTCTTATTGTTATAATACTATGATTCTGAAGACAATTGAGCTTATGCGCCCATAAAAGGCTGATAAACTCAGATTACTTTTAATATAGTCTTCTTCTGCCTCACGAGATTGTTAGGTGAACTTTTATTATTATTTTTTATTATTTATTATTACTATTTATTATTATTTCTTTTATTATTTTTATTACTTACCAGAAAAAAACGCAGAAAGGTAAAAAACAGAAGGTAAGGTAAGGGTGGGTTAGGTATGCTAAGCACATCAAAGAGAGCTGAAAAGATGACCCAAGCACACTGTAGTAGCCACGTATTTGCAGAACGAGGGTGCGTGCGCGCTCGTCCCGCAAATACGTGGCTCCTACAGTGCGCTTGGGTCATTCTTTCAGCTCTCTTTGATGTGCTTAGCCTACCTAAAATATATATATATATATATATATATATATATATATATATATATATATATATATATATATATATATATATATATACACATATATACACACATATATATACATATATATGTACACATATATATATATACATATATATGTGCATATATATACATGTATGTATAGATATATATACATATATGTGTGTACATATACATATATGTGTATATATATGTGTATATATATATGTGTATATATATGTGTATATATGTGTATATATGTGTATATATATATATATATATATATATATATAATGGGATGGGGAAAGAAGTGCCTCACACGAGCGAACTGCCGAATCGCAGTGCAATGCGCTGCGACGAGCGAGGGGGGTGCGCGATCGTTGCGAAATCGCGCCCGCGCAACGGCATGACACACCGCCAGCGAGCCCTCGCACGCGCGCGCGACAACTGACACAGACACGTCTGCTACCACGTGTCTGATACTGGGTAGTGTCAGTGGCGCAGCCGAGCGTCGAGCGAAATTGCTGGCATGACAATGGCCTTAGCCGTTGCCCGAGCGCAATTTCGCAACACACTCGCAACTCCCCCTCTCTCGTCGCAGTGCATTGCGCTGCGACGAGTGATTTGGCCGTTCGTTCAACGCTCGTGCGGCAGTCGCTCGATCGCTGGCGTTATGGTATAACAATGGCCATACACCCGTTCTCGATCGTCGATCGCTGGCGACCGGGAAATGCGCGGCTACGGCCGGCGATCAATCACATTGGAGCGCGTTTTTGCGCAGTTGTTTGCGCAAAAACCATCATCCGTTGAGGCTGGCGATCGCCGGTCGACGTGCACAGCACAGCGATCGTCGGCAATCGTCCGACGGTACTATAACGGCGGTACAATCGCTCGTCGCAATGCGATGCACTGCGACGAGAGAGGGGAGTTGCGAGAGTGTTGGGAAATTGCGCCCGGGCGACGGCACGACACCCAGTCAGCGGCGGCCGGCGGGACAACTGACACAGACACGTCTGCTACCATGTGTCTCGTACTGAGTGGTGTCAGTTGCGCAATCCATGGCTGAGCGAAATCGGTGGCATAACAAGGGCCTAATCGCAAGGCACTTCCTAAAAACATCGCGATGGAGAAATAATATTACCGTCCAAGTCCGCTGTGCTCGATAGACGAAAACGACGCTGCGAAATCGAAGGCTCCTTGGTTCCTAGAATAAGTTCTATGATCTTTGTATCACTTTTTGACAGCACTCAGCCTGGTGACGTTTCTTTTAGCTGGTATTCAGGAAACAGAGAAACTCATAGAACTAACTCTTTCCATTGTTCAGCGAAAGCAACTGGATGAATGTAGCGAACTTTGTTAGTGCCTTCAATTACCAGCTTTTGGTACTCGACAGTTGTCACCTGAACGAACGTGTAAACCACGGTTGAACATAGATGAAAAACGGAGGATTAAATCGGCATCTCCTCTCTATATGCTTAAGAAACTTGGACATCAATACAAATTTGTTCGGTACGCTTCTTTATGTTTTTATTTCATAACTGTTTTCGTCGAAGTGTTAGAACTATTCGAGAAGCTACATTCGCTTACAACCTGTTATAATATTTTCCATAGAACTAAATCGTTCGTCATTTTTAGTTTCAAAAAAGGAATATCCAGCATTCAAAAATCAGGGCTTTCCTCCTAATCGTGGGTCAATTGTTGGCTTCAAGTCGTGCATAGAGGCACAACCTGAAAGGTAAGTCGGGTGTTCTACAACTTTACCGTAGAATTTACATAGAGTAGAACCGCATTAAACAGGCCCTTGGGAATTTCCACGCTATGGTCGATTTGCATCTTTTGCATGTCTTCGCGTCGCTCGTAGACAGGCCCTTTCCACAAAATGGCTGATACTTTACGGCATGTGTCAATAAAGTAGTAGACCCTTTTTGAAGTTGGGAAATAATTTGACCGTCTATACGATTTTTTCAAGAGTGTTTCTTGCGAAAATGTCTTTCACTGTTGTTCCCCATGATTGTGGATAGAGAACGCTGTTTGAGAAAAAATCCCAGAAAAAGAAAGAGCTTTCACCGCAGTGGGGTAAAACGAGGTGTGACGTATAACTGGAAAAAGTACGGGAGATACTACGAGCACTATACGGACACGATTCGACAAAAAGCGGAAATACAGTACCGGACATGTCTCCGGATCAGTTCATAAATCATTGATGCTTTCGGGCAGCTCAAATCACGCCTGATCGGTCTCTCGTATCCATAGATTGACTCGTCGCTGACGGGGGGCTCCAACGGGAGGCACCGTCAACGAACATGCCCAACGGGTGCCCCGCGTGGTGGATTCTTCGAGCCACTTCGTGTGGACCCTTACTCTTGGCTTAAGATGCTAGAAAAAAAACGCGCCGCTTATTTATAGGCTGCCAAGAGCCTAGTCGGTGGTGAGTCACCTAGCGAGGGACCGAAGCGGCAACGGGATCCGAAAATCGATAGGCCAAAAATCGACTGAAAACAAGTTTCACGAATTCGGGAAAAGTGTATATGAAGGGATAGAGCTCAAGCCATTGAGCTCGAATATATGTATATTTTTACAAATCATTGAGTTTCAACAAAGTTATTGAAAAAATCCGCTTTGGAACGATCTTAAGCGGCTTTTCCGGGAACTGATCAAAAGTTATGTCCGGTACTGTAGTTGTAACATGGAGTTCAAAATGAGTGCATCGCGAATCTACTGAACAATCTATAACAGTGCAAATCGCTGGTGTTCTAAACAGCGCTTCGAGTTCAGATTTGGCGGTGGAAAAAATTGCATGTGCTCACCTCTTTTGCACCGTTTAACAGAGCGTACACTTCTACCCATGGCCGTTCTGATCCGACGACGAAACCGACTTTGTTGTGAATTGGATAATGCTTGAAAGCGTGATAAACTGCTTCTGCAAACATTGCCCAACCAATTGGTCTCAAGTCGAGAAATATTGAATTCTTTTGCTGCCAGCAAATGGCAGCATAAGATCGCTAATGACACTTACTGCCTCGCAGACCATATGCAGAGATTTTGTACAGGTCATTTTCCGGTAGCTCCATCCACTGAGGAATCATTGACCAAACGCTATCCTCTTTTTTAGGATGAGTGTCGGAGTAAATCTGAATAGCAGTTAAGCCGTGCACAAACGGAGCTGTGAATTTATTATTCTACCAACGGTTCTTATAGTAATTCAACTTCAGTTTTTTCGGCGTAAATTTTATTCTTTCGTATGTCACGTGGGTTCTCTCAAAAGCGGAGTTCCCTTATGGCAGGTAAATCTTCTCATGTCCTAGAGCAGAAGTAGAACCGCGGCTATATTATACGGCTCCCCAAGGGTCTCAGGCTTCGAACATCACTAGTCCGCTTCGAACATTATTGTCTTTATGTGAAAGCCTTGCATATATGACTACATTCTAGGACACTAAGCTTTGTTGCTCCTTGCGTATAACCTCCTGGAGGAGCTGCTTATCTTTGAATGCTAAGTTACCACTGTTGCATTTTTTGTTTCTATGGATTTTGCTTCATAATGTTATAAGTGTTTTCTGTATATTTGCTTCCTTTAACCCTCCGAGGACCTTCTCTATTCACCAGCGTTGAGTTGATTAGGGTAAAATGCAGAACGAGCCTGGGGCGTTTGTCTCTTTCCATAGAATATTCTCTGAGTTGATGGAATATTTTACTGAATTGTATCTGATTAGTGTTCTCTATTATGTTGTGCGCTGTTGTGTTGTGATGTTTGGTTTTTCTTTTCAAGTGTGTTTCTGTCTGGTTTTGTTTTCGGTGCGTCCTCGGAAGTAGTTAAATAAGTAAGTAAATAAATATATTGGAATGACCCTTCATTAGCTACGCTACTGGGAATGTGAACTTTGCGTCAGTTTCTAATCTCCTTGTAAATCATCGAGATGGAAACTTTCGATATACAGTTGCCCTGAAATTACCGACGTTTCTGCTAGGCACAGAAACAGGTGACGCATGTAACACTTGGCCTTGCGAAAAATGCGAAATAGACCTGTGAGACATAAAATAACCGACCTGTAAGGCAAATAAATCTTATTTTTCGAATGATAGAAGTCTAGTATGGGGAAGCCAAGAATTATGAATAAAGAATACGGTTTCGAGAAACAAAAAGGATGATAATTAAAATTCGAGAGTTATCCTGAGAAGAGAATGTTTGGAATGCGCTTTCAAAAGTGCTCATCATTTATTTTTCTGTATGCAATCATTGAAAGAATTTTATGTATAGGAACAGGACATAACATTTAGTAGTTATGAAAACTTCCCAAAGTGGCTGCGGCCAGTTTTATATAGAAGTACTATTTTATTACTCCATGGAATTTATGTTACGCCACAAGTAGTATACATTTTTTCTGTGTAAATGCTCGAACGAGAAAAATCCAATGGGCCAGAATTCAGGGTGTTCAAGGGCTACTAAACTCAAAAGTCGACCAAAATCAAGAAGTACGGCACTGAATTCACCCGAAATCATTATATTTCTAGGATATTACACTTTCGCCGCAGTTATTCGCTTGCCGTTGTTGAATGGAGCTCCGTTAAGGAGATGGATTGTGAGATTTGAAAAGTTCTTAGCCACTTCAACGGCAAAGGTTTCCCCGCGGGTGCAGAGGGCGCCTTGAAAGGGGTACGCCATAAAAAAGAATTCCTGCAATTTATTTGATCATTTCGGTTCGATCGATAGAGTGAAGCTTGAGCTTCATATAGGCGATAACATCAAAGCTTGAACTTCCGTGCCACTATCATTTAAGCTGATCTGCAAAGAAAAGTTATGTATACGGCCATCTTCTTCAACCTCACATAATTTTGTTGGTCAATCGTCTTCTGATTCTATCCTACTCTTACATTTCATGCCCTCCCGTTTCTAAGTTTTATTCGAACATGTCTTTCCACGTTCCAATGCTTCGAAAATTTCAGAATAGTTCTTAGAGAAATACCAAGTATTCAAGAGAACGGCCGAACTCTTAACCCCACCCTTCGCTTATTCGGCGTGCGTTTCGACATAAACAGTTCTTCGTCTCAAATTGGAAACTCACTGTTTAACCTGGAAAAGTCTACTGCAAATGCAGGCATCTACTTCATATTTCTGTGAGAAAATTATGCACAAACATGTTATACAGGAGTCGAAAGAGTCGCGCGATTTTGTGCCACTGTAATTATAATAGATGGTACACATGCTGTCGTTGAGCACGGTGTGCTTGGACAAAAATGCGGTCAATTTCGTTTCAATGTCTATCGATGATGTGTTGATGTATGCGGTAAATTTTAGCGATCAGTGACGCTTTGAAGCGATTCCACTTTATAATAGAATTCTTACCCGAAACTAGTCTTTTAATTGCCGCTTTTTGTCGAGCGGTTTATATACGAAAACTAGTAGATTGACTTATATATTTGGAGATGCTATGGTATTCGCAAAACACTGACATCGGACGGACATTCCCGTCCGATGTCAGTGTTTTGCGAATACCCTAGCATCTCCAAATATATAAGAATTCTTACCATTTTCAAGGCGACATGATTATTCAGCAAGTATTGTTCCTTGAGCGCGGTTGGAATATCTCTTGGCGGCGTGTCGTACTGGTTGTTCGAGCGGGCGATAGCCAACCAGTCGTTGAAAACCTCGAGAAATGAAATCACGGAATATTTGGAAAGTATCTGCTGAAATTACGCTTTAGCTCGAATTTAACGAGATTTTCTTGAAAATTTACGATTTCCCGGGCTCTACCGTTCAAAATGTGCTTCAGTGTCATTGAACTATAAGTTTCGGCATCTGGAATGGCGAGACAGGGAAGTATTAAGGTTTACGTGTCGGATGTGGGTAGAATGTTTGGTAGTTTCGAGACGAAGTACAGTACACGATGTGCCGCAACGATAAAACGGCGCTGCGGCGCCTCGTAGCGACGAAACCCACCGATTTTTAATAACTTCCTTAAAATTGATTTATTTGCAAAAATCCGTTCCGTATATAATAATCGAGTAAACCTTGCGGGCACTCCTCCCGAGACACGCTATTGCATGCTTTTCACCCTGGCCCTCCTCGAAGGCGGCGCTCACTGCTGTTTACTCTGACTTCAGCTCTCCGCCGAGGCCGCGCTCTCTACTGTTCACACGCACTTTTCACTCTCACCAAAAACAACGCTCTCTGGCGCATGCACGCTGTACCCCTAACCAAGCGATGGTGTCTGCAACATGGGGTTCACGAGATCGAGTCGCGATCAGTGAAATGGAGTTTCCAACTGTGATAAACCGCTGAAAGCAGTGATAAAATAGCACCAATGCTCTTCTGCTCAGCCATCACTGCTTCATTGTCCTACTGTGGATATCTAACTACAGAAGAACCGCTGAAAGCAGTTATAGAACAGCATCCGTGCTCTTCTGCACAGCCAACACTGTTTCATTGCCCTGCTGTGGATAACGAGCTATAGGAACATGCCTCAAATAACAACAGCGCCGGTGTTTCACTCTGAGTACAAATTCGGTGATTATTCAGCGCTGTTAAACCATGGGGTTTATGAGATCGAGTCGCTATCACTGGAATGGAGTTGCCACGTGTAATAAGGCACTGAAGGTACTAATAGCACAGCAACGATGCTCCTCTGTTCAGCTCTTCTGCTGGATAACCAACTATAGTAAGAGCGCTGAAAGCAGTGATAAAACAACAACAGTGCTCTTCTGTCCAGCCAACACCGTGGACAACCAACTATAGGATTTCTCGATATATACGGAACGGATGGGAACATGCCTCTAATAACAGTAACGCCGGTGTTTCATTCTGAGTGAAATTCGGTGAATCTTCGGCGCTGTTTGCGGTTGTATGGCTGCACTAGCCACACTCTTTTTTCCGATAATGCTAATCAACGGGTCCGTCGCAAACGAGTCTTGGGTACTTTTATATACCACCACCGCTCACCACCACAACCCTTCTTCTCATTACATATATACGGCCCTTGAAACGGTGATTTACCGAAGCCGTTCTTTGACTGGATTTTTCGAAAAATCGGAGGTTTACGCTGGATTTTTCGGAAATTCGTAGGCTTACCGCTAGGTTCAATCAAATTCACAGGCATTTAGTGACGCTTCTACAGAGTAGTACTCACGGGGGATTTTTCGAAACATCGGAGGTTTACCGCTAGGTTCAGTCAAATTCACAAGCATTTAGTGACTCTTCGACAGAGTAGTATTCACGGGGCCCAGTCAAAGAGCGGCGAAGCCGCTCTTTGACTGGATTTTTCGAAAAATCGGAGGTTTACGCTGGATTTTTCGGAATTTCGTGGGTTTACCGCTAGGTTCAGTCAAATTCACAAGCATTTAGTGACGCTTCTACCGGAAAATCGGAGGTTTACGCTGGATTTTTCGGAAATTCGTAGGTTTACCGCTAGGTTCAGTCAAATTCACAAGCATTTAGTGACTCTTTCAAAGAGCGGCGAAGCCGCTCTTTGACTGGTAGTTGTATATTAGAGCTCAGCAGCTTGAGCCCTATCTCTCCATATATACATTTTCCAAATTCGTGAAACTTGCTTTCAGACGATTTTTTGACCCCTCGACTTTCGGATCCCGTTGCCGCTTCGGTCCCTCGCTTGGTGACTCACCACCGACTAGGCTCCGCCCCCTCCTCGCCGTCTATAAATATGCGGCGCGGCTTCTCCTAGCGTCCCAAGCTAGCAATAGAACTCCCCAAGGGTGTGACTCGAAGAAGCCACCACGCGAGGCCCCCCTTGGGCATATGGCACAGATGGACTACGGTTGACTCCGCCCGGGTCACCACGCGTGGACCCCGAAACGGCGCTTTTCGGCGCTCCAAAACGCCGCTACCGCCGTTTTATCGTTGCGGCGCGTCCGCTACTGTATGTAGGCAAGGAACAGGGAGCGGATTTGGAATGCGCTGCTGTGAAGTTGCTGTGAATTTAAGCTATATTCCGAGAACCTATCATTCGTTGTAACGTGATGAGTTCATGCGTGTTTCCTGTTTTTTCTCTTTCCTGGTTCCATGGCCCTTCCTCCCTCCATAGCTTTTTTCTTTCACGTTTCCTTGTTCTATTTGTTAGAGCAGAATCAGATTGAAGCGAAGCGAGGGCAGGTGGTGACGTCCCGATCGTTGTGTTCATAGTGCTCTCGACTGACTGAGACTTTTTTTCTTAAAATTCTTGAACTTCAAGAAAATGGTTGAAGCGAGAAAACTGAAACTGTCGAATTAGAATGAGCAAGCTAGGCCTGATGAGGCCGTATACCTTTTGCTTTCCTGGCGTTCTCTTCAAATCAGATATGAAGAGCGGAATGAATGACGATTTCATTAATGCAGGGTGGCCCAAAATTACGTTCACACATGTTTGACCTGTCATTTCTTTTGACCTACGGGTCAGGAATGAACTGTCTTAATTTTCCGCGCTAGCTGTGCTTATGCTTAACTTACCTCCTCAAACAACAACTACCCGCTCCAATAATAACTAGCTGCTCAACAGCACCTTCTCATCTGCTGAGGACGCACTCATCAAGCGACTAGGCGAGGCACACTACCGGGACAACATTTTTTCAGACGAAAAAATTTTCACTATTGAAGCAGCGCTGAACCGCCAAAATGACCATGTACTTGCCAAATCGGTAGCCGAGGCCAACGAATTGGGAAGGATCTACGAACGTTGCGGTCGTCTGAAGTCAGTAATGGCTTGGGCAGCTGTCTCCTATTCTGGGAAGTCGCCGTTGTTATTCGTCAAAAAGGAGAAAAAATTGACACTAAAGTTTACATGGGAGACGTTCTGGAAAAAGTTTGATCTCTTGGGCTAATTCAATTTACAGGGACAAGTCATTCATCTTCCAGCAACATTCAGCACCAGCTCATAGAGCGAAGGTCGTGCAGGAGTGGTGCCGCAACAAGCATTCCGACTTCATCGGCGCAAAAGAATGGTCTTTCTATAGCCCTGACCTCAATCCTTTGGACCACTTTATTTGGTCGTACTTGGAGATTAAGGCCTGCTCTACATGCCATGATTCGCTGAAGCTGAGCCTTCTGAAGGTATGGGACGAAACGAAAAAGGTTATGCGTTAACTAACTACTCAAGAGACCTGCATAGTCTTTCTAGATCGTTTCTTGTGTTTTGAGTTCAGGTTTTTCATTTGTTGTCTTTCTTCTTACACTGTGCTATATTTTTTGTTTCAGGCACGTCACTTGACGTCATAAATAAACAAATAAATAAATAAATGCCAATGGACTATGTGCGTGCTACGTTGGATGCATTTCTGCGTCGTCTGAAGGCTTGCGTTGTTCTCGCTAGAGGAGGCCGTTTCGAAATCTGATTGTGCATTCATTTATAATTGGATCAATGAAGCTATGCTAAAATTCTAGACTCAGATGTCTTTGCTGACCGTTCTTAGGACGGTTTAAATTTGTGAACGTAATTTTGGGCCACCCTTATGTATTTATGCATGTCTGAGCTCTCACCCTCATACCTTTTGACATGAAGGCTTCTTGATGAAATCTAATGTGTATAAAAGTCCGGTCGTGGACACGATGCGGAAATTATTGGGATAGAAAACTTCCTCTTCCAATGGTATATTTGACGTCCTCTTCGAAGGAATGATGTACCTAAAAACAACATCAAATGTGCACGGAACGCAGCTTGTTGCTACAGTTGTTCACTGATGGGAAATGGTCTTCACATGCTTGGAAACTTTGAACAAACCCCTGAGTTTTCTCGCACACTTACGGAAGTAGTGGGTAGAAGATGAACAGCGACACGATAAACACAAGTAGAAGTGTTTTCCATTTGAGAATCCCTCGGTTCATGAGTCTGACGATCATCATCGAACTTTCTTGGTCAACGAACCTTTAAAAAACCCTTTGGAATTGATCCGCGAGATTTGGTTCAGTTGTGCAAATCAGAGAGAATTAGGACTTCAATAAGTGATTGAGTGTGCTCACAAACGAGTGCCGTAAAATCTTAGGAGCACTTACAGACCCGACGACGTGCAATTTGAGCGACGAATTAGCCGTTATAAATGAAATCAAGCGAAACACACGACGACGAGCATTCTCGTCCAACGCGACGTTTGCGGCGGCCGCATTGCTCTAATCGATACCGCGTTGGACGAGAATGCTCGTCGTGGTGTCGTCGGGTCTGTAAGGGCCCTAAGAGAAAAGTCCACAGTAATGATGATGTGAGCAGGTGGCGAAGTGCATCGAATGTTCTCCACGTTGTCGACAATCGTATCGCAATGCGCTAGATTTGACCTGAAAACGCGGAGATTATCAGATAAGTGAAGGTGTTTTTAAGGGGATGGCATTGAGACTTTTGTAGAACTTTTAGTTCAATCCCAAGAGCATCATTTTTGATCAAAAGGGACCCTGAAAACGAGAGCTTTGATAGCAAATTGTGAATATGAGGAAAAATGTTCTAATGTTCCGTCTCTTCTGCATCTCACCTCTCCTCCGCAAATTAAGATTCGTGAAAACCATATTGTGACATTCGGAAAAGGGCACCAACGTTTTTGAAAATTCAGAAGCCTGATTCCAACTCGTAAGGCGTCCTTCGTTCTCTATCCTTGGTTGCTTAGTTTTTTCTATATCACTGCTTAGGTGTTGAGACCGAGTAAAAATGATGGATAATGTTATCTCCTTCGAGTCAGACGGCAGTAGCTTCCATTTCCTTTTAGCATTCTACTATAGAGTTTCCAATTCAAATGTCCGAATCAAAATGTCAAATGTTCAAATGTGTCAAATTCACGTAAAAGTGAATTGTATAGCGGAGAGTAGTTCACAAGTACAAATGGAACACGCTTATTCACTGATCACATTAATCGTGTGAAATTTGGCTCTTGTGATCACAAAAGTGCATGATGGTAATGAAGACATGCGTGCAAAAACAAAATCGAGACCGGGGATCGATCCCCAAAACCCCATCGTCCGCTCAAGAGTCCAACTCACTACACACTACGCCACCTAGCACCAGAAATCTAGATCAAATCTACATAAACAAATGATAGACAAATTGACCAACTGCGCTTGGCCCTGCCCGACTGGTCATGTATTGACCACGGCCACGCGCACTCACTGTTGCGCCATTTTTCATCATAAAGGCCCATTCATACTCATTCATACTCGGCGGCAGCGATGCCGCACTGCGGCAGCACTGCCGCTGCCGCCGTGTGGAATGTCGTCCGTCATTTTTGACGCCGGCGGTAATTGGAAGAGATTCGAATTCGTTTATTTTTCTTCGAAATCTTCTATTTCCTTTTCGTGATTATGAGTTAGGTTTTAGTTTTGCTTCTTCCTTTAACTCCCAAGGTTTATATTACATATTACATCACATAGGGCCCGCGTGGTACAGTGGTAAGAGGCACTGCTGACACCCGCACGGTCGAGCGATCGATCCCGGCCTGGACTAACCAAGCCTTCCATCCCTCTGAGGTCGGGTAAATTGGTACCAGACTTGTCTGGGAAGGTAAAGACACTGACCTGGTATAGCGGCTGGCCCCCGCAGGTCATTGTACAGGCCAAATACGCATTCACTATGCCTCTACGATTTGAATGGAACACGAATGCGGCGGCGCGTCCTCATATATATATATATATATATATATATATATATATATATATATATATATATATATATATATATATATATATATATATATATATATATATATATATATATATATATATATATGTATTATATACAAGATATAATTAAATAAGTAAAATGAATATATATTGTATATAATATGTATGTATATGAAATACGTAATATGTAATATGAACCATGGGAGTCAAAGGAAGAAGCAAAACTAAAACCTATATCAATATGAATTAAAATATGTAACAATGAGTATAATTAATATGAATATGAAAATAATATGAAAAACATGCCAGAAAATACGCATACCAGAAAATTCTCTTTTTTCGTAGCTTTCATTCAAGCTACATATGATTCGTTTCGATTGGTTCACCTTCGCTGAAGTTATGGCATTTCAAACAGTGGGTGCGTTTTTTGGTACACCTTGTATGTATATATTTTTCCCATTTCATTATTCATACTTACTCATATTCTTTTCCATTTCGGTTCTTTTCAACAATTGCTACAATAACAATCATTGAATGTTTTTCGAAAGATTTCTTCTTCATTCTAGTGAACGTTCATCCATCCGTGATCCAACACATTAATAACCAAAAATGTTAACAGTCATATGAGCAATGATGTGAGAAAAGTTCAAAAATTCGATCATGTAGTCGTTTTTGCAAATACGAAACCAGTACAGTTTGAACGCCGCTAAATCATTAAGATTTGCCGCGCCCAGCGGCAAATCTCGGCGTCGCTGCCCCCGACTCTGAATATCTTCACCCCCGCGGCAGCGGCAAAACGAGGCTCCACGTCCCACTTGCCGCCAAAACCGGCAGCGCCGCTGCCGCCGAGTATGAATGGGCCTTAAGGCTACATTTTCATTATCATTCACTATTATGCTACATGTTTATCGAAGCAGATTTGAATGGAGAGTAAACATCAGTAGGGTGATTGTTTTTCAGAATGCTGACAAATCTATGGACGATCATTCGAGACTGCTTTTCGCAAGACGGTAGGTTTTCAGCTCAGTTCTGCTACAGGCGTTTCACGGAGTCGGTTGGCGGTCATGAGCTACCTGCCGCTTCACCTCTACAAATGGAAACTGTCAATTGTGAGTTTAGGTGTAACGTCGTTGTTGAAAATTCTTGAATTGTCGCTGACTCTTACAGACGACGACGAGCGACCGTGTATTAGGTACACAAAGCACAACAGCGCAGACTTCAAAGCCTGATGAGAAACTGCTATCGTGAGTGAGAGCTTCGCTCCGTCACTGACGGTACAACCGAATCCTATCGGATTCTGTTAGTGGACAACCGTCGCGTGTGGGTTGGGGGTGCAGGGTGGTGGTCCGCAACTTTACGTCGTCTTTAACGTGTTATCATTGTCATATCTGCCATTGCTTACGATAAGCTCGGTGGGTTTTGACATGTTCGACATGTGAACTCTTCAGAATTAATCGATGATCAGAATCGGTCGATTTGCATCTTTTGCATGTCTTCGCGTCGCTCCTAGACAGGCCCTCTCCACAAAACGGCTGATCCTGTACGGCGTGTGTCAATGAAGTAGTAGACCCTTTTTGAAGTTGGGAAATAATTTGACCGTCAATACGATTTTTTTCAAAAGTGCTTCTTGCGAAAATGTCTTTCACGGTTGTTCCCCATAATTGTGGGTAGAGAACGCTGTTTGAGAAAAAAACCTCAGAAAATCTAAAGGGTTTCCAACGCAGTGGGGTAAAACGGGGTGTGACGTCACCTGTCACCTGTCACCTGTCGTCCCGATGATCATCGATTTGCTCGAGCGGGCGCCAGTAACGTCTCCATTCGTCCCTGTCGCGTGCTATGGTAGACCAGTGGGTCCTGCTCGCTCAAGGAACACGAAGAGCATCGAATCGATCGTTCAGGGATTTGACGAAGATGTCCGACCAGCGCAAAGGTGTTCGACCTCTCAGACACTCGTTGCGTGCCGCCCGAGTGCCATTATCGTGCCGCCCATGGCAGAACCCGCGGGCGGCCCGCTAACAGCACGAGGGCGGCTCGCTAACAGCACGAGGGCAACGCGATGGTGGCACGCGGGCGGCACGCTCTCCAGAATGCCGGTAGCAGGTTCTCACCCCGGTCTCTAGCAGCACCGTAATCACTTCTTGTGTCATGATCGCGCTCACATTGTTAAGTGATACTTTGCCTCACTACTGTCTACTCTGTCTATAAGGAAACTTGGAAATTTCAAGCACTGAACACTGAACAAATCAACGGCGTAATCTATTCTCTTCTTCCTCGACAATACAATGAAAAAGAAAGACCTTCGATAGAGATTAACAAGTTTTCGACGAAATAAGTCGAAAGTGATTATCATTATGATAATAAGTGATTATGCCACATGAGGTGAGAACAAGGCAGGAATAAGTGAAACTGCACAACAATGGAAACCGTTTAAAGGACACATATAAGTGAATTGCTATAAAACAATACCAAACCGTACTAAAGGCACATAAGATAGAGCAGATGATGATGATGATGCAGAGCACATAAAGCACATAAGATATTGCAGAAAGAGAAGCGGACGAAAAGTAGAATAAGATAATACTTGCAATACAACAAAAACGCCACCTAGAGAACATTGTCCTCAAGATCTTCATCTTCCCTCTGTTCCTGAACCTTTTTCTGTCGCTGAAAACCCAGAGTTGGTTGACTGGATTACTGAGCAGTAAGCAGTGGAAAAAAAACTTACCCTGCTTTTGATCCACTGCTTGACGCCGTTTATCTGACCATAAGTGTAGCTTCTTATATCTCGACTGAAACAGCTACATTCATGAACAGATCGAGCTGCAAATATTAGGCAATGAGTAACTTACAGCGCCAACTGGAGTGACCTATTCATCTGTTTTTTCCAGTCTTCCCTCTCCTCAACTAGGACACTGAGCGCTTCCGACCTTTCTTCATAGGTGCTTCCGAGAGATGCGAAGAACCTCAAAACGTGGAATTAGTGATACACAGTAGCAGAATGATCTCCTGTATACCTTGATTCCTCGAGTGCAACACTAGCTCGACACTTTATTTCGGGCTGACCATACCCGAGCATATCCAAGGCAAAATCTAAATAGTCCAATTCTTTTTCAAATATGAGAGCACTACCATAATAGCACAGTAACCATTCGTACCGATCAGTATGGTTTCTACTTCTTCAGGAAGAGTTTTCAGACTCATATCCCTTCCAGATTTCCCAGCTATTCGTATTGCATACCGTTGTATCTCTTCAGGCGGATCGGTTACGATCATTGCCACGATTGAAACGATGTTCAACAAGAAGCAAGCGCTTCAAAAAAAACTGCTAAGATGATAAGACATGAAGAGTTTGAAACCCGGTTACCTTTCGAATAGTCTGTAATTTAAAGACGCAATAATATTTATAGAGTGAAAAATACAGCAACGTGATCGCTGCTGATCAGTTCCTACGGTTACGCCAGGGATTCACCTTGCATTCAGAGTCATTTTGCCACAGTGACATGTGTGACCAGCATCTGTATAAACACAAGTTTTTGCCTCCCCAGCCAGATCAGGTACACCAATATACCCGACCCCGAAGGGAACGAAGGCGTAGGTACATAACTCGGGTGAGAGTCATCTTTTGATCATCTTTTTTACCCACATGAGACTATGGAAGGACAAAGATGCTTAAGGAAGGAGGAGTAGTGCACATTTGAACCACGACGTCGATTTCGGCAACTGATTTGCAACAACCTAATACTTTCCTACGCCATTATAACAAAAAAGTGAATAAAAAAGTGAAATAAAACAAGACATGAACAGAAAAAGGAGAGAGAGAGAGTAGGCAGAACGGATACTGGAGAACGAGGTATGCAGACAGATATGGACGAGAAATAAAAAGTAAATGAATAATTGAATAAAACGATAGCCAAAAGCGAATAAAAGTTCAATGCAAACAATAAAATTACCTCAATCCAATCCTGTGCACTATCTTGCGTATTGTTACCAGAACTAGGTACATAACTCGGGTGAGAGTCATCTTTTGATCATCTTTTTTACCCACATGAGACTATGGAAGGACAAAGATGCTTAAGGAAGGAGGAGTAGTGCACATTTGAACCACGACGTCGATTTCGGCAACTGATTTGCAACAACCTAATACTTTCCTACGCCATTATAACAAAAAAGTGAATAAAAAAGTGAAATAAAACAAGACATGAACAGAAAAAGGAGAGAGAGAGAGAGTAGGCAGAACGGATACTGGAGAACGAGGTATGCAGACAGATATGGACGAGAAATAAAAAGTAAATGAATAATTGAATAAAACGATAGCCAAAAGCGAATAAAAGTTCAATGCAAACAATAAAATTACCTCAATCCAATCCTGTGCACTATCTTGCGTATTGTTACCAGAACTAGGTACATAACTCGGGTGAGAGTCATCTTTTGATCATCTTTTTTACCCACATGAGACTATGGAAGGACAAAGATGCTTAAGGAAGGAGGAGTAGTGCACATTTGAACCACGACGTCGATTTCGGCAACTGATTTGCAACAACCTAATACTTTCCTACGCCATTATAACAAAAAAGTGAATAAAAAAGTGAAATAAAACAAGACATGAACAGAAAAAGAGAGAGAGAGAGAGTAGGCAGAACGGATACTGGAGAACGAGGTATGCAGACAGATATGGACGAGAAATAAAAAGTAAATGAATAATTGAATAAAACGATAGCCAAAAGCGAATAAAAGTTCAATGCAAACAATAAAATTACCTCAATCCAATCCTGTGCACTATCTTGCGTATTGTTACCAGAAAAAAAACGGCGAACAGTAGAAGATGAGGAAGACCGTGATCTTTCTGAAAATCAACGAGTAACTTGAATGAACAATTGCAGAGGAAAGAGCTGGGATAAAAGAGGAAGCGTATCGAGAGGATAATGGTTTCATGAGATACAAATGGAGATATGCAAAAACGCCTACAAGTAGATCATTAGATAATCGTTCACGTTAATAGGTATTATCGTAAACGATTATCTAGTGATCTACTACCAATGAATGAACTATTAAAACGCAAGAATCCGAATGATAGATAGGGAAGGAAGGAGAGAATGCAAGCGCATCGAATGACGAAACGGCCAAAATGACCAATTAGTCCTACAGTCCAGCTGTTGCGAAATGGGAAATGGATGCCGCGGGTGCAGTTGCACTCTACGGCACGCGGATGGCACGCAACGGGTTGCAATTTTTGCGTCCCACCCGCGTGCCACTAAATGCAGTTGTGAAACTCGGGCGGCGCGCATTCGGCACGCGGGTGGCACGCAACAGCACTTGTGGCACTCGGGCGGCACGCAACGAGTGTCTGAGCTGGTGTTTTTCTGACGTCCCGTGGAATCCAGTCCGTAGCGGCTCTCATCCAACGGTCGTCACGAAATCGCATTACGTGTCCACCCACCTGATCTTCGACAACTTGGCCCACGCGACTGCGTCTCTGATCGTTGATTGTCGACGTAGCTCGAAGTTCCGTAGGCCGTCTCTTGCCTGGATGAAATGGACCGCTATAATGAGAGCAGTCTTTTAAATGAAAAATGCTATCGTCAGAGGTACCTGGACTAGTGATATGAAGTCTCATGCAGAGTAGGCAGCGGAAGTAAGGGTCTTATTTAAAAATTATCGGCGTAACCAGCGCCTACCGTACCCACGTGGACGCCACGCGGGCGCCACGCGGACGTCACGCGGGCGTCCCTGCTAAGCAGTTCATTTGTTTTTCGTTTACGATGTTCGCTCCTGGTGGTTCCATTGTGTGTGTGTAACTGAACAGCGCTCTACGGATCCTTCAGACCCTCCATCTGTTGGGAACCAGTCGTTCACCCACCCCGGATTTCCTCCCCTAGCCCGACCGCGTGGCGAAGCCACGCGGTCACCCGCCCGAGACCGCGTGGCGAAGCCACGCGGTCTCGGTCACTCCTCTCTGTGCACACTATTTCGTCGTTACGCGCGCCGTTTAGTGCGTAGCGTCGTAGCGTGAAATGGTTACGGCGATACGATTTAAACGCGACCCGGAAGTAAGCAGCCATGTACGATATGGCGTCAGTGCTGCTTTTCACAGAGTAACAGAGCATCCGTGGGCGTGAGAGTGGAGGGGGCTAGCTCACATCCCAGGGACTGTTGAAACCAGCAGTGCCGGAATCGGTTGTTCCCCTAAGTAAAGGGCAGTGGTGAGAACTTTGAAAAAGGTTGTTGGTGCCTATGTGGGTAGGCGTAATTTTTGGTTGAAGCAAATCTGCGAAAACCTGCTCTATTAAATGTGCGAGCACAAAGAGTTCGGAAATATTCACTCAAAACCCAATCCACTTTTTTGAAGAGTGTGCACTCTGCTAAGGGAAAAAACAATATCAAGGAAGCATCCTCCGCCATTGTGCGCACTCATTGTCGTAGATCATAACACGTTGTCACTGGCGGTGCATGGCGGTCTCGCACGGAGTTTGGTATCCTCCTCTGCTACACCGCTTTGCTGCTTTTATCAATTTCGCATAGGCCCTAACAATGAGAACGATGCCATTTGATAAGCGTGGATGATACAAGGCATCTGCTAAGTCGTTGAAATGCGATGGGTTATAATCCGACATTGGCAACACAATAGCAACTGAATAGCATCACTCTTCCACGCCGAACGACGTGTCCGTATTGTGTTGCAAATGCTTTTTGTTCTGTATGGAGCCCTATTATGTGAGCCCCAGTGTTGGAAGATTGTCTGAATAGGTGATTTGGAATATTTTCGCCTAGGACGGAAGGCTTGGTTAACTTTAGATCGCTTGGCTGTGCGGGTGGATGGAGAGCTTCTAACAACAGCAACTTCAAGCATATGTATAAATAGAACACAAGCACAATTTTTGTCAATTTTTCTTACTTATTAGCATGAACTTACATACAACATACATGTGAAAACCATTCACAAAAACAGCCATATTGGGCAGAAACTGCGAAATAGATTTCTTCCCCACATCGCCACGACCTATGTGATGGCAAATGGTGGTAGCGACATACAGATGATATTCTTGTAATCTACTATTAGGTTGGTCAATAAGTAACTAGCAACTTTTGGAAAATCAGAAATTTATTTTTTTCTCTAACAAAGCCTGTATACAATCAGAGGTAGGCACCAACGGCATTGATTACTTCCTGCCAGCGAGCACGTAGAAGGTCGATGCCCTTCTCCCAGAACTCAGAGGGCTGTGGGGCGAAGAAGGCCTTCAAGTCGGCTTTGAGGTCACTTTCCTTTTTGAACTGCTTCCCTTCCAGCTGACGCTGTAGGTGGGAGAATAGCCAGTAGTCGGAAGGTGCAAGGTCCGGGGAATAGGGAGTGTGTGGGATTACCAGCCAACCGTACTCGAGTAACTCAGAACGGGTCCTTTTTGCAACGTGGAGTCGGGCGTTCTCATGCTGGAACGGAATAATTGCATCCTGTCCACGCGTGCGATCGAGATGGGACTTCAACTTCCGGAGCTGTGCACACTAGATGTCTGCGGTTATGATGGTACCAGAGGGTAGAAGCTCCCAGTACTCCATCCCCCTCCTGGACCACCAGCAACAGAGCATCACCTTTCGAGGGTGGAGGTCGGGCTTCGGGACCGGGTCTTGGCGTTTGTCCCTGTCGACCCATTGTGGGCGACGGACAGTGTTGTTGTATAGGACCCTCTTTTCATCTCCAGTAACTAGGTCCCTCAGAAAAGGACGTCTGCGTTGGAGAGAAAGAAGGGAAGTACATGCCTCGACTCGTCGGGAACGGTCAGCACTGGAGAGGTCGTGGGGTATCCATCTGCCGAGCTTCTGGACTTTGCCGGTTTTGGTCGATCCATTCAAGATGGTGGCATGAGACACTCCCAACGTCTCCGACATTTCGCGGGTGGTCATACTTGGATCAGCTTCAACTACGTCGTGGAGTGCTTCCAAGTCTACCTCGACTGGTCGATCAGACCTCTCCGAGTCTTCGAGGTTGTAATCTCCTTTTTTGAAGCGGGCGAACCGATCTGTTACAGTCCTTTAAGAGACAATACCTTCACCATACACAGCCTACAGCTGACGATGGGCATCGACGACTGACAGCCCAGAATTGTAGTAGTGAAGCTGGGCGTGACGAAGGTGCATTGTGTCAAAGACGAATTTTTTGGCATTTCACTCTATACGTAGAAGCAATTTGAAAGGAGGTATGTCAGCTTTATAGAGCAGATAGTACTACCTCAATATAGACACTATCGGTCGTTGCGCGCAAATCGATAAGAATGAGGCAGGTTGCGCAATCAATTGCTAGTTACTTATTGACCAACCTAATACTAGCAAACTGAACTCAAAATATCTATATGGTTAAAAGCTCCATCGCACCCTGGTCTTCGTGAATGCCATGTAATGCTGAATTTTTCTCTTTCCAGAAGCTTAGAACGTGATAAGAACGGCCTGATAATCAAAACTTCCCAATTTTCTACCGCCGTATACTCAGTAAATGTTGGAGCTGAGAGCGATCTGGACCAAAATCGACGACGCTCATTTTCAATAATTCCGCTCTCAATATTCTACTTGACGAACAGTATGAAAATTTCATTTTTTCAGAATTCCAGAATTTCAGGTTCAAGCTTGGAGATCGCGCGCCCCCATCAAATATGGTCCGGACAAACAACTACACCTATTTGAATTTCTTCCCGAAATTTCTTTACATTCAATTCAAACAAGTAGCGAATCTGTTTTTCCTGGTACTTTCGTGCATACAGGTGACGATTTGATTACATAGATCTCAATGAGTTCAGCGAGTGGAATCGCGATTGTTCAGATGCTACCCGGAATGGCACCTTTCGGAAGGCAGGCGACGATCGTGCCTCTCACGTTTATTATCGGATGCTCTGCTCTGCGGGAGGTCTACGAGGATCTGGTTGGTGACAAGATTTATTGTGAATGCACAACCAATTCTAGGGAAAGTAGTTCTTATCCGAGGGGAGCACGTAGCTTAGAATGAGTGCAGGATAATATAAGTATCCCTCGAGACGGCTCCCTAGGCACGACCCAGCGACACATCGCCAATGGGCTCCTAGAATGTTAGTCTGTAGTTCCAGTTGAGTACGGTGCCGTCTTAAGACTTCACCCATTTGGTGTAAAAAGTAGTCCGATGGGATTTTCCGGTATCCGGCCCCCCAGTGATGAGTATAAAGAAAATGTTCGATGTGATATTCTTGATATTATATCACACAATAAATACAGGGTGGCTGGGAAGTATGGTCCGCTATATTTTTCTCCAACAAATGCAAGACAGCCACAGTCTTGACGATATTTTCATTATAAAGCTACAGGACAATAATGGTTTCTTCGCTTAAGGCATTGTTCAAAATGATCTTCTTTTGCTCGAATGCGGGCTTTTACTCGCTTGGTGACTGCACCTACTGTGGGCCGCAAGTAGTCGATATCTATCTTCTGCCACTCTCTCACCAGGGCTGCTTTCAAACTGTCCAAACTTCGATGAGAATTCAACGAGTCCTTTTGCTGCAAATAGCCCCAGACTGAGAAGTCCTTTGGATTTAGGTCTGGGGAGTTTTGGATCCTAGAAGTATTCACGGTTCTCGATCAGCCTGCTTTAGCAAGTGAACGGCAGTGTCCTCGCTGCTTGTACTGTGCCACGATTCGTCGTGCAGTCCTGGCATTGATCTTCAGCCTTCTCTATATCTTCGCGGGTTGTAGTCATTTGTCTTCAAGGTGCGAGATTGCGGCTCGATGAGAGGAAAGCTGCTTATCTTGATCTTGCTGATCCGATCGATGTACCAATTGAGCAGGAACACATATCGAGTCGTTACTACCAACCCTATATACAGTGCCTTTGAAGCACGGATCTGCTCGAAAGAGCCGTTGCTGAGAATTTGCGGGCCATGCATTCCAGCCACCTTGTAGTTGTTGCAAAAATTACCAAGAGATCATTTCGACTTACCCACCAAATCATCATGCATCAATTGCATTGATTAGTACTTTTTAGAGGCGACGGTACAGAGACCGTAAAATGAATTACCAAAAGTGCTACGCACACACCGATGAAGGTTGGACATCAATACCGTGGTGTGAAGTGAGCATAGCTTCCATGTTTTCTACACTGGTCAAAGCAAACGTAAAATGAAGAGCATTGATGATTCTTCTAAAGACGCGCCGTGCATCCGTTTTCGATTCAGAACAGTCGTGGCTGATCGTAATGGCTATATAATGGCTTGCTGGGGTCATCTCACTGTCACGTATTTTAGACAACTCTATCAACATTTTGTCCGGATTTGAGGTGATACAAACCATGGGTAGGGTCAATACCTCGGGCGTGCGAGCGAAAATAGCGCCTCTTTGCACTGCCCCATTTTCAATGGTGACATTGTAAAGCTACGTGTAGCTTATGGATACGATGATCAACGGGAGACTATTGCAACATCATTTCTTACCGCAACACCGCAACACATCAGGGATGGATCTAATCAAAAGTAAAAGCCATATTGCACACTTGAGACTCATTTGAGAAAACGTTTTTTATTTAGGGAGTTCAGCATTTCCTCCAAATATTAGCTATTTCAGCTCCATGTCGGCCAACTGATTCGAGCAGTGAACGGAGAACAGATGGCGGCTGATTGTCTCATCCTAGCGACATCCGAGCCGGGATCGGTGGCTTATGTGGAGACTTCGAATCTGGACGGAGAGAGTAATTTGAAGGTAAACCAGACGAGTAACTTTTGACTGGGCATGATTACATCACTAGCCCTACATCCCCTCGAGCTACCGCATACCTGTGCTTTGATGAATCGGAACACTGCAGCAAAATCAGGGAGTGGTGGGGTTAATTGATCTCGAGATTTGTGAGATTTCGTGCGCGTTCATCATTCTGGTTCCCGGAAGCGTTGTATTCTGAGTCGAAGACTCTTTGGATGGTTTTCTGGCAGCAGTACCGCACCTGTAGAAGTGGATACTGGGTGCTCTCCGTCACCTATGAGGAGCAGCTAACAAAAAGTTATTTGTAGGTTCCTGAAGTTATGGGCCACAGATTTGAGAGTACTCTGTGTAGACGTCAACAGTTATTATCGAATTTACTACCCATTTTCGTTTTCATTTGCTAAATATATAAACAGCAGAAGGCAGGTTTACAACTACACTCTCCTCCACCCCCCCCCCCCCCCACCGACTTCCCCTTGTTGTTACATGGATGCGTTCGGAGGCACAGTGTAGTACAAACGTCTGCTTTTTTTTAAAGAAAATGTGTGAATAGAGGTGATTGTTAGGAAAGGATGGGCATATTGTTAGGAAGAGTATCGATTGCCAAAAAAGTCAGACATATAAATCTACAGCAATATCCTACCTCCCTCCAAGATCCCTTTGTTCTATCGCTCACGGTTCGCAGGCATACTGTAGTTCAAACTTCTTCTGGTTCTTCCTAGAAGAAAAAGTAGAACATCGCATGATCGTTGTGCTCACGAAACCCAGAAAAGTCCATATTCATGTGTCTGTATTGAAGACAGAAAGCGTGAGTATAGCTTCGAATCAGATTGCAATAGTCGAGTGGGATTAAAAGCGTATTAGGTCATTTTATACAGTTTCTCGCAACAAGTCCAAGTTGAACGAAAAGTCGGGTAGAGATTAACTACATCTAAATATATTGAAATTTATTTATTGGTTTATTTTCTTATTATTAAACCCGTATGTGCATGTGGTGAAGAAAATCAGTTCGTTAGATGTGTATTACCAAAGGGCGAAGGACCTTGAGAGATCTACTAAATGTTTGAGTTCTCTATTGAAATGCTTAATTTGGACTCTACTGATCGGAAAAATGTCCTCGTCTCCCTCCCACGGAAAATACAGTGAAAATTCACCCCTACTTCAATACAAATTGTATTATATCACAGGTGAGGCAAGCCGCACCCATTAAGCTGCAAAACAGCGAGAAAAGCATGTCGGTGAGTTTCAATTTTTGTTTGTAATACCTAGTGGAATACACACATGCCGTCTTTCTTGATCTCCATTTCTTCCAGGAATTCTGGAAAAGCGGCACGGAGATCTACTATGACGCTCCAAATCGGAACATCTATGAGTTTCAAGGCCACATGGTTGGGAAACCGGCGTTGATACAAGGAGCGATGGATAGCACCACCACAAGCAACGAAGAGACAGGTGGTGTACAATATGTTGATGTTTACTTCAGTTGAACAATTAAAAAGACTAAAGTTAAAGCGTCGATGAATCCCCTAGGGCGCACTACTGGCTTTTCATTCGGAATTGTAGAGAATGATGAATGCTTATTGAGCCTTTACAACGAGCCTTTTCCCATAATACTACAGATCGCTATTTATAGCGGATCCTGCCAAGAGATCGGTATCCATTGATCAGACTCGAAAACAAGCGATATGCAGGGGGTGCTGAGATCCCGTAGTCAAAAGGTAAGGTCCAAACGAACAGCGAGAGTCAAAATGGCAAAATGACAATCAATACGATTATTGGCTGTTCTGCAACAGTAGTTCTTTCGTTAGTGCTGTCGGTAGTTTTGTTGCTGGTTCGGTGATCTACACCTGAATCATATTTTAGTCTGTGAAAATGAAAGGTAAAGGTAAATGTGACGGTAAATGTGTCGGCGTTGATCAGTCGCTGCGCAACAGCATTCGTGTTGGATTCAGAATCTTGGAGGCATGGTGAATGTGGATTTGGTCTACAATGACTTGCGGGGACCAACCGCTATACCAAGTCAGCGTCTTTACCTTCCCAGAGTCTGATACCAATTTACCCCACATATCGTTAGATTTTCGAGTCCGATCTATGGATACCGATCTCTTATCACGGTCCGCTGTAAAGAGCGACCTGTAGTACCAAGGGTAAAGGCCAGTTGTAAAAGCTAAATATATTAGGTTGGTAAGAAAGTTCCCGCCCTCTTTTTTCAAACGACTGCTGTAAGTTTAGTTCGAAAGCTCTTGCAGAGTTTGACACATGATGCGAAAGAGAATTATTTGCTCTTTCGAGCCGTGTACTTGTAATTTGTTCTAATTCTCAATGTCATCGTTTTTTGGCTAGTAAAGTGAAAAGCGAAAAAGTGAAAAAATAACCTCATCGACAGCGATTTTTTTCTGCTCAATTTCAAAGGTATAAATACAACTTGATAGACCATTCGAAAGACGATGACTTTCTCTATTAGACGGTATATCATTTGTTTTTATTTGTCTCGAAAATTACAAAGTTTTGAAGCACTGAAGTCCGCCCTTCGGAAGGCAAGAATAATTTTCCGTTGACGCTCCTGGTTTTCTTGTGTGCGCTCAAATTGATTTATGTGGAGTTTTCCGTACAGAGTTTTTTGCTCTATCAGAAGATATGTTGATTTTCAAACAATGATCAATTTTAAAAGATTTTCACGAGAAGGGCGTCTTGATGTTTCTCGGCAGAGCAAACCACCAGTTTCAATCTTTTCACCGAATCTCATTTAGCATTCGAAAGAGGACGATAATCTCTGCAAGATGGTCTATTAGGCGTTTCAAACCTTCCTGGTTTTCACTGTTTTTTAGGCCGTCAAAGTGGACCTAAATCCGCACTCCTGGATGACTCGACGTCGTGCCGCAAGAGCCCTACGCACAGCGCCTGCGATTTAGGTCTAAAAAACAGTGAAAACCAGGAAGGTTTGAAACGCCTAATAGACCATCTTGCAGAGATTATCGTCCTCTTTCGAATGCTAAATGAGATTCGGTGAAAAGATTGAAACTGGAGGTTTGCTCTGCCGAGAAACATCAAGACACCCTTCTCGTGAAAATCTTTTAAAATCGATCATTGTTTGAAAATCAACATATCTTCTGATAGAGCAAAAAATTCTGTACGGAAAACTCCACATAAATCAATTTGAGCGCACACAAGAAAACCAGGAGCGTCATCGGAAAATTATTCTTGCCTTCCGAAGGGCGGACTTCAGTGCTTCAAAACTTTGTAATTTTCGAGACAAATAAAAACAAATGATATACCGTCTAATAGAGAAAATCATCGTCTTTCGAATGGTCTATCAAGTTTTATTTATGCCTTTGAAATTGAGCAGAAAAAAAATCGCTGTCGATGAGGTTATTTTTTCACCTTTTCGCTTTTCACTTTACTAGCCAAAAAAACGATGACATTCTGAGGTATCACAAATTACAAATATACAGCTCGAAAGAGCAAATGATTCTCTTCCGAACGCTGTGTCACGCTCTGCAAAAGCTTCCGAAGTGAACTTACAGCAGTCGTTTGAAAAAAAACGGCGGGAACTTTCTTACCAACCTAATACATTCATCTCCCTCTACGATTCTGAATGAAAGCCGGCGGCGCGCCCCAGGAGATTTGTTAACTCGAGAGGGATAGTTGGCTCGTTTAGTCCAGGTGGGGATGAACTACTCGACCGTACGGATAGCGCCACTTGCCGTTGTTGGCGACGTGGGTGGTCCTCCGCGTAAAAATGTAAAAATCAGAGTCAAAACGAACATCAAATTCGCGATCAGCACCTACAGTAACCTTTTGAGGTGCATAAGATGAGGTTTGGGGAAGATCGCTTCAGAAAATTTTTATCTGACCACTGAAGTGCAATACGCGGAATTGCGGCGAGATTTTCATTCAGTTCGTCCTCAGCACTAAAACGCTGAACAGATGGTAAAGGAAGTGTTGCGGCGTTGTCATAGAATGTGATTTTCAAAATGATATCAGTGATAAGCAAAGGCAAAACCACAACCAGCCGCCACCACCACCAATCATTCGAAAAATGAATTGACATCCAACCATCCATTCATGCACCCAGATAAACAGCTGGGTTTCGCTTATCTTATAGCAAGGATTGGGAAGAATCGTCCCATTACTTCACGATATCGTCTCGTTTGGATGGTACATTAGCGAGTTATAAGGAGTGTAACATGCAGGGTGCAAATAGACCAGTCAATCATGGGACACCCTAATATTAATTTTGAGAAAAACGGAGAAAGCAGTTTGGACAGTTATGAGCACTCACCTAAGGATGCGCCGCGCATTCGTGTTCCATTCGGAATCGTAGAGGCATGGTGAATGCGCGCATTTGGCCTATACAGTAACTACGGGCGTCGGATACCAGTGTTCTCGCGTTCACACACAAGTCTGACACCAACTCACCCGACTACGGAAAGAAGCAAGGCTTGGTGAACTTGGGGGAGCACCGATCAGCTGTGCTAGTGAAAGTAACGCATCCTACCACTGCACCACGTGCGTCCGAAGAACAAAAAAAAGCGCAACTTTTAATATTTGGATTTGATTATTTGTTCTTCAAGGACAACAAGAAGCGACGCAGGGCACCGTAACAGTGCCGTTGTGTGAGTAGCCCTTTATTAATAGAAGTAATTGTTTCGTAGAATTAATGATGCGTTTTTTCAGCGAATGCCCACGTGATTCTTCGAGGCGCACGGCTGAAGAACACTGACAACATCTACGGTGTGGTGTTGTACACGGGACAGGACACGAAACTCTTCAAGAACAGCATCCAACGCATGATGAAGAGGTCTGCCCAGTAGTGAACTACTCCTTTTTCGCACCCTGGTTCTTAGAACTATGTTCCATACAACGTTATTCAAAGTTCGTAAGATATATATTTATCTATTAAATGGGAGCTCATGTAACAAAGGGTTCAGCTACAACGCAAAATGTAGGAGACCTAATAAATGAAAGCAAAATTATCAAGAAGCTCAACATACATAGCACGAACCCAACGGAAACATTAAAGAGTTGATACAAAAAAAGAAGAAAGCTACCAAGACGAGTCAAGATACCTGACGATCATTTTTTGGTTGAGAATACTGAGCACGCTTTTTAATGAATTTTATATAGCCAACCATTGCCCTATTGATGGAAAAGTTCGATCCGAGTCTCAACCTGGCCTTGGGAACAACTAGTTTAGATCGACCACCCCTTATAAGATGGGGGTCATTTGGAGGTGGTGATCACAAATCTGATCAACGTTTCGAAATTGGACCTATTTTAGAAGATACACATAGGTACTAGTGAGAAGTACTAGTTCCATCCGCCCGGTCGGACGATCGATCATCGCCTAGGCTTAGCAGGCCTATTTATTTTATTTTGTTTTCTCTCCAGTCCCAAGTGAGCGAAACATTGAAAACCAGTTGGATACAGCCGACTGGGATATGATGTTCGTAGCATAAAAAACAAACAGACAAAACACGGTTAGTAACAAGTCAGTGAAATCATTGAGATAATCCTTGATGAAAGTCCTTCAGCGGCACTAAAAAAGTCGAAAGGAAGGAAACGTATTGATAGGAGTAAGTAGAGTCCCGTTAGGTTAACGTCAGGGGTCTAGAGTCTAGCTAAAGATAGCTGCTTTCCATGGTCGCATCTTTTGAATACTGATCAACACCGACCACCTGAACACTTCTTTGTTACAGATAGCTGAATACACCCTAGTGAGGCGAAAAGCTTTCGAAAAGCGAAAGTCAGAGCTGTTATTAACGTTTCAAACGATCCCTTGAACGAGGCTTTTGTGAGATCAGATAACCCAGCTCCACTCATTTCCCACCCCTGCCTATCTGCACCTGCGGGAATCATTCGATCGAAAACTCCAGAAACGAACACTATAGGTACGAAAGCTTACGTCTGGCGTTTTTTTATCCAAATTGATAATTCCGACTCACTCACCTGCTTCACTTACTTGTACCTACCACTATTTGTCAAAATTCGAGGGACAGATGCCAAAAAGTTGACTGGTGCTCCGAATATCTCTTCTATACGGAATTTGAAACGAATATTTTGAGAATGACGTACATACTTTCTCCATATTGACTGACCGTGATCACCTTTGCAGGTCTCTCACATCCAGTCTTCTGAACTCGGTGATGTTCACCCAGTTCGGCATCGTGTTGCTATTGTGCCTGTGGCATTCGATTATGAGTCGACTATGGCAACCGATAGCATTTCTTGTGTCACAGTTCACCAATCACTTCGACGGTGAGCTATCGTTCACATGGAGATTATCAGCCGCACTTTTAATCCAGACCGAAAAAGTTTTAAACGCTCTGAACCCTGAAGTATACCCAAATAGCGAAAAAACCATTATAAATCAACGCTTGCAGTGTGGTTTATTTGAAGTTTATACGAAGTCTGGCCCAACTCTTTCACTCGGCGAGGATTTGGGGATTCGGATAGGGGACAAACCACTGAGATTTTTCCTAACTTTATTTGGGGTTTATATGTCGTTACTAGTTTGAAATCTCCGTATCTTCACAAAGCGCGTAAGCTATAGCTCCTAAACAAACCTTGAATAAACCCTCCTTTCTACTATTCACTACTTGAGCGACTCGGGTTCATATCGAGGTTTATTCATTATATACTGTTCAAGGATACAGGCTTCTGTTGAACATATTAATGCGTTATTTTATGGGTAAGAGGTTTGTGTATTATCGTATTTATCCCTCAAATGTTGTAGCTTCCCACTTTTTTCAAAATGCTTGTTTATACAGATGAAGAATTTTCCTAGTTAGTCAGCCATTCGTATAGGGTGTTTGCCGGAAATGCGCGCCCTCTCCACAAAACGAAATAGAGAAAAGCAATTGTAAATGCCCAAATCCTTGACACTTATTGCGTGAGATGGGGGTAAGAACATAAAAAGGGGTTCTTTTAGAAGTACACGGTGACGGATTGTGATCGACATTCGATTTGTCATGAAAACGTGGCGCTGAGAACTGTTTTCAGATTCTCTGATGTCCATCTTTCTACAGCATTTGATGCTGTTCAGCGGTTTCATCCCAATTTCTCTGTACGTCACCTTGGAATTGATACAAATTGTTCAGGGAAGCTTTATCCAAACTGTGAGTATTTTTATTTAACGTTGAAATGAAACTGCTTAACAAGCGTTTCTGTTTCCGGACGAAGCCATGGTGGAAGAAGACGGTCGAGCACCAGACGTGAAAATGGTCTCATTGAATTGCGAGCTAGGAGACGTGAGTGTTCTCTTTCTCAATTCTGGGTAAGGAGCCTTGACAATATCGTAGTCGGCAGTGTCGATTCAAAAGAAATTTATTTACACATGGAAAGCTTCGGGATTCTTATCATATTCTGAATTCGAGGCAAATCGTTCTGGATCTCTCCGTGTCGTCTAATGCATATTTTTACTGTTGGTGGTTGTTTTTGAATGCAAATGGTACTCCTGCTTTCCACGGGCGATTTCGGTCCGCGACTTCAATGAACAAATAAGAAAATAAAATGTCAGGTGAAATACGTGATGTCGGACAAGACGGGAACGCTGACGCAGAACTGCATGCGATTTCGAATGTGCTCCGTTGGAGGTGTTAAGTACGCGAACCGTAAAACAAGGAGAGACAAAATATTCTCGCCTAGGAAACTGATCAACCATTATCGCACCAATCAGATGGTAAGCTGAGTGCTTCGAAGAGTAAAACAAACGTTCTCTTGATTTTCCTAGGAAAAATCTGAAATATAGCACATACAATGGCCTTTGGTCTCAAAGGTGTCATTCGTGTCTCGAATACGACTCCCGAGCGCCAGTATCAGAATAAAACCCAATGGCCTTCGTGATTCTACAGGAGAATATGGAGGGTGTGGGAGAGCCTCGATTTCCTGCAACTGCATTAATTTTTGCCTAGTGATCTCTCCATTTCGAACTAGTGCGTTGTCCTGGAGCAGGATAGATCTTCCTCTGTCCACCACTGCTGGCCACATCTTTTTGTAGTTTTTCGAACACTGCATCCATATCCCGACAGTAGGACCCTGCGTTCACCAGATTTCGTGAAGCTATGGTGAATCATACCTTCTCTACACCACAAACAGCCACCGTAGTATTTTTAGGATGGAGGTGGGGTCTCGGAAAGGCTGATGGTTGGGAAGACTTGTCCACCCAGACGTATCCTCTCTTCCTGTTGTCGTATAGGACCCATTTTCATCCACAGTTACCAAGCGGGCTAAAAACGGATTGTTCGTTTGGCGTACAAGAAGAGTGGAACAGATGGTGAACCGAGTGAGGCGCTGCTCGTCGTTCAGTTCACTGCGTTACTCACTTCTGGATTTTTTTACCACGACTATCGAAACCAAATGTCTTGATACTGTGGCATGGGCAACACCCATACTGCTCGTATAGTTATGTCCGGTTGTTACTGCTCGTATAGTTATGTCCAGTTTCGATTCCACCGCAGCTGTCAAATCTTGCTCGTCGAGAGACATCTTCCGACCACGACCGGGCTTGCCTTCAAGGTTGAAATCCCCGCGAGAAAATTCTTCGAACCAACGCCTCACGCTGCATTCGAGAAGCGGATCCAATCCAAATGCTTCTGCCATATTTTGTGGATCGCTTTAGCTGCAGATCGTTTGAGCTTGAGCTCGTACAGCATTATCATCCAAAAAATCGCGTCGGTTCTCTTTTTTCAAAACCCTATAATAAAACAGAGACCGCACCCGGATGGTGGAACTGAGAACGGGTTGGAAGCTGACAAAAAAAACCTATAAACTTTGTGGAGCGGTTTAGGTTGAAATGGCAAACCTTAACGAAAAACGGCATCCGTTTTCCTATACCGTGGAACGGCCAGTATTTCTGAACCAACAAATATGTTTAAAGATGACATAAACAGTGTTGTGGAAAGGGCATAAATAGTTTAAGTCAGATTTAGTTAGATAAGTGAGAGACAAAAAACTGCCAGTCGGTGACAAGACAAAACCTGCAAATGAGCAGTAGGTCGTTCCGCCTCCCTTGGAACTATAAGTCTTACCATGTTTGTGCATGGTAGGACTTGTAGTGCAGGAGATCCCAAACATTGGATACAATACATGTTCCTGAGAGGGAAGAAACAGTAAGATAAAATTCTCACACGTGTAGTACAAGAGGTGACACTCTTAATGTATTGATCCTTGGCAAATCGATACACCTATATGTCGGCAACGATCATGTAAAGTAAGTCTACTACAGTGCGGGAGTTATTAGAGGCTACCGTTAACATTTTCAAATGTATAGGTATTTGTTTGATTCTAGAACAACAGCAATCAGATCGGCGAATTCCTCACAGCCTGTGCTATTTGCCACACCGCATCACCTGACAAGAACACGGCTTCGTCGGAACGGCCTCTGTATCATGCCACTTCCCCCGGTAAGAGCAAACCAATGGCTTCTTCGTGATGGTACAATTACCGTATCTTTTTCAAATACGTTTGCAGATGAGAATGCTCTTCTCGATCTTGCTGCTGACGCCGGATTTATCTTCAGAAAGAGGTCGTGCCAAAAATGTATAGTGAATGTGGTGAGTGTAGCTGAGCTCTCCGTTCTTGGAGCTCCGTACTAATTTTTTTTCTACCGAGAAGAAGCTTAATCCCGTGGTAGCCATAGCAAAGAGGTAATTCAGATGGGAAAGTCACTCGAGTACGATATCTTGGCAATTCTTGAATTCGACGCCGACCGGAAACGAATGTCCGTGATAGTGAGGGAACCCAGTGGTGATATCAAGCTATACATCAAAGGCGCGGTAGGTCAACTTAACTTTTGGAAGCCATTTATACTTGGCAGAAGATAATGATGCACACTAGAACTACGGTATTCTTCATCTTGAGCTCAATACATTCTCTGCACAGAAGCTACGGTGGATCTCATTTCATCCCTAGGCCCATATTTATCAAACTCCAAGCATAGCAATAAACCCCCTTCCCTCACAATTCTCTAGCTGATGCACCAACACGGAGTGGCACGAACCGAATTGGTTTACCTGCAAACGACGAACCTCGCAAAGTTCTGCAGAGAAGCGATAAAGGAAGACTTAAAGAACTGCTTCAGTTCAGGCGTACAGGAGCATACGCAGCTCTTGTCGATGCTTAATCAATAAAAAGACCAAGATCACTGCACTCCAGCGCCCTCATGGGACGGTCACGTCTTCCTCAAGAGCTGTGGATAAGGTCATCCACGATTCTCCACTGCGATCTCTTCGATAGCTACGTCCATCTTCCCGAATACCAAATTCCGAATGTCGTACTTGTGGCCCTCTCGTCTGAGATTGGTCAGGCGGCTTCATCGATAAAGAATCGCACTGTATTCGTTCCCGGCGGGATCCGACCCTAACATCTCGAGAACTTACCGCCAGTTCTCATGGCTGAATTTCTCGTATAAACCCTCAAAAATACCCCGATTGAATCCTTATCCGTGACTCTTCAGGGTACTGTTCGTCTTATCCGATGATTATTTTGGTTCCTTGAACCTGAAATTCTGAGCCCTGAACGTCTTTAATTTTTACTTTTCGTAGACAAGTGCTCAAAGAGTTCACCTGAAGCATCTAGTGCTGTGGACAGCATCCCCCAATCTTGATCCCTTACCGCCCTGTCAATTGAAAAATACAAAGTAGCCTTCAGTCCATCCTCGAATATCACTGAATTCTATAGGATCAGAAGATTTTTGAACGACTGAAAGCGGTATCTGCTAAGGAACTCAAGAGAACCGCTGGTCATTTGCAGCAGTTCGCTACTGGTGGTGAGAGCGTTGTGTGAGACATCCATTTTTTTCATTCACAAATTTATTTTGATACCCATTTAGGATACAGAACGCTGTGCTTTGCCGTGAGAAAAATCGATTCAAAAACATTCGAAACTTGGTATCGCAAGTACCTCGACGTAGTGAATGATAATGCTGGAATCAGAGGTCGGATGGCAGATCTTGCCGAGGAGATCGAGAGGGTAAGAACGGTGGCAAGAAGAGAAAAAGTCGATTATGGCTGAGATGAACGTTTGGTTCATAGAACCAGATGAGATCTCATGAACATTGATTTGATTATTTCATACATCGAAAACAGACAAAATGCGCCGTAAAAGTGCCGCTAAGCAATAGTTTCTGAGTGAACACAACTATGATAGGGTTGAGAACAAAAGTTATCAATTATAAAATTATTAAGACGAATGTTAACACTATTCAATGTCTGTCATGAGCGACCTGCAACTAGAATTTTGTGAATATTTACTGCGAAACGACGAAAAACTCAGCCGCCTGACGCTTGCTACATATCTACCATAGACCAGTTTTTTTAAACTTCAATTGCAATTTCAAAATGTTTTGACCATGGAAGGCAGTCGTTAGACAAAAACATCAAAATCCAATTCCCGTTACTCACTATTTCGAAGTTAATTTTCTAAAACCAAGGGTGAAATGTGTAGAAGAATTTCGTCGCTTTGCGAGTCTATTAGAAAACAGAATACAGGACATGCTAATTATGTTACTTGCTTGGCAAGGCAAAATCAGATCAAAATTTTTGCCATAGGCGGAATTTCGCCCGACCTAGAGATTGGCTAAATTTCAGCTGTGGTTTCACAACAAAGTGCCTGTAGAGCGGTCTATCAAATCTGTTAAGAGTCTGAAGAGACCCCTAGAAGGGGTGTCGACGGGTGTTCACAACATTAATCGATATAATTTTTATGTAGAACGTGTCACTGGGTAATTCCTCAGGTGTCGAAAACTCGTACAACTGAAGAGTGGGTATAACTACCTGTCATCATCTTATTTTTAGGACTTGGTGTTGATTGGAGTGTCGGCGATTGAGGATCGGCTTCAGAAGAATGTACCGGAAACGGTGGCTCGACTGCTCTCCGCTGGTATTCGGGTGTGGGTGCTTACTGGAGACAAGTTGGAAACTGCCGTGAACATTGGTAAGGGAACTGAGGAACTTTTCAAAACTACAGAGTTCTAGCCATCATCCGTTCTGAATCCCCATTTACTTCTTGAATCGTCGCGTACACCTCCACTCCCCCACATTGACCCCATCATTACTCACCTAGATCTATCCGTAATGGTCTATATATTAGGGGGGGGCCAAAAGTAATAAGCATCTCCTTTTTTCCCATACAACTCCCGACTGGGGTCTCACTGTAGGCTCGTCGAATTTATGTATCTGTATGCTACTTGCTTGAGACCAGTTGAGAATTCTTCACTTCGGCGTATTTGAGAAACATGCTGAATCCTCAGGCTACCTCAGACCACTTGCGTGTCGATGTGTGCCGTGAAAATCTACGCCATTTCTCTAGTCCGAGAAGTCTGGACTCGATCGTCACGCAGGATGAGAAGTATGTCTTCTACATTAACCCTGCCAAGCAGCTAGTCTGGGTGAGGCCTGGTGATCCGATACCGACCTTCGTTCGACGAGGTGAGCATGGCGATGAGCAACTTTTGAGCTTCTGGGTCTGCGTTTTGCTGGAGACTATTTCCAAAGATGGCCATGATGGACTCCGTAACCTTAGTGAACGAAATCGAGGAGATAGATCAGCGACACGCACTTATTCGACCGCAACGTTCCAAAAAGCTGATCCTCTTCGACAGCGCCACACCTCGCCGGGTAAAAGTAACCACGCAGAAGCTCGCTCAGCTGGGGTTACGCCCGTGTACCTCACCCAACGTATTCACCGGACATCTCTCCATGCGACTACCACTTCTTCTTTAGCCTACAAGACTTCTTGGCTAGAAGGGACACAAGGAACCAAGCAGACTTCGAGAGGCATGTCAACCAGTGAATCAACTCCTGGCCGAAGCAGTTCTGGAAGGATGGGATCAGAAAGCTGGCTGAACGATGGCAGCAGGTCATAGACCTCAACGGAGAATACATCCCTCAGCACAGTTGAATTGTATTTAGGTTATTGAGAAATAAAAGAGTTTGGTGCATTTTCGTTAATACTTTTGCCCCCCCCCCCTAATAGGACATAATCGTGATCAGAATGCAAAATAGCCTCGCTGGACGACTTTTAAACCAAATCTGAAGTTTCAGCGAAAATTTACTTTTTGACCCAGACCCGCTCGCTGGAGTACGAACTGGTGCTAGCCAGTTAATGGGCAATTGACGAATTTCCTCTCTCTATAGCCTATCATTTCTTAAAAACTCTCTACGACAGGTATATGGAAATAGAAGATTTGAGAACGAGATTTTCTAAAACCAATTCAAGTTGCTTACGAAGCGTCTCATTTTATAAAATTCAACTTAGCCTATTTTGTTGCTTCTATCGGTCATCATGTGCCACCGGCGTAGAAAATGGATAAATAAAGGACAAACATAAATTATACTAACAAATCAACCATATGGTTCAATCTTTGAATCCCCTAATCCTACTCTTTACCTCAGGTAACTCGTGTCGCCTTATTTCGGCCAAAACTCCCATGTTGGTGTTATCGGCTACCACAGCAGCAGACGCTAAGAAGGAACTGGGTAAGTTAGCTCCGTTCGCTAACATATTCGTTAGAATTGAGTGTTTGCGGGACTCAAACGAATTCTACTGATTCTGCAGTATCCACTAGTACATGATTTTTTAGCAAAATACACAGCAATGCTCGGTGAAAAGCGGCTCGCTCGACGGGATCAGCAGCTTTCGTTGGTGGTGAACGCCACGGTGGGGCAAAAGCCAGAGATTTTTGGCTCTCTTGAAGAATGGATGCATTTCAGTGTCTGGATTACCTTTTGGCCGAAGAAAAAGACCGAGACCAGTTCCTTCGCTTGGCACTCTGCTGTTCGTCCGTGATCTGCTGTCGGTGCACTCCCCTTCAAAAGGTGGGAAAGTCTCGTCGGGATCTCCGTTTGTTTTGTTTTTATAGTTTGTGTTACTTAGTGTCTTCTATTTGTATGTCCCACTAAACCTACATAGATAGCACGCCTAAGTGCGTACCGAATAAATAAATCTCCGATGCACTCACATTTAGACATTTTCGTTTAGGCAAGCGTCACACATCTTCTCAAGTCAAATGTGAGTGGAGCGGTGTTGGCGATTGGAGATGGAGCAAACGATGTTGCTATGTTACAGGTACGGACGCGTCGTTATGAATTGATTTATTTATTTAAGACTATGTGCGGGATTCAGTGGCAAGAGGCACTGCTGACACCCGCGCGGTCGAGCGATCGATCCTCGCCCAGGCTAACCATCCCTCCGGAGTCGGGTAAATTGGTGCCAGACTTGTCTGGGAAGGTAAAGACACTGACTTTGTATGGCAGCTGACCCCCGCAAGTCATTGTGTGGGCTAAATACACATTCACTATGCCTCCTCTACCTTTATCTTTATTTATTTACTTACTTACTTATTTAAGACGTGAGCCTTAACCAATGTGGGAATAGATAAGTAAAACCAACTATAAATCATGTTCAATAAACAGCTATATCACCGTCAAAAACAACAAGTCATTTCAACAAGCAGTAAAAATGCACAGTACGATTGAAAAAAAATGCGAAATAATGATAACAACGTTTGATATCCGTATCATAACTTGATCAGTCCCTTGAAGGCTTTTATAGACTACGTCAGCAAAATCTTATTTCTTGAGATCAGTTACTGGAAAAACCTCTTTCCCAACCATATCCTGTTGAACCCTCCAATAATTTTGGTCCTGAAAATAAGAAGCTTTTCCCATTTGCGTTTGTTTTTTTCAGGAAGCCGATATCGGTGTGGGAATTTCTGGTCAGGAAGGAATGCAGGCAGCGTTAGCCTCCGACTACACTATTAGCCAGGTTTGCTGTATCCGTAATTACGACGAAAGGTAGAAAATCACGAGTAGCAGATGCTTTCGCGCAATGCGGGGAGCTTACAACTTCGAACTTCAACTTCCAAGTATCTTTCATATCCACCTCCAACTGAGTATACCCTGTATAGGGCATGGAGGTGGAACGGGATATTTCTCACAAAATCTACTTGTCACCTGTGCTGTTTCTTAAAATTGTGTTTTCGTCGGTAAAAGTGGCGCCATGAAAATTATTAGTATCAAAGAGTCTCACTTCACGCCGCATATCTGAAACTTAGTGAAATGAGGCTCTCAACGCTTCGGATTTTGTATGATGGATAACAGTCAAGGTTTTCTTGAGTTTTCAAATCCACTGGTGGCGGTCACAGACATTCGTCACCGTTCTGAGCATATTACGCAGACCTTCGGTCCAAAATGTCGCTGCAGATCACTTCCATTACTATTAGGTTGGTGCAAAATTAATTTCTGTTTTGCACCGCAAACTTTAAAGTGCAGTAACTCAGCTCAAACTCAACTTTATTAAACAATGTAAGAACTATTAAAATCTACACATTTTCGCCAACGAACTGGTAGCATCTCTAGGCCTCTAGAGTAAAAGCTGGGATCACGAGAATCGACGAAATCATCGAATGCAGATTCAACATCGATCAAATCAGCGAATTGTTTCTGACGTAGATAGGAGTCAAGCAGTTGGAAAAAGTGGTGATCTGTTGGGGAGAGGTGAGTGGAATAGGATGGGTGAGGGAGAACTTCTATACCTAATTGGGTAAATTTTTGCCGGGTGGTTTTCGAGGAGAGCAGCCTTGCGTTGTCATGCAACAGGAACGGTCCACCTCTGTTCACCACTGCCGGCCACAGTTTTTGCAACTTTGCATACATTTGGTCTAAATCACAACAGTAGGACTCTGCTGTAATTGAATGACCAGGTTGCCTGAAGCTGTAGTGAATTAGCCCCTTGCAGCACCACCAAACAGTCAACATGATCTTTTTCGGGTGAAGGTCAGGTTTAGGAATTTTTTTCGGTGAGGTATCCTTGTTTTCCCAAACGAACCCTCGTTTCCTGCTATCGCACATGACCCACTTCTCATCAACAGTCGCAATACGGCCGACGAACGGGTCAGAACTCAGGCGAATCAGATGGTTAGATGCAGATGTCATAACGTTTGAGGCGCTGCTCCTCAGTCAGTTCATGGGGTATCCATTTAGACATTTTCTTCACCTTTCCAATTTCTGCCAATTATCGTTCGATTGTGGTGTGATGTACGCCTAGGTCCTCTGCTAGCTTCCGTGTATTCGTCTCTGGATTTACTTCTACAGCAGCTCTCAAATCTTCGTCATCAAGCGACGCCCTACGACCACGACCGGCTTTTTCTCCAAGAGCAAAATCTCCACATGCGAATTTTTTGAACCAGAGTTGCACGGTCCTTTCGCAAGGACAATTCATCCCAAAAGCAATGCTAAGATTGCGAGCCGCCTCCGCAGCGGAGTGTCCTAATTTAAATTCGTAAGCCATGATGACTCGATAATCGCGTCGGTTCATGATTGAACGAAGCCCTGTAAAAAGTTGCCAGGTAGCGTTAGGGCAGCAAACATGTATGATTTGGAAAGAGCAGGAAAAAGCCTACCAAATGGTATGCTTGACTTTTTTGAGATGAAACAATTTGGGTTGAAAAAGTTGTTTATTTGAAGGTACTCAGAAACCGAAATTAATTTTGCACCAACCTAATATCTAAGGCTTTGTTTCAGTTTTACCATCTGGATCGTTTGCTCTTCGTTCATGGATCGCTGTCGCTATTCAGAACATCAAAATGTATTTTCTTCTCGATTTACAAAAATGTACTGGAGACCACTGTTCTGGTTAGCAGCTGTTTTTTTTTCGCAAGGTTTAACTTTGTGGTTTTTATCGTGAGGACTCGTGCTGTTTAGTGGAAAGTGGTCAGTCTTATTGAAGCCTTATTGTTAGTTTCGCAAGCACGGCTTACCTTGGTCTCTCGACTTTATTTAAATCTTCAGCAGTATCGAAGGTGTTAAGCTATCAAGGACTTTCTTTCGTACTGCGAATCTAACGCATCAAGGTCGCACTTAATAGTCGTAATCCAAAAGGACATTCGGTGGCCGACCAAGAACTTGCCCGGAGGCATTTTTAGTCTCAACTGCGAACGACTTTGAATGGGTGAATTTCTCGAAGTATAGGCCCGTTCGCTAATCGCTATTGACAAGGCAGCGGACGAAGCACTTTGATTTTTGCGCATTTATTTGGATTTGTCTTTTCTGATGTAAAAAAAGCCTGTATCCAGAGTCTGTATACGTATGTGAACGGATACAGCGTGCAAACAATCGCTGACGAATGGACAGTTCTATTTTACAACATGTATTTCACTAGGCAAGTCTCACAATGATTTCCACTTCTCAAAAAAGAAAACATTGGAAGAAGGTTGGGTCCAAACTTTTTGAAACACAGCTTGTTGATCAGAATGGGTGCATTTCTCGAACTATGGGCCCGTTTGCTAACCTCTATTGACAGCGAGCGGAGCATTTTGGTTTCTACGCGTTTATGTGAATTTGCCTCAGAGATTCGACCGGGTTGGAACGGCGGAGAGGGTCATTGCGTTGGTCCGTTGTGTTATGCTTGTAAAAGCCGTGTTCTTATGTAATATTTGTTTTATCAAATGTACAATAAAAACCCGACCGTAAGCTATCCTAACCAACTTTGAACTCGTATGTTGTAGCCACCGAGCACTAGTATACACATGACAGTCATTTTAATCATGCATAAACCTACCTCCATAAGTCGCACTCATGGTCAGTAGTACTCAATTGACTGTTTCGGTGTTTTTCACCTTCATATTATTTATTAGCTTAATTTTGTCATTATTTCGACATATTTCAAGGTTTCAGCTTTCCCGCACTCGTTATGGGCGTGATCGATCGTCCGGCTCCTATCGAAAGTCTACTCAAATATCCGCAACTCTACAGCTATTACCAGGATTCGCTCAACAACTGGGTAGGCTTTCACCTAGAAAGCACCTAGGCGACTTTCAACAAACCACGGCTCTCCAGGGTCAATTGCGCTGGTGCTCAACAGCCGCTCTGCAGGCACATGTGATCTTCTGGATCAACTACTTTCATTGGGAATCCGGGGGTAAATCTGACTAGGCATATATCTATGTCGCTTCAGGTCCTATCGAAATTTTACTCGATTTCAGCACCACTCCACTCATCGTACGGTGCTGACAGCAGTCTATGGGTGTTTGGCATGTACATTTATTTCTCTCTTGTGCTCGTTGTTAACGTGAAGGCTCTACTAGAAACCAGCTCCATCACTGTGGTGAGTAATCACATTTCCTTGATGATTGAAAAAAATCGAGCGAACGGAATCGAAAAGAGAGCGTTGTCGCATGCGTGGCCTACTCCCGTACTACTAAAAGATAACTATTAGGGTATGAAGATGTGAACCAGATTTTCTGTCCATTCATATGAGTATCACAGTTCGAGGAAGAGTCAGCTTTATTCCCCGACAGTATTCCATGATTTTGTCGACAGTAATCAATGACCATCGATAACGAGTGGAATGAATTACTAAGGAATAGAAATAGGACATTTTGGAGTTGAAGAAGTCGGATATCCGTATCCGAGCCTCTTCGGCGTTTACGGACATGTTGTCAGTCAGATCAACTTGAATCGAGCCGAAAAGGCGGTAGTCCGAATGTACCATGTTTGGGTAAATAAGCGAACGTTGTGGGATTCTCCGCTTCAGCTCTACGACGCTCACTTGACGTTCCGAACAGTTCAATTAAAAAACTACGGTCCGTAGTTCCGTAGTTTTTTTTTTTAGAAATATTGCTACCACGAGAGTCTTATTCATATCCTCCCAAATTAATATATAACACAGAAACTAAATTCACTGTACAGTCCAGAATCCTAATATCTTACCCATAGGAGTTATTAGGTTGAGTCATGAGTTATCGAACATTATGAGCACCGGGGTATCCATCGACCAAGTTTTTTAATCTTGCCGATCGACTTCAAGCCACGAACCAGAGATGGCTGAGAGTGTACGATATTTCGTTTGTGGTCTCGCTCCTGAGTACGTTCAGATCCAAGATATCTAACTCCGTCGGTCGTCCTCACTGGTCCTTTTCTCGACGGAGTCGCCCTTACTGAATTTTTAGAACAAAGAGTAGACGGTGTTTCGAATAGAGCACTTTTCTTACAAACCTTCTGTGCCATTATAAAGGATTGGTTCGCATTGAGGCCAGACAGGAAGAATAAAAGCATGTCGTCGCGAATATGCGATACAGACGGAATGAATTACGAAGCCATCGTAGCAGATAGCAACTTTACCAACTTTACCACGCAGATAGCATCTTTACCAATGAATGCAGCAAACCTATTTGCTAGACTTTTCTTCCGCTCATGATCAAGCATGGGGTTCGATTTTTGCACAAAATTTACAACCTCCCCCTCTTCCAGGACGTTCTGGCATTACCTCCTTCTTTTCCGATGCCGCATGGACAACATGATATTGACAATATATTGTCGCTTATTTTTGTTTTATTTTATAATTATTCCCCAAACTTGCTTCTGTAGACTGTTCTTCCATGCAGTCAAGTCCTAGCACGACCCCCCCCCCCCACCCCAACGACCATACACTACGACCACCCTCGATTGTAGAACCCTGAGCTCAAACCTGCTCACTCTATCGATTGGTATCATAGCGACCGGTGCCCTCATTGACGGGAAATTTGATCCTCAATTCGGACACTTACAAATGCCCGAACACTCATGCCCGAACCTAATGCATAGAAGTCACAATCTAATTCATAATCAGAGAAATCGAGATGTATCGCACTCGTGTCGGAGAAATTACGTTGCAGCTCTCGTTCGGCACCGCCATTTTCTCCGTCTCTTTGTTAGTGCTCGATGTGTTGTTCAACACTTTCTTCTCTTTGGTAAGAAACGTTTTCACTCGCTCTGTCCATGTTGTCAGGCCGAGAAATTTTTCTTAAATTCATTTCCAGTACATCTCGTTATTCCCGAAAGCTATCGGCGGCATGCTATATATGCTTCCGCTCCAGTCTCTCACTTTGGTTGTCATTCTCGTCCTCGTAGCAGCGCTTCTACCAGACATGTCTATTAAAGTGTGGGTATTTTATTTATTTATTTATTTATTTATTTATTTATCGTGCATTTGACGTGCACCTTCAAATAACAAGGACGATGAGCAATGAACAAGCGAGAAAGCAAACAAGAACAAAAACTAAGAACGAGAATATGCACCTAGTATCAGCGAACGTGATGTTATTGATACTCGCCCTCTATCACTGATCAGGATCCAGCTAACTGATGTCGCCTAACTGCATTATTCACTTTAAATTATAAGTTAAAGTCACTTCCATCGCAGGAAGGACAGTTTTATACAGTTTTTGGAATGTCAGGTTTTAGTTTCACTATTACGTACAATTTTCACCTGGCATCCTCCACTGCCGCCATCTGGTTAACTTACAGAGTGGCAAGATCTTATGACAAGAACAAACAAAAATAAAATAAATGTAGCGGATAACTCGATGTCGGATCAATGTCACAGTGCTACTATAGGTCTAAGAACTGGGTTCGAAACCCGCCTGAGTTTTCATTTTTGCAACGAACCTAGCGCCATGCGAAAGCCTACGCGCTAACGCATCAAACCTCCTTGGAGTTCTAAAGAGGGCTGTGTACCTGTTCAATAGACTTTAATACATGTCACCGTGGCTCACTATGATAACCGCGGTTCATTTGCGCACGTTGCGGTAAATTCGTGGTAAATTCCGTGGTGTCATATTCCGCCCTGGTGCTGTCGGGTATCCGATACCTCGCAGTTGTTACGACGCTACTGGGTTAATTGTAAAAGGTAAAGGTGAAGGTAACGTTGCCGGCGTTGATCAGTCCGTTGAGGACGCGTTGCCGCATTCGTGTTCCATTTAAGTCGCAGAGGCCCAAGTGAATGCGTATTTGGCCTATACAATGACCTGCGTGGGCCAGCCGCTATACCAGGTCAGTGCCTTTACCCTCCCAGACAGGTCTGGTACCAATTTACCCGACCCCGGAGGGATGGAAGGCTTGGTTAGCCCGGGACGGGATCGATCGCTCGACCGTGCGGGTGACTGCAGCGCCTTTTACCCTTGTACCACGCGGGCCCGGGTTAATTGTAGTAGCTATTTTCGTGAATCAGAAGCCGCGCCATGCTTAAGGTAAAGGTAAAGACGGATTGGAAAATAGCACGAGAACCCTATAAGTTAGATCGCTTACTCGAATAGCAAACGCAAAAGCAAAGCAAATACTCATTCTGATGCACAAAATATGAAACAAATAAATAAATAAATAAATTTATTACGTTGTATAAGACAAACGTAAGAAAGTAACATACACCGCTGATCACAATAAAACACCAAAAAAATAAAATGTACAGACACCTTAAGAGAACAAACATCATAACTGAGGGAAGTATTTCTCCTGTTCAGAGAGAGTTTTGATAACGTGGTGTTTCAAGGAGGGAAGCGAGCGAGGGAGTTTAGCCCTTTTGCAAAGCTTTAGGTAGACTAGTCCTGCTCTAACCGTAAACGAATGACGCCTAACGGAAGTCCTAGGCCGGCCAAATGATATTTTAGTTCCTTCCCCTCTAGTACGAGAGGGTATTAGATCATAAAATCGGGATATTTCCATTCCAGTCATTCAGTTGAGTAATTTGTGAACCATACACGTATCGGCGATTTGTCGCCTAACCTTCAACGTCAGCAGCCCTAAGTATTTATTGCGGAACTGAGCACGAGGTATACGCGAATATAGAAAGCCACCTGTTCTTAACAATATTTTTCTAGTAAAGCTATTTTGGACTCTTTCCAGTAAGTTCATGTCACTTCTTTTGGGTGGTGAAAAGACTGTGCTATAGAGCTTTTTTACTTCTTTATTTTTTCTTTTTTTAACAGCAAATTTACCTTTATGCACCAAAAATAATGAATAAAAATAAAAATATTCTGAAGCACGGATCATTTTTCTTTTTATTCCTTTTTATTTGTTTCTTATTGTCTTCATTTCACATAATCCATTTCTTAGACTTCGCCGTACACTACGCGAAGATCCTCACGACAGAATGCTTTGGAGAGAGGGTTTTCGCGGTCCGAACTTCAAGATACTATACCAGCCGATATTCAAAATGTGCGACATTATTGGACTGAGGACCTACGGCGAGTTAGAGAGCCACAGATGTGCGTACGAGATCTTTCATAAACTGCCAAATGGACGAGTTGTGCAGTTTCATCCATTCGTTTCAGACGGTTTCGCATTTGCTCAAGACGACGGCTGTGTGATAACACAGATGGATTTGCTCAGGGGCGCGTCTGACGACAATTCCGTCAGTCTGCGTACGGCAAGTACGGCAGGCCCCAGGGACGGCTCAAATGAGGTGGGCAAAAATTAGGGTTGTTATCCATGTTCTCTCCTCTTAAAACTTCTTCATGATGTTATAGAAATCAATATGTTGCTTTGCCGAACAAGGTTAGTATGCTGAATCAAATTTATTATGGCCTAACGTTTCGACATGAACGTCGTATTCAGAGGCCTAAAAAATGGTTCAAGGGTACTTAAGTTTCGAACCATTCTCTGGGCCCCTGACGTTCATGTCGAAACGTTAGGCCATAGAAAATTTGATTCACCATACTAACCTAGTTCGGCAAAGCAGCATACGGATTTCTATGAGGTCGTTATACGTCGTTATATCAATCTTGGTCTTGCCTCAAGTACCCACTGACATCCGCTACTGACACCCGCACGACCGAGCGATCGATCTCCGCACACGCTAACCAAGCCTTCCATCACTCAGTGGTTCAAGTCTGCGCTGTAGATCAGTCAAAACTGGTGGTGCAGTGGTAAGAGGCGCTACTGGCGCCTGAACAGTCGAGCGGTCGATCTTCGTCCCGGCTAATCAAGTCTCACATCCCTTCGTTGTCGGGTGAATTGGTACAGGACTTCTCTGGAAAGGTAAAGATACTGATTTGGGGTAACGGTTAGCCTTCGTACGTCATTGTGTAGGCCAAATACACGTTCACCATGTCTCTACGGTTCTGAATGGAAGACAAGCGCATGGCGCGTCCTTAAGGTGCTGGACAACATCGACACATCCACCAGTACATTTTCTTTTTCTTACAAAAAAAGTTGACAGCAGTATCTACATCAGAAGGACGTATTTGATACCATCACAAGTATCTTTCAGCACTGATGTGAATCCTGGTTGTATTGTGCGGGTTACTGTCTACTATTAGGTTGAGTCATACGCAATCGGACATTTGCGTGTGTTCGGGTTCAAGGTGGAATTTTTCTAGTCAATGAGTGCACCTATCAAAACGAGTAAGGTATCGTTCGATAGAGGGAGAAAAGTCTCATAAAGTGTTCTGCCACATCCGCTTTAGTAACGTCGACCACTGTTACAATGGCTTAGGAATTCATTCCATTCAAATCGCCTATTTGCAACGTCATGCTTCTTCTCTACCCAAGTATCTGGTCCCTGTTTGCACCAATCTTCGAAACGTCTGATCCAACCATATGAAGAAAATCTCCCTATTCGAAACGCCGTCTTCTCTTTGTTCTCGATCTTCTGTATTGGCTACTACACCATCGAGAACAAGGACAACTCAGGAGGTGTAGGAGGAACTCAGGAGGTAGGGTTAGGAAACTTGGTCGACGGATACCTCAAGCACTGACCAAGGGCCGTATGCTCGTCTCACCCGAGATAGCTGGGGATGGGGAGGGGTTCCCCGCGCGCCGCCTCCTCCTCCTGCGTTTGCGTACTATCTCGGGTGGAGGGCACCAGCGGGGACTCCCCCACTCGTCGCGGGGAGAGACGAGCATACGGCCCCAAGGGAGCGCGGGTCGCAGAGTAGACGCGGCAGTTTCTCGTCTCATTCACAAGTGCAGAACGTATTGACTGAACAATCTAACCATTGGCGATGAGAAAAGAGGGCTCTACTCTAACCATCCCAGTCGTGCCATTTTGAGAGATGCCTTCATTGTCGAAAAACTTGATCTTGAATTCGGGCACATGCAGAAATATCCGATTACTTATGATGCAACCTAACAGAGATGCATGTTGTAGTGGTGGTGAGAGGACCATGAGAAAACTCGAAGCTAAGATACTATTTTGAACCAACGTCTCGTGTCTGCCCAGGGCTCCGCAATTTTTGCCATGATCCGAAGAGGCTTCTAGAGTTTTCTGGGACACTTTCTCTCTCATTCATTTCTGAAGAAAATTTAACACTACTATCACTCGAAAAGGCTCTTTGATATTGTTTTACCATCAGTTACTATTTTCTAGGGTTTGTTGGAACGTCCCCGGTTATCAGAAGTTTGGAAACCGATTTTTTTCTTCCCTGGATTTTTCCTGGCAACTCAATTTGGCACGGCATTGCAACATTACCATAATTACACACTATTTTCAGAAGCCTAACGATTTCAACGACCGCTCTGTGGACGACAAGACCGTTGAGAGCTCCCGCTCGAAGAGGTCCCCTCCCACCACCACTGGCGACACATCAAAGGAAAAAGCATCGAGCCAAGAACCAACGACGAAACGTGGGCTCAGCTCAGAAGCCAGAACTCAGAAGTCGACTGTCTGAATAGATTCATTTTTTTTTAATTGTAACCTTTATAGCGTCCAATAATGGAAAGTACCGAAGAATTCACTATTTTCTTAATCCTTTATAAGCTATCATAAATAAGTTATTATATCTATGAAGTTAAATGCCTCAAAAATCAGAATAGTGGGCAGTCGAGAAAAAGACAATCCTTAATTCGCTTCAAGTGGTCCCATGCAGTCTATAGACTGATCAAGAAAGTACACAACATAAGTGAAGAGATTCATTTCGTTGGCTATAAATAAAATAGCGGCACATAGGGACGACCTGCATTGTTGCTGAGACCAACGTTCTATCGGTTTCCAGAAAATCATAAAATTAATGAGAATGAGCGATTCGATAGGGTTCCGCAGATCACGAAAGAGGAGTCACTCCTTTGGCCAGCAGCACCAAGGAGAGCTGGCTCACTTCCACCCTAAGCAGAGCGATCTGAGCCCGCAGTTGGGTGTTCTCGTTTTCCAGCACCTGAAAAGACAAAATTTATAGTCAAGGATTCGATTCAACAAATTCCTAAATATGGAAAACTTTTGTAATTTGTAGTAAATCAGATCAGGCACATCGTACCGACGGGAAAAAAAGAAAGAAGGGACGCAGGTAGATACGAACTACAGAAGAAGAAACAGGAAAAGATGAGAAGGCGGAACCACAACAAGAGCAACAACACCCAGATCGCCGAAGAATTCCCACAGCAATCCTCACCGAATATTATTGTGCAACCTATCGCGATAAATTAAAAAAGACGCGCGTGGCGCAGTGGTGGTGGAGTGGACTCTATTGGTACTCGCACAGTCGAGCGATCGATCCTCTCCCGAACAAACCAAGCCTTCCATCCCTCCGCGGTCAGTTAAACTGGTACCGGATGTCTGCGAAAGTGAAGACACTCATTTGATGCAGCAGCTGTCCCACAAGTCACTGTATAGGCCAGATTCGCATTCGCAAGCCTCCACGATTCTGAGTGGAACACGAAAGCGTGGCGCGTACCACGGGAGTTATAAATGGTGGCACTTTATTGTACATTCTGTCCTATCTCCTCCTTAAAGATATTTATCTCGGCCACTCGGTTTTTGCCTTATTTTACTATTACTAATATTTTACTATTACTTTTACTTTATCTAATACCTGGGCAAGCGTGGTACACTGGTAGAGGGCGTTATTGACACCTGCACGGTCGAGAGATCGATCCCGGCACGGGCTAACCAAGCATTCTATCCCTCCGGGGTCGGGCGGATTGGTACGAGACTTGTCGCCGAAGGTAAGAACACTGATTTCCATCCCTCCGGTAAATTAGTATCAGACTTTTCTGGGAAGGCAAAAATAGTGGCGTAGTAGCATTCACCAAGCATCTACGATCCTGAATTGAACACAAACGCGTGGCGAATCCAAAAGGGGCTGATAAACATCGACACCTTTAAATTTTACCTCTACTAGCACGATTTTGACCTATATTATTAACTGTATCTAATGCCTGATTATACTTCTTACACGCAGTAATCTCTCCTGCTAGGTCGTTCATAATCCGAAGCACCCTTGTTTTTTGTTTTTCCACTGGGCCATTTTGTGCTTTGCTTTGTAAAGTATATGTATATGAATGCAAATGTAATACAAAAATTCCAAGCGTCACCTCAACTTGCCGCCGATTCGTCTCCTCCCTCCTTCGTCGAACCTCGCGTGAGCGTCGGGCTGAATCGTTATTTTTTCGTCGTCGTTCAAGGTAGTCTGCCTGAATTCGAGTCATTTGAGACTCACGAAATTCTGACAGATTTCTACAAGGTCAATACCATTTCTGGTTGTTTAAATGATTTTCCAAACAACTGCTGGTGTGCTCAAAGGTAAGGTAAAAATAGGTAAGTATTCAGTGGGAACTCATTGCTCACCTCCTTCTCACCAACTTTTCGTTCAGCATTCATCGTATTCTCCAAGCCCGTGGTTGAGCAGGGCTCCGCCGCAACACATCTAAAGATAAATATCGATCAATTGAGGCCCTACAACTCACTTTTATGCTTTTCAGAGCGCAATTCGGCATACCTCAAGGGTTGTGGTAGTTCGTTCTGAAGCATGGCCAACAGTCGTTGATGCATCGACAACGGACCGGCGGCACCGATGGCTCGGAACGCGGACTTGGGCATCGCCTCAGGCAACGGGAAGGTGTCGGCGATTTCGAGTGGAGGTGAGCAGCTGGACGACAGCTCGTCGCCGTCAGCTGATTCCGTATAGCTGGCCGATGGAGTCGGTGAGGAACAATTGCTCATCTGAAAATCAGCATTATCAGTAAGAATGAACAGATAGAACTCGAGCGACGTGCTTTTTGAAAAGATACGATAACAATATTAAGTAAGTCAAATCATGATGTTAGCTTCTAACTAAGAAGTTCTAATGTCTACTATTGTCAGTAATTCTAGAAGTGTCTCCCATTTGTTTTCTGAGTTGTGCGCACTTTGGTGCATCTTCAAATAAACAAATAAAAAATGAACAAAGAGTTAAGAAGAGGACTATTCCAACGCAAATGCACCTCTGAGATCGTAACATTCGATAAGCCTTAAAAAACCTATTCCAACAGTTTTACGTTTCGTGAAAAAATGCACAGTAAAAGACAGCACTGGATGCAGTAAGTTTGTATATCGGTCTGAAAAAGCAGCGAATTCCAAAATCAAAGTTCTCAAGGAAATTTCTACATAAATCTTATTCGAAAATCGTTCTAAATCAATCCGTTGCTTTAATATCTTGAAAAAACGAAACATGTAGCTCGATTTTATTCAAGTTTAGTGTTGATCGACTGAATCGTCATTTTGCTCCTGGAACAGTCGCTAAACTGACTGTTCCTTTCACAGTCATCAGTTGTCATCGCAAAATGAACCTCACATTTTGGTGCACGATTTATTTATTTATTTAACTGTGGACATAGGCCCGCTGAGAGTAAAAGTCGTTATCGGGACAAGCAACCATGGAAATACTACAGAACACTAAACTAAAAAGGACTTGGATGGTTAGTAAGACAGATCAATCGAAAAAAAGAATGTTTAGCGGTCAAAAAGAGTTGGCCCCATTCGCGAACCTACACGGCTTTAATCTGAGCGACCTATGAGGCTGCCATGAATGTGGTCCCTAACAAAGGGTTGTAAGGGTTAGGTGAATTCGTCCGCTAACTTCTGCATCTAGGGGTGAGGTGACCTTAATGGTGATCTGCCTCGGCAATCACCATCAAAGCACGCTTCTGATTACTTCTTCGATCTTTTTTCCCGTTCTTCTAAACTTTAGAATAGTCCTTTGTAGTAAGAAATGGTGTTGGAGCGGGTAGTTTCTCAAATACATATTCGACCCTCCAAGCTCCGACGAAGGCGACATCTCCGAAATGTTAGCCGGATAAAGTGTCAGAACAATCTCGGTCGTCTACTTGACAGTAAATAAAATTAAGGTGAGTAAGACAACTGAAGCAATTCGTAATTAAATTTTCAACTATCTTTTTTAAATTTTTTCTTACAACAAAATATATGCATATTTTACACTTATGAATATGTTTCATAGAAAAACACAAATGTAGGCCATGTAGCAGATCATTTAACGGTAAGAAAACAGTTGGAGTTGTAGTAGTCATTCATTAGAGACAATGCCATCTACCCGTCAGAGGTCCGTGTCCGTTCCAAAACAGATGACCATGGCACCTGGCCGGAAACTTTCGCTCGAACAGCTTTCTATAGTAGTCAGGCAAAAACGCTGACATACGCCGCATTATCGTTTTTTTTTTCACGGACACCTTACCCTGGTCGACCCCTAAACTGAAGGACACTACGCATCATATTTGTCTTGCCTGAACCAGCAGGTGTGCTGAGCCTAGCGGCTTCGTCGGTTTTCTAGTGTTTTTTTTTCAAATTAGAAAAAAGTTCCTTTACTGCATCTAAGATTTTTCCTACTTTATAAACTTCACAAACAAATATTACGAGGGATGAGTAAACGGACATTTGTAAGTGTTCGGATTTAATATCGAATACCCCGCAAATAAGGGCACCGATCAAAACGTGTAAGATACCAATCGAAAGAAGGAGAATATCCATACGAAACGGTTCACTGCAATCACTTTAGTAAAGTTGCCATCTTTTATAATGGCTCCGATATTCATCGTGTTTGAATCGCACATTCGCCTCGCCGCGCTTTGTTCTCTTCCTATCTGTTGAAAATGTAAACCAATCATTTGAAAGCTCAAAGAAGTTTCATAAGGAAAGTGCTCCTGTTCGAAGCACCGCCTACTTTTGGTTCTCGAAATTGGTATTGGCGGCTACACCATCAAGAGCAAGTACAATTCAGGACGCCCGATGGATTTGGATCTGGACGTACTGAGTAGCGAGATGGAGACAGATCCATACTAAACCACTCGCGAGCTTTCAGACACGCTTAGTGTTCCTCACTCACCGGTGGATAGTGGACTAAAGTCGATCGATATGGTTATAAAACCCGTTCCATGGATACCGCAGGACTCTAATTGTAAATGTCCGATCCCTAATGAGTCAAGCTAATACAAACTCTGTCGAACCTGTTCGCAGTGCTCCACGACGAAAAACAATCCCTGAAGGTCTCGCGACACGCCACTTCCTTCAGCTCGACGATGTTTTCGTGTCGTAGCCTCTTCAGGAGAATGATCTCACGCAGAGCCGTGTCCGAAATACCCACCTGTCGCTCATCTTACTGTAAACGCCGACCTTGATTTCATTTAGTCACATATTTGCTACGTCATGCTTTTCCTCTTCCTATGTGACCACAATTCTAACGAGTCCTTCGAAAGTTCAAAGAAGTTTTATGAGGAAAGTGCTCCTGTTCGAAGCACCGTCTACTTTTGGTTCACGAAATAGAAGTTGGCGACTACATCAGGGAGAACAAGTACAAGTCAGGACACCCGATGGATTTGGAGTTGGACGTACTGAGGAACGAGGTGGAGTCCATAGCAAACCGCTCATGAACTATTAGGGTGACCCAAAAGTTCGTGTGCATTTGAGATTCTGGCTTTCTTTATTCATAACTCAAGAAAAACAAGTCAATGATCAATAAGGTGAGTTCCACGGTTTAGCACAACTCTTCGCCAGCGATCAGGTAAGGCGTCGACACCGCGTCTCCAGAAGTCTGCACTCTGTGGCCCAATCCATGCCTGCACTTACTTTTCAACATAGTCCCGCGTTTTGAATTCCTTAAGAGCGCAGTAATGCTGAAGTGACCGGAATATGCGAAAATCGCATGGAGAGATGTCTGGGCCATAAGGTGGATATGGGAGAGAATTGATTCCGAGACTGCCCAGGGTGACCAGGGTGACTGAAGATTTGTGAGGCTTTGCGTTGTCCCACAAAAGAAGAGCGTGGGCCAGTTTTAGAGACAGGAGAGCAGCTCTACGTTTCACCTCTTGCAGTTCTTCGCGAATAGTCTCGGAGGGTAATGTGGTGTTATTAGGTAGGAGATTGAAGAAGACAAGCCAAGGCGAGAGAACCTGAATAACAGCATGAGCTTCTTCCCATGGTTGTTACGCTTCACGTGAGTAGGGGGAGGCGCGTCGTGATCAACCGATAGTGGGTTTCGGCTAGTGTTCGACCAGTAAACCCACTTTTCATCTTGACATATTATCGAATCCAACAGCCTACTCCTGTGCACACGAGCGAGGTTCGAAGCACATATGTCATCTTGCATCCGTCTCTGCTCCTGCGTGAGATCGTGAGACACCGTTTCTGGCCTTCTCGCGATCTTGGCAGCTTTATGTAGAACACACCGGACTGTTTTTCGTGGAGCACCAGTAGTCTTCCTGACTCTGCGCAACGAAGACCGGAGGTCTCGTCCCAGTGCGCAGAGAATCTTGTCATCATCTGCGGAGGACGGTCGAACTGATCTTGAATTGTCTTCCAAGTCAAAGTCACCGCTGCTGAAACGGTTCACCACTTTGTCATCCAATTTCGAGAGTGGACGTCCTTGCCGAACCGATTTTGCATCAGCTTTGTTGCCTGCCTCCTTTTTGGCCAGAACGGAAGCTGTATAACAAAGTGCGACGTGCGTAAAAACGGTCATCCAACTGCGACGGCATATTCCTTGCAACACTGCGCAACTAGCTATCAGCAAGATAGGCAGAACAGTGGAGCAAACCATGCCACATCTAATCCACGTCAAAGAAATGTGGCATCAATCATACATGTAGAACAAGAATGGTTCGAACAAATGCACACGAACTTTTGGGTCACCCTAATAGAAAACTCGGTCGATAGATACCCCGGGGCTCTGAATGTCCGATGACTCGACCTTACATCTATTAGTAAAGCACCGTTTGGAGAATGATGAACAGGTGTTGATTATTAGTTACTCCACGCTCTTTACACTTCTTGTTGAAAACGAGTGCAGAAGAGGGAAGAGCGTGTAAATGGAAGATATTTAAAATTACATACCTTTACACACCCGTGTTCCCAACGATACTCATTCTTCTACATCAAAGTGTAATTAATGAAGCTCAGAAAGCTTGTCAATACGCTTCACGACAGCGCCTAGCTGGAAATCTACATCTTATACGAAAAAAGCCTTACAGCTACACTATTTCTGAGACCTTCGCCTGCCGAAAAAATGCTCTGTGGAGAAAGCTACCCACGCTTTCTCAATTTTACTCAACTCGCCTACGTTTCATCAATTTTTCTTTCAAAACAGCGAAGGATATTGCTTTTTTGCTAATTCATTCACTAATCGGGAGAAGAAGAAAAAAGGAAGAACAGCAATAAGATCAGTCACTTAATCTTCACCAGATCATAAAACTGTCAAATGTCTTTAGTTATCCATTTCAACATTTCGAAATGAACGCATCCAGGGACTTGACATCTTGTAGGCTCCAGTAGATACTCCCGATAAAGTCACAAAATAGAGAGTTACCCAAAGTAGGACCACCAACAGGACGCTATCAATAATGTCGTAGTCAAATGGCGAATCCAGACAATATAAGTAAAAAGAAACTAACTTGAGACGAACCCAACAGGCATTATGGTCAAGAAAGATCATGAGTAGAATTCTCTCAATAATTTCGAGCATATTTTCTCACTGGAGGGTGGTAGAATAACAGGGTTACCCATAGATACATGGGGCAGCCAGGAGAACTGGCTGAATTACTTCGATCCGAAGAGGCCTCGAAAGGACCTAGGGTAGAGGTACTTTCAAGCTGTGTTACCGTGGGTCGGTCTGATTGAGAATGAACCATCTTTTCTGAGACAAAAAAGAACAGAGACTGATTCGAGCGAAGAGCCGTGACGGCTTAGTTAGAAAGCGCAAGTGAAAGTGATGTCACGTAGAGAACAGAAAAAGTCGAGAACATTAGCACAGGCGGTGCGCTGGTGAGTTTACCTAAAGTAACTTGCGGTAGCCAGGAAAGTTAAAGGAGTTTCGAAAGGAGCTAGTTTATAAAGAGTTTCAAATTATGTTACACTGGAGCAGTCTGACTGACAATGAGGAGGAACAATGATGGTCTTTTTTCTGGGACAAAAAAGACGGTGGCTGATTTCAGCCGAGAAAGCTTAGAATGTGCAGGCAAAAGTGATGTCTGCCACCTAGGTAACACAAAGAATCGGGACCATTAGGCACAGGTGGCCGACGAGTGAGGGCACCGAGGGTTCACCGATGGGCGGTCGGCACGCGCAACAATTGGGCGGCGATCAGATTCCGGGGACCCTGACGGTCGTTCGGCGGGTCAGCAGAGGTCAAGTTTGAACGGTCCGTGTGGCCAGCCAGCATAGGAATGAGCGCAGAGGACGACGGGGTGGCCGACGTTGCGCAATAGGCGCTCGCTTAATCACAGTGCTGTTTGTCGAGCGGGTCAGAGTTGCGACCACTCAAGAGCAGCCGCCTGCCATTTGAAATTAACCTAAACCATCACCAACCCCGTGGTGGGCCGATAGTGATACTGTTCATAGGAATTCGGTTTTTATTATGCATATTTCTCATGGAAAAACAGTCCGGTAACCATAGAAGATGAAACAGTAGATGCTATCATGCTAACACGACAGGGTGAATTTAAACTATTAAATCCCAAATTCTCTCTTCTTCAACCCTCGTCACTGACATTCAATGCATTATGTATGAATATTATGAAGTTTCACATAACAAGAACAATGAAAAATGCTGTTAGTGAACTATTTATGAATATAACATCTTAATCCTGCCCTCTTCCTCTCTTCCTTTCCCCTTTTTATCCTCTGATTCCCTCTTTTACCTACCTTCACACCTCCTTTGATCCATCTTTAGCCCATTCTTTGATCTCTTGTTGGTATATAAACCCCCTTCACACCTCTATACCACACACTCCTTCCCCTGCGAGCCTCGAGCGGTGTTCTTGTTCTTTTTGCCTGTATAGAGTTAAAAGGCGAAACAGGTTAATTCCGTAACTTCTCTGCTTCATTTCTTTTCCTGTTTCGATTGTTCCAGTTTCCAATTCAGCTACTCTCGGGTTTCTACGCCTTTTAAGGTTTTGAGGTGGAAAGTTCTATTTACGGCTTGCTCACCGTCTCCAGAGGCCTGAACATAATTAGTGTTTAATGACTCGGCAGGTTACCCCGCCAGAAGCTGCGTACAATCGAGCATCTTTGACATTCGGTTATGGGCACGAGGAAAAGATGCATTCGAAAGAAGTCAACCTCACCCTTTCACCGCCTTTTCAGAATTGTCCTCTTTTGTGTCCATAACATTTTTTTAAAAGAATTCTAGAGTGGATGCGGCTTTTGATGGGATGCCCTGTCGGGCCATCAACCACGAACTAATTACATAATATTTAATTAAATGAATGAATAGATAAATGTGCAGATCTTTGAAGACGACGATCAGTAGTAGCAGCGAAACATTCGAAAGTCAATGACAACTCTGAAAAAAGAGGGAAATTTGGAGTTTAGCCATCAAATTGTAGATCGAATAAAGCGCTGCAGAAGAACTGGGATGTTATTGCAAGCATCCTTTCTCACCAGTATCTGGCGTTCGGATTGTGCGGTATTAATACGCCATAGCGCATTTTTTTCATTGGTTCACTGGTAGGCATCTATTGTTGTGAGACCACACTTGTGATTCTTAGCCGGTCCGCAAGAACTACGCCGTAGATACTTTTCAGCCAGCTCCACAATACTCATCAGTTTCAATTTATTTACTTATTTATGTATATTTTCGTTCAACCAAGAGCACCCAAACAGAATAGCAAAAAGACGTACACTACCGGACGTGCTGCCACGACAAAACGGCGCCAACGGCGCTTTCTTGCACAGAAACCGCCGTTTTTCTATATTTTCTTTAAAACTGATTTGTTTTTAAAAATAAGCATGTATATTTCAGTTCAACAGCTCGGGCTCTATCTTTTAATATAGAAATTACCCATATTCGTGAAATTTGTCAACAAGCGATTTTTCGAACCACTCGATTTTCTGTCCCTTGCCCCTTCGATTCCTCGTCCGTTGACTCATCGCCCGATGAGGCTCGGCCTTCATCCGGGCCACCACGCGTGGACCCCAAAAGCAGCACCATTCGGCGCAAAAAAACGCCGCAGCCGCCGTTTTATCGTTGCGGTGCGTCAAGTACTGTATTTAACATGTGACTATTGCACACGAAATGTGTCGGACGTGTCGTCGTCCGCATTCGACATGCTGGGCCACTTTGAGTTCTGTGAGAAGTGTTTGAACTACTTGTCAGAAATGTATGTTACAAAAAAAGTAGTCATAAGAAAGGCTAGGTATATGTACATAGTTTCTCGGTTTGTCCTCTAAGCCAAAGCTCGGGTTATTCAGCTCAAAAACTAATCGTCTGCGTGTCAGACGAGATGATGGAATGAGCGATCGCATCACAGGAGTCTGCGAGTCTTGCTCTCTGAAGTAGAAAAGCTGAAAAAAATCACAAAGTAATGTTGGTCCGCTTAACCATCTGTCCCCTTTCTTTCGTTCATTCTTGTATGTTGCATTTCTGTTCTGTTTCTGTTTAGTGTTTCTACTATGTTAAGTAGCGTAAAAGATAGATACATAAGCAGCGAAAGTGCTGGCAGTCGACACCTTTTCTGAAGATTTCGATAAATCAACCTACATGTTAAATACAAACAAAGGATGGAGAGCGCATTTCACAAACTGACGAGTTCTCAACCTGAGTGAGGAGAAGTTTCCACGTTTTTTTTGACAAGTTCGTGCCAACGTTATTCTCCCAAATCAATCCGTTTCGAAAAACGGACATGAGACTCATGATCAGCGCTACAAATAACCCTCATGAGGAAAGTTTGGAGAAAACTGGTTGAAGAAAATTCTCATTGACCACTGGAGTGAATTGAATGGAATAGCGTGAAATTCAGGTGGAATCTCTGCTCACCCTCTTTGAACCATAAACTGAGGACGACTCACAATCGCCCGCCGTATGCTCGTGTCTCCCGAGGTGGAGAGATGGCCCCCAACTCGGCACCTCTCAACATACCGAATCGGGGAGATCTCCCTAACCGGCCCAAATCAAGTTCTCCTGAAAATAAAGTTACTTGGATGCGAAAGTGGAATTGATCCTTGCAATATATTTTTCAATAACTATTGAGTCTTCACGTCTCTGCCGTGAGCAATCAAGGTTTTCCGAATGATCGGATTGCTACACTGTGAAGAAGTCCTGAAAAAGAGATTCGAAAATCTTTCCTGAATAACCACATTATCATCAACCTCTTCCAACATTTTCATGGTAGAAATGAGTCGTGAAAATGCGTGATCTCGATTTGTTGCGATGTTGTTTGATGACGTTTTGTAAGGAAGTGTGACGTAGTATCTTCTTTCCTCACTGTCGTATTTGATTGTGTGGTACTCCCACTCAACCGCTCGTACAGTTTGTTGTACTGAATATCCGCGCCCCAAGTATAATATAATACCATGCGACCCCAGCTATGAAGTCATCAAGAAACGGTTACTGACGTGAACAACAATACAAACAATAACTGCCATAACTGCCACACAAGAACAATAACAAAGGAACAAAATGGCTAGGTAAATACAGTACTATTCGTAATAGCATCTAATTATTTGTGAAGTTTTTGATGGCATCGAGCAACACATCAAGCATGTCATAGAAACCAGCAACAATAACATACCAGCTGGCGCCAAATGAACTTCATTAAATGGGGATCTAGACTGCTACGACTGGTTCCGTTACGTCGTTTGTTGCCCCACTTTAATGAGCGCCACATTCTCTCAATTGGCTGAATGTGTGCTTCCGTATCTGGATTTACGAAATTATAACAGTGATTAATTGCTAGATGACGAAAATCGGCTTCTCCGAGGTCTACTGCGGAGTACCCCTTCCAACAGTCGGTGTGCAGCCGTTCGCAACGTTTCCGCAACGTTCTTTTTGGTGATGTTCAGGAGAACGTCTGCACTCCTATTCTCGACCATCTTCACGAAACAATGCTTCGTTCCGCGACAAATGCCGCCATCTATCCATTGCGGGGGCAACAATCTTCCTGTGTAGTATTTTTGCCTCGTGAACACAGTTTTGTCCACTTCCACGTTCATTCCATGCCCTCCAATCTTTTGAGATGGATGCTGTTGGAGTTACTCAACAATTGCGGCTCTCACCCTCTTATTTCACAACATGCACGATGTTGCACCCATCCCGAGTTGTTCTTTACACTACTTCTCTGACGTTAATTCAAGGCACCAGGAATACAGGAAGCGAATCATAGTGACGAAAGAGATTGACATGCTGCAAAACCACGCCCCACTTGTAATATCTGTTTTCTGCCTCGCGCAGTTCCGCTTGGCACATCTCCAGTAGGTGCGCCTTTTTGAGAAGACAAGTTTCATCTCATCACCGAGTTGGCACGTCTTGTGTTTCGGAAGAACTCCACGATCTTGAATAAACGCAATCGCCTTTTCCTATGTCCTGAAGGTTGAAAGAGACGACATAGATAAAGCGCTGCTGAAGAAAATGATGACAATACTTGTGCGCAGCGCGTCTAATGGAAATGATACTTATCACCTGGTGTTTCAATACTACAGTTGAGCGCCGTGTTTTGTGAAGGTATGAGCGATGAGAACCGCGCAACAGCTTGTGCGGAATGCGAATGAATGATGTTCTTTGGAATAGCGTTATGAATTATCAGAGCGGTGTCGGCCTTGAGTAGGAATACCAATTGTCGTCTTGAAAATGTACAGGCATTTTTCGTCGTCTGTATCAAGTGGGTTTTCGATGATTCCCATTGACTCGTTTATCCAAAGGCGTCCTATGAGTTTTTAGAGTTCATGGCGGTTTTCTGGATTGGATGCGGAGGAAGGATGGTCAAGGATTGTTTTGTTTGCTTGGTTGTAGCGAAATGAATTGTGATGATTTTCCCAAGACGTTTGTAGATTACACAGAATTGGCTTGAACCGTTTGACATGTTATGAATCCGGAATTGGTCATTGAATACCAAGTTCCAGAAGTAGTCCATACCAAATAGGATTCTGGGAATTTAAATCTCAATTATATTGACTATGAAGACTACAAAATCGAACTCTTGAATGCAATCCAGCTCGCACACGAAAGTGCTAGAGAACTAAATGAGGAATATAAGAACAAAATGAAGAAGAGGTATGACGAGACGAAGGCGTCAGCGACGGGAAATTTCCCTCGGGTAGGAGATAGAGTATACATGAAGTTACCGAGAGAGAAGGCGAGAGCAAGAAACCCAAAATTTTGTTGTGATTGGGACGGACCCTATAGAGTCATAGACGTAAGTGACAATTCTGCACTAATTACGAATCTGACGAAACAGCAAGAACCCCTCCGAGTTCAATTTGACATGCTTATAAAAGTTCCACCAGAAATTGATGATAAACCGTTGATAAACAAAACAAGGCGAGGTAGAAAGCTGCATACTGTGTCGCCGAAGTGTGCAGCCATTGAAAATGTACTTTGCAGATCCACGGTTGGAGAAAACCACGACAATATTGCGCTGAGTCCGTTCTTCATTTGTCCAAAAACACGTATCGAGCCAGGAATACCGAACGAAGAGTTCAATTGTACACTGGGTGATCAGAAATTTGGTTCTGTATTCCCGATAACGGACCCTGTCGTGGCCTCTTTACCCTATACGCATATCCTATCGCTGGCAAGATTGTTATCCATTTGTGAAAATGAGCCGAACATTGAAAGGAGGCGATCTTGAAAAGTCGCATTGGTTTGTCACCACCGCCGGCATGGAACAGGCATATACGTTTTTCAAGGATCATTGCGAACATGTAAAAAGGGCGATGCTTGCCCATGACGGCAGCAACATCACCGTTACTCATAATGGTGGACTGGATATGGACGCCAATCAATTAAGCGGGTCGATTTCGTGGAATGAGCTGCGCGGCAAAAGCACGAACGCTCCGATCCTAGTGGTAATGCCGGCAGGCTTTCGTAATTACGAGCGTGTCGTGATTCCGCAGGAGGATGTAGAAGTTCTTCTATACGATAAGCTGTATGATGTGTATTCGGATTTGAGAGCTCGGGACGAACTACGATGTTGCATTTTTATTTCCCCAACTACGGAGCTACCGCTCGATCCGGAAGATTGGATGAGCTTGGCAAGCAGATTATCGTATTTCGTTAGAAAAGGCATGAAATTAATTCTTCTCAGTGGACCACGAGGGGACCGCGCCTGGGAGGTAAACAGGCAGAAAACAATTGACGCAGGAACAGTCATTAAGGAGGCTTGTTCCGCGATGAAATCGAATGTAACGATAATGATGAGCACCGTGCCACAGACGACAGAACCTTTTGCTTTTCCCAGGCCTCAGTTTTCCAGGTCATACCCACTCACAGCGTCGAAGCCCTTCTTGGACAAAGTCAACGAGGCGTGCAGACCACATATACATGACAATCCATGTAGTCGTAACGCGATATACTCAGCGTTTCGGACGGACCTTCCACCAAGCGCACTCGAACGTCATAGCTCAGTACCAGTGCGCGTTACGCCGATGAAGAAGTACCAGCCGAAGATCCGCTTATTGATATAGTATGGTCGAGCTCGGATTCGTTAACGAAGACATGCTTGAGCTCCTTGGTCAGGATTGGAATCGCTTGAACGTCAAGAGAAGCTTCAGAGTTGTCGATACAGCGAATGCCTATTGTGTGAGAAGTAGCTGAAAGTGACACTGGAGTATCACTTGCGAACGTGTACATGTCAATTTTTTGATGGCTCGATGGTTGCAGTTGAAGTTTTTCTGCAAGTTCATTTGTGATGTATGATTGTGATGAACTGCTATCCAAAAGTGCGGTCACTTTTTCTCCAATGTCGTTGCTCACGGCATTGAAGAGTGCAATATCCACGCACACTAGCAGCGGTTTTTTCGGTTCATGCCTCTGTTCTACGGCGTGGAGGATCGGTGCGCATTCAATGTTATTGAGATGGGGTGGTGTATTTTCTGTTTCTCTTGAGGAGTGAGATCTAGCCATGTTCGGATTGAATTGCTGTATCGTTGAATCGAGCTGTGTTATGTCGGCTTCGACTATTTCTGGATGTTTCGGCCTGAGTTGGGGAAGAACTAAGCTGTGTTCTGTAAGATGATCACGGCTCTCGAACTCCATTTCTTGGGGAGTGGTTTCTTTCCTAACAATATCATTCAGAAGATGTATCAGTTCAGACGGAGTGAGACCTATTTTCTTCGACGTTTTATCGTATCACGCGCAGTTTTTCTTCAGCAAACCAAGATGGTGGAATATATTTCCTTTATTCGGCTGACCTTTTGGCCTTATCGCCTTCGTCGGAGCCTGAAAGCCAGAGTCAGAGGTTAACCCACAATGTTTGCAATGCGGAAGGCACAGAAACAAATAACAACCACCGTATGAGCCGAGAATGAAAATCGCTCAGCTGAGGCAAGTTGGCTCACCTGTTATGTCAAGTGCTCTTCGGACAGACCACAGACCGAATGAGAAATACCATGATAGAGGTGTAGATCATATAGGTTAGGTATAGATCATGTAGGCTTTATCGTATATTGTGCTTCTGACGTGTCGTGGTAGCTTGTTGAGCAATATGGCTCCCAATCCTGTTTCATTGTCTTTTCCTAGTGAAGGAATTTGGCGAATGAGGGCAAACATATTATTGTACAACGATTAAAGGCCTTTCCCTTCCGGATCGTAAGGAGGAAGATTCGCCAACTTGGTTAGGAGCACGTGACGCGTTGTAACCCTGTCGTCATAACGATTTTCTAGAATTTCAATCGCAATCATGTAGTTTGCTGGCGTTAAATGTGCTTCTTGTACTAGCTGTGATGCTTTTCCCTTAACGCATGACTTCAGCAATGATAATTTTGTTGCGTTGTCTATACCTGGCCTATTGCCAACAAAGGTTCGAAATCTCTCACAGAATTCCCTGAACTCGAGCAGGGATCCACCGAATGTCGGTAGTTCCAGCTCCAGTAGTGAAGCACTCATTAAATCAAACGTCTGACCTGTCACGGGATCCATTGATTGTTGGTTGTCTGCAGGAGTTGATCCGCGATTGCTTGGTGGAGAATGTTGTCCGCTTTGCGACATTGTCCTTCTTCAGCCTATGGTTTTTCCAACTGCCGTGGTCGTCGTCGTCGTATTTGAGATCCTCTGTTTGAGGTTCACCTTTCACACGTTGGATGGCGTACATTGAACGATTCACAGCCTCTAAATTAACAGTGAATCCAGTTCTCTCCAAAACTCTTAAACCACCGGAGCCTATGGTGATTGTTCCGATTCCCGCTACTTCAGAGCAAATCTTCACCATTTCTGCGTCCTCAAGTTTTGACGCGCGGCTCAATGCTAACACGTATGATTTGCACTTATGAGCCCAGCCTTCGTTGTATCCTCCCATTCCACGATCATCCGCTCTGAACACTACGATCGCGTAGAGCGTCAATTCTGGCATAAATTCTGCACAAAAGGAACAAGACTAGCAAGTAACGGCTCAAATGTAGTGGGATCAACTTTTTCCCCACCCGGGTGGACTGTAAGGTACCCAGCAGCCTTTCCCTATAGGAGGTGCTCCGATATTACGCGTCAGTAGTATTCGCACAAAGCAGGAAGGCATTGCATATAGAGCACTACAATACAACGAGGTGCACAGCAATCTCTTTAAGGCCACAAAAGCATCTGAAAGGCGCGCGAAGCCAGCGGGTAACGTATTGAGTCGTGTGAGAATATCGTCGGTGAACTTTATTTCCTTTACTTCCAAAAAGCACAGATTTGTCCATCTGAAAGCGCAGTAGAAAAAGCTTTCAGGTCCTGGGTCTTCATTATGTCTGAGTCTGTGCGGAAGTGGCTCGACTAGATCACTAGGGGCTAGAGGCCGGCTCTCGGCCCGCGCTATACTCCATCAGTCACGAATCTCATCTGCCGAAGCTTCTCACCCCGGTAGCCTGAAGATGCTGTGAATCTCAGTCACCTAATTTGTGTACAGAATTGCCATGACAAGCGAGTACTGTGGGGATGCACGACACGATATACTTCGTCGCACCCAAGCGCGTCATCCATTATAATTGCGCCGATAGGAACTGCTTTCACTGCCTTGGCGATGAATCCCAGACGGATGTTTGGGCCACCGTCCTGCTTCATCGTGGTGCCTAGTTGATACCCCACCGTCCTCAGGCCCCGCAGCGACAACCTACGTAACAACACGGTTAAGTAAGTCCCTCTGCTCCTTTGCCGGCTGGAAGTTGTGCAATCCGGAGACCGGTATTGGGCTGTTATGTCTGGCACATCTTCGTTGCCCTTCGGATTCAAATTCATGTTGGTTGATTGCTACAAAATTAACACCGGCTTTGGGAGGATTCCGGATTCTAACAAGGCCAGACATCCACGACGCGTGAATTGCAGTGCCTTTATGGGGCTCTGCGTCTATCTTACTGATTGCCGTATAATTTTCGCTTGACCATGAAGCAACTTGGATGAGCGCCCATGAGGTCTTGCCATCAAGAATGCCTCTTGCCACGGGTATTCGCTCTTTAGCTGGTAGTCCCAACTCAACAGCAGTGGACAAGTCAACAGATATCGAACCATTTTCGTTGCAGACATCACCGAAAATCGAACATAACAACTCATTTACTGACGCCCCAGTCATGGTCGTGCCGTGGTCGCCATGTTTTGATATTGTTTCCATTTAATACTTGATTCGGCCGCTGAACACACTTTATTTGCTAGTCGAACAAGAATGGACCATACTAGCTCGTAGGGTTCTTTTATACAGAGATGATAAAATGAGATGGTATAGGAAAGGATAATATCGATCGGATAAAACTGCGCTCTAGGTATCTCTGGGGTCTGATAGGTTCAGAGGTATACCTACAGCAAGAGAAGTGACTTCCAAGAAAGAAGTGGCTGTTTCAATACTGTAATTAAAGGTTATAAAGATCATAAAATAAAGTTAGAGGGCAAAATACCGCGTTAGGTTCAAGGACAAGGTAGCTGTGGCATTAGTAGGAGGTTTGCAGGAGGAGACACCTGCTTCAGATGCTCTACATACGTAGGTGCTATGTGGGTTGGTGGTGCAGCGTACTGACCTGCCATATTGCGCCGACTCCATGCTTTACATGTCAAACATGTTAAAACCGACCAAGCTGATCGTAAACAATGGAAGATATGACCATGAAAACACGTTAGAGTCGACGTAATAATGCGGACCACCACTGCACCCCGAACCTACAAAGCGCCCAAAAGTAACCACGACCACTTTCAAGCATGGAATTCGATATTTGCACAAAATTCATGACCCACTTCCAGAAGGGTTCTCCCTACATGAAAAACGTCTGTTTCGCGTCTACATAGGTTTCTGCTGGTTCCGGAGCGTCATTGGCCCAAATCAAGTTATTCTTTTCAGATGACGCACGGGCAACATGAAATTTCGGCTTCGTCTCTTGAAAACAAAGTCATTTGGATGCAAAAGCAAAATTGATCCTTGCAATATATTTTCCAATAACTATTGAGTCTTCACGTTTCTGCAGTGAACAATGCACGGGTTATGAAAAATTGGATTGCTACACTGTGAAGAAGTTCTGAAAAAGAGAATCTTGAATGCAATCAAACCTGATTCCCGATGGATAAAACTGGTACATCTAAATGAATATGAATTGGTGAATTTTCAGAATTCCGGAAATACAAGATACATGTTGGAAAGTAGAAGAAATGGCGATGCCACGATCAATAATAGCGATAATTATAATAAATTTAATTGTAGTAAATCAGTAATCAATAAATTGATAAAATTCGAACAAACAAAACTGAAGGAAACAAGTGCTTTCTGAATAGAACAAAAATCTTTGATAAAATTAACTGCTTCATCGTTTGCAAAGGAGCTGAGTGTCCAGGACGATATCTGAAAAAACTGCAGACAAAAATTGAACCCTCGCCGCCCGATGTTCAGACAGATTTTTTCAAAAACGAGTTTTTCATCGTCAGATAGCATTTTTCTACCGATTTTGAGCTGAGTTACGATCGAGAAAGTGAAAAGGACGAGTCGCCACGCCGTCCTCTATTGATCTATGTTCCTTGGGTGTCATCACTTATTCGACCATAACTCAGCTCAGAGTTAGAAATTCAGTAATCCCAAGAGGAATTCAAAAAAGGAGAAAATGGGCTTCCTGATCATCTAGGGATCATTTTTTTAAAAAGGATCTTCAGGTGGGCCGAGGGACGGGGTTCGATTTTTGGTCGCTATTTTTCTCAAATGGTCCTTGACTGTCGGCTCCTTTGCCGACGATGAAGCAGTTAATTTCATCAAAAATTTTTGTTCTATAAAGAGAGCGCTTTTTTATAGTTTCCAAATAGTTTTTGTTAATCCTATGGTCCCTCCTGATTTACACTCATTTATGTGCGTCGAATTGGAGCTTAAATTGTGGCAACTCTGAATCTAGAGTCGTAGTCGTAGACTTTATTTTCAGAGAACATTCTTGTAACCACAGCATTTTCTTTTCTTCTAATTTTTTATGTGTATGTTGTATTTCCGAAATTCTGAAAACTTACCGATTCACATGCATGTAGATGTAGCAATTTTACCCTTCGGGAATCCAGTTCGATTGCGTTTAAGAATCTTTTCCAGAATTTCTTCACAGTGTTGCAATTCTCATTCGTGAATTTGAAAAGCAAGCTGACAGCTTTCTCCTCCGCTTTGCCTTTCAAGAGTCGCAAATTTTTTGAAATGGTGAAGGAGAAAGGGCTTGCTGAGCCTCTCCTAAAAACCAAGATTGACTAACAAGTGCACTTACCTGAAATCTTTCAACGTTTTCAAAAACAACCCCAACTTTGGGTGATATGGCAACTGATAACAGTCATATTTCTGATAAATTAAAGGCACCTCCACTTTTTGGAAGGAACCTTACCCTTTTCGATAATTTTTAACGTATCCAACCTCAATGAGCCTAACATTCGGATCAATTTCTGTTATGTTTTTTCTATACTCTGCGAACTCCATTTTGTTTCCATGATCTAGAATTTCACTTAATGCAACTTTGCTGCCTCTTTCTAGAGTAAAACTGACTTGCCTTTTCAATCGGCGGATGTGGGAAGTTTGACCTTATCAGTAGGCTTGAAATCTTTCAGAAAATCTTCATTGTTCAGTGCACAAACGTGAAGACTCACAAGTTAATGAAAAAACATAGTGCGCAGATCAAATCCACTTTCGAATCCAAGATGCTTTGTTTTCAGGACACGAAGCCACAAGCGAAATTCCATGTTGTTCCTGCTACATCCTGAAAAAAAAAAATGATTTGGGCCAAATGACACTCCGGAAGCTGCAGAAACCCATGTAGATGCGAAACAGTCGATATGGAGAATTAGGGCATACAGAGGGCATACAGAAATCGGCACTATTCAACTTAACGGACACCAATACTTGATTTTTTTTTCAGTCGTCGAAATTCGCTAAAAAGTTGCACAGTGGGTATTGAAGGCGCTAAACACGAATCTGCTGTCCGTTTTTCACGTGGGTGGTCTCGGACCACCCAAATCGCTACTTGGGTGGTTCAGTCAGGATCACCGATTCCGCTGAAACTCTCCCTATGGCGGTTCTCTGGTGTCTTGAACACGATGGTGAAGTTCATTTTCCAAATGGCGGCCGATTCGGTGGGTATAGGTGAGTACCTACCGACCTTATCTGGTGAGACCCACCTATACCTACCGTATTCGGCCGCCTTTTGGAAAACCGACTTCACCATCGTGTTCAGGGGCGAATTTCGACGACTGAAAAAAATCGAGTACTGGTGTCCGTTAAGTTGTATAGTGCCCAGAAATCTCCCGGTTCTCTACGAAGAACCTCCTTCCATAGACAACTCTCCCAGGAGATGGGTTCTGAGTACAACCTCCTCGAACGAGGTCCCTGCGCAGCTTGGACAGCGGATTCCGCGCTCGAATGCGTCTATTTCGCTGCGTACGTTGCGCTGTGCCGAGGGGCAGAACCGCAGCCAGCGCACGGGCGGCACTCGCTGAATCCGCTGTTCACAGTGGTGACTGCTGTCATCCCTGTTTTATTCCTTATTTTAGTATTTTCTTTTCTTTTCGGATCCTTCCTATACTGGGGAAGTGGCTGAGCTTATGTGGTAGCATTCTATCTGGTCAGTATAGATGTAGAGGCGCCATTAAATGCAGTTCTATTCATATTGTTATAGCTTATTCCTGTTTAGAATCTCTTATATAGGAATATTTACTCGTACCGTCGATAGATAAAAGGGCTCTTCTTTGAGAAATCCGGAGATAACAACGACATCAAAATAACCTCTATAGGGTGGTGATATGCATGTTTTATACAGTGAGATAGCTTTTAATAATCGTGCAACTGAGGTCATGATCTTTCCGTAATGCATGATTCGATGTTACATTGTCATCTGGGAAATTAGGTGTCAGAAAGCATTTTTATCTTGGTAGAAAAGTGAAGAACGGAAGCCGCATTCCCTCCTGTCTGACATCTTAGAAGGAATCTTTCGGAACATATGAATTTTTTCTGTGGGAGTTTCATTTTCTCACCTTCCTTTCGCCCTATAGATCAATTCATAGTCGGTATTCACCAGTAAGCAGGTAATTATTAAAAAACCGGCAAAGACCTTTGATGGCGGCAGACCCTGTAAGCGATATTTCTGGGTTGTTAACAGTTGAGCTCCAGAATGGTGTGGGTCTAGTCGTGATTGTCGGGATTGTCGTGATTGTAGTCCTGGTCATTTGTCCCCAGATAAGACATGAAGTCCAGACTCAAGGAGACCATGGTTTGACCTCAGCTGCGCGCCTGCTTGGCTGCCAACTATGAACGGGTATTTAGACTTGACCTTGCCATATCTTTTGTTTGGTTACCTCTCTGTACAATTCGATCTCGACCCCAAACTGAATTGTCAACTCATGCATCCGACATATAGTTGATGTTTCACCCATCGCCTTACTAGAACCGGTGGTACTAGCACTCGATTCCAATCTATCATAATTGATCAGGGACCTAGTGCAAGATTTATTTAGAAGGAGTTCAGTCAGTTGATATGTTATCATCCTAAATGGTAATACTATTTTTGTCGATTTTTGGACCACATTCCGGTTTTAGTGGGTCATATATAATTGTTTAGTCATTTACCCATCTAGTGACTGAAGAAGTCATCATAAAGATGAATATTCCAGCCAATTCATGAGCGGCGCATAAAATTGATTGATTTGATGTTTGCCTCATTGTTTCACCGTTATTTCCAGCCTCTGATGTCGTCCATTTTTGTTTGTGCAGTGGAACATATGCTCATTGTAGGCATGCTGTCTCGAAACCTCGTGCTGCCCCGTTTGGCAGTCCGCTCCTTGAGGACGTCAGCACCCGCATGCAGTGGGCACCACATCGAGCACTGGTGGGGACCGGAAAAAGCAGCCGGACGTGAATATGTTGGATTCGGTGTCTCCGGAGATAACGTGAGTAGTTCTCAAATTCTTGCATTTTGATCTATCATATTCTTGTTCTAATCTTATGATTATTCTCATGAGTGGTTAGCAAGTTCTGCAAGTATATCCATTGGAACAGCAGTGCGGCTGCAATAATGGAAAAGCTTTGCGAACAGTAATACTTGCTGGCTAATTTAAGCATGAAGTTAGCCTTTAGAAAATTTTCTGGCGCTGGTTAAAAGTTCCGACTCCACGAATCCAGCCATGTGAAGAAGTTGTTTATCGGGAGACTTCAACTCTTGGTATTACCTAACGCGATTGCGAGTTTGGCAATCGTTTTCACTTTTGCCATCAACCGCCCATACCGTTTGCCAGTCTAGCCGGGAAAGAGCGATGTTTATGGTTTGTTCTTCTCACGCGGAAAAGTATTTAGCCGCATACCAATGTCGTTGGGACCGCCTGGTGCAGTGGTAAGAGGCGCTGCTGACACCCACGGGATCGAGCGATCGATCCCGGTTCGGGCCAACCAGGCCTTCTATCCCTACGGGGTCGGGTAAATTGGTACCAGACTTGTCTGGGAAGATAAAGACACTGACCCGGTATAGCGGCTGGCCCTCGTAGGTTGCATAGGCCAAATACTCATTCACCAGGCCTCTACGACTTGAATGGAACACGAATGCGGCGGCGCGTCCTCAGGGGAATGATCAACGCCGGCACCTTTACCTTTACCTTTTACCTCTGTCGTGCTTCACCACTCCAGTCTAGCTGAGAAGTGGAGTCAGAACGCTCTTGAATCACTAAAGAAACTCTGTTTTCGGCTCCTTTTCTGCTTTTTTTTCTTCCTTCTCTTTTCTCTATGGATAGGATGCAACGCCTGCACATGTGATTTCGCGCCGTGTTCTGCATGCGCGTTCATTCGCTAAATCCATACATAAATAAACCGGCCCACACTACCTGCATGCTGCGTTAGTTCATAAGCACTTAGGGAGTCGAAATTAACGATTGCCCCTAATTTCTGTTATTTTCTCACGGGCCACTACAACGTGATAATGTATTTTAGAGGTAACCCATTTTTTGCTCTACTCTTCTATTTCCCTACCGTTTTGAGTAATGTTTTTAGGAAGACTTTCGTAGTATTGGTTTTTTCTTCAATTTTCCTTCAACACAATTGTGGATGAAGCATCAATTAACAGCGCTTCGACATGCGGCTTACACGATGCCTTGGCATTCACCTTGCGGTAGAAGCAGAAACTTTGAAAACGGCACAAAATCATCGCCCTGAACCTCTCATTTTAAAAGTATATCTTATTTCTCGCTAGATTTTGAAGTCAAACGGTACCAAGGAGGACTGCGTGCTTTGCTTTCAAATCTGTACGATGCTTCTGTCCGCCAAATTCCTGTTTGGAATGAATTTGCTTCCTGTATTCTCTCCTTATATTACCCGTCCTCTTTCCGCGGCTTAATTTGGGTACGACAAATATGTACAATCCCTCTGTTTGTTCTAGCTTTCTATATTTAAGACTAATCCGATCTCATCTCCGTTAGCAAGCAATGGGCTGCATGAAGAACCTCCGTTAAAATTTAAGTTATTGAGTTTTGTGCGCCGGATTGGAACAGCGTTAAGGTTGAAATTGTTGTGCGCTAAGCGCATTTTGCCTGTCAATGAGTTGAGCCCTCAGAGTCTTCGTAATGCTTTTCAAAGGTACATTTTAACATCTTCCGCGACATCAAAGGCGATGTTTTCAGAAGCAAATTTTTACATTTTCTGAAACGTAGTTTTCGTAATATCTCACACCATCAGAGCTAACGACCTCTTTAGATCTACTCTGATCGTTTGGACTACTGGTATCCAGCTATCAGATTCCGCAAGGAAGACGACATCATTTCCCCAATCAGGAAGAAGGAGCTTGGCGACTGGAAGAACCTAACCAATGAAGAGAAGAAGCTGTGTAAGTTGCTCGAGTGCTAAACGTTACCTTTGAGAGAGGAATGCGGAGGAATGATTACAGTTTTTACCATATGACCACTCGTACTCTTACATGACTGCAAAGGGACCTTTTTTTATGGAAGTGGGTTCTGTGGAGTAACATTCAACTAGACACAAAAGTTAGAATCGACCATTCATATGGGTTCGGTCGGAGTCACTGACGCCAGATGGGGCCATCAGTGCTAAAAGCTGTGGCTGCATGTGAAGTTTCAAGGCAACGCGCATCAATAAATTAATCCTAATGAATGGTGTGTTTTCTGATTTTCGTTTGATAGAAAATTAAGCTCATTATGCTTGGGCTTGTCTTGTGAAGAGCATCGTCTTTGGTATAACTCCGTCGTGGTATTGGTTAAAAATCCATTAAATCCGCCTTTTGGTTTCTGAGAAAAAATGCGTTCCACAGCAGGCTGGGCCATATAATCAACTAAGCGTCCAGTACAGTGGTTAATACCTTGAACCGCAAGACGCGTGTGTCAGGAAATAAATTTATTTCGAACCTCAGAAGAAGTCACCAGACGAAACTAGGAACAGAGAACTAGAGCCAATAAGCCAGTAGCCTATTAAGTAGAAGCTTACAGAAAAGGAAACAATCTAGCCAGACGGAAAACGAGTCGCCAGTCGGCAGGAGTCAAGGGTAAAAGAATCATCAAAACCTAGTGGGCAAGCGGGCTCATTAGCGCGGGCGCGCGAACTCTCCTAATTTGAATGCGAGATCAAATCGATGATCGCGAACGAACGCAATGCATGCGGCTCCGCTAACAATATGCTTGTTTTTCCCTGCGAGGGATGGGAAATCCCTCGGCCCGCCCTCCATCCGTGATTCTAGCCATCGATATGTTAAGGTGAAAAAATTCCCCACCACTCGCCTGGAATGACGAGTAACCTCCCTTTGATCGATGGTGACCTCTTTATTTTTGACGTTCATATTTTCAGTGTACCGCTACAGCTTCAAGCAGACCCTCGCCGAGTTCGAGGCTCCAAGTGGATATTGGAAGGTGAGTTACATGCTAGATCATAGAGGATTTAGTGGAGGTGTTCCGTGAGCATGTTGCTATCGCACTGATTAGAATTAGCTATATCTTTCGAGAGCGAGCTTATCGAGTGGTTCCACGTTCGTAATTTCAGGTTATTGCATCGGCAGTGCTCTGCGTAATTTCCCTTGCAACACTCTACAGTGTCTTCTTGAATGTCTACGGTAAGATTGCTCATTTCCTTGTGTTTCCTTCCAGCATATTTGTACTTTTAGTGTTCCCTGAAATTCCACCAACTCTTTCGAACGAGTACAAGGAAGCCGCCGTCAAGAGGGCACTTGTTCTTGAGAAGGTACGTGCTGTGGTAGGAGAAATATCAAGTTTCAGTGGTGTTATACAAATCGATCAAAAATTTAGCGAACAACTTCGTATTTTAGGGCAATTTCCTCGGAGCGCCCAAGTACTACGACTATGAGAACAAGAAATGGAAGTAAATGTACACATAGTAGATGTAAGTGCCCAGAAGATAGTTTTTCTTGGTAGTTTAGAAAAGCGTTGTTATTGTGATTTGCAGCAGTTTTAGTACAACTGCCCGCGCATCAAGATCTATGTGCAGTTCTGTTTTGTTGCATTTCACACATGTACTAGGAGAATTTGTTGTCGCAATTTAGCACTGTTTAGCAACTGTTGTGTTTTTCAGCTAGCTTCATCGCGAACCATTCTCTCTCGGCGGTCGGATCAGTTCCTACTCTTTCATTAACTAGACGTAGATGGGTCATGTGTTTTATTCGCTCTGGTCTGACTTCTGGAGAGAACTACGCGGATAAAATGTTATTTGCTGTTTCCTTTGTTCGTGGGGAAGAATAGTAGGTACGGTAGAAGTCAGAAGCTGATTCTGTCACATGACGTTGACGTTTATTTGAGCCTAAAAAACGGAAATGACATAGATCAGCGAAGAGCTGTCGATAGTTCGATGGTAACTCGTTATGCGATGATGCAGTCCATCGTCGCACAGTTTTCAGTTTACTAGATGTATAGACATACTAACAGCGAAACGTTCATTAGCGCGAACCTAATCATGAAAACTTGAAAGATCACAAAAAGTTAGATTTGAAGAAAAAAAGGACTCACATGTGTGTCTCATGGTCCTGATATCCAGAGCTGGTCATTAGAGGCATTCTGGAATTCCGGAGGAATCCATAGACGAGCAGCCGATATAGGTGCCTTCTGAAATGCAACGGCTTCTTAGCATTTACACTGATCTGTGAATTTCTCTATGGCAGATGTGATTCAGTCTCATGGTCCTGATATCCAGAGCTGGTAGCGACCTCGCGCCACTCTGTCGGTGGATCTTTGGGCGTTTGGTGTTTTCTTTTCTTTACTGTCTCGTAGCTGAAATTCAAAAACTCCGTCCGACATGCAAGACCGATTCCTATTCTGATAGATTAAAGGCCCTGAATTTTGAACCGCTTTAAGGCATTCAAAAGAGCTCAAAACGTTCGATGGAATAAAATCTGATCCAATTATTAAGCTCACTCGCCACATCAGCATAAAATATTTATAACAACACATCGGGGTTCCAAGGAACCTTGGTGATGAAAATGGTTCAAATCATCAGAACACAAGCGATTGTTGCACATGACCTCGGAGCATGCGCTGCTTTGCGGAAAAGCACATTATTCAAAGAAAATCTTGTTGGCCAGGACCGATCAATCAAATACATATAGGAATGGAAAACTATGGGTTACAATGAAAACTATTCAAGCAATCAATTCCGTTCCGCAGGGCAGCACAGGAGTGTCTCCTTCTTCAGCGTTTTACCCGTTTCCAAGCAAGGACCGCATCAACAATTCATTGACGCAGCACAGCTCTATCCCGCCCGCGGTCTGGATCAGGCTCAAGCTTAGGGGTCGTAATGTGTGGCCATCTGAGGGGGTGGTGCTCGTATTAGGACTTGACCTCACGGAAGAACAGTCTATAGAAGCCGATTCGTGGGATAATTAACGTTCATTGTTTACTGCAGAAATGTGAAGACTCAATAGTTATTGAAAAATACATTGCAAGGATCAGCTCCACTTCCGAACAGGCTCAAGCATGGGGTTTGGTTTTCGCACACAATTTATGACCCTCCCCCTTCCAGGAAGGTTCTGGTGCGACCCCCTAAAACGGCTTTCGCTCCAGAGATGCCGCAAGGACAACATGGATTTTCACTCGCGGCTTCGTCTACTGAAAGCAAACTCGCTTGGATTCGAAAGTGGAACTGATCTTTGCAATATATTTTTCAATAACTATTGAGTTTTCACGTATCTGCAGTAAACAATGGACGTTGATTATTCCTCGAATCTGCTTGACTGTTCTTCCATGAGGTCAAGTCTAATATACGACCCCCACCCCTCAGATGACCTCACATTACGACCCCTCTTCGATTCTCGAACCCCAAGCTTGAGCCTGCTTTCGAATCCAAGCGAGTTTGCTTTTAGGAGACAAATCCGCGGGCGGAACTCTGTGTTGTGTCTGCGGCATTTCTGGAGCGAAGCAGTCGTTTTTCATGTAGGGGCTGGGTCGTATCAGAACCTTCCTGGACGGGAGGGGGTCGTAAATTGTGGGTAAAAATCGAACCCCATGTTCCAGTCTGGTGTGGATGGATTCAGTCTGCCTTCAGGAATGCATGTAACGCATCCAACCAGCGCCGCTTCGGACATGCTCTCGGGTTCCTGTTCCTTGTATGTCTAGACAGTCCTACATACCGTATCTCTTGCTCGGAGCACATGTCCGTACCACCTCAAACGAACTTGCGAAGCTTGTCGGCAATTGGAGCCACGCCAAACCGTTGTTTTCACTCAGTGTTAACCTCACAGCGCAACACTGTATGTACAAGAAATATTTATTTGGCACAAAATTACTTGGTGTTAACAGCCAACACACAAGCTCGAAATACATTTTTCCAGAGTTATTATCACAGAAAGCAGAATGATACAAGAGTACAATAGCACAGCCAAGAGAAGGGCCATATTTCTTAAAAAGTACTATGTGTTCTACTGCTACCGTAATTTTCCGTAAAAATTATAAAGTAGAGGTGATAACTTTTTTAGAATTGCTGCTTATATGCGCTGCAGAAATTATGCTTTCCCGAGGGTAACACCACTATTCCAGCTAATGCTGCTTTCTACTGGAGAACACTTGGACCGATTATCCTCAATTTACAATCAATAAAAGTGATTTATCATGCGAACACGTTTAGTTCGCATTCGGTACTTTGGTTGCCTGTAAGTAAGCGTATGATACAGCTAAAGGGTATACATTAAAGCATGATAAAGTTAGTTCGAGAGCTCGATATGAGCGATGCCAAGTTCTCGAATGGATTATGGGTAACGGTTGATTCATTTGAACGTGTGAACGGTTTTAAACCTCGGATTTTGCCAACGAATCCGCCAGACGACGAAATGGAACTACTTGATTCGGCTGCTAAGCATCCATCAGACGGTGAAATGTGGATCTGAAGAGTTGAGGATGTAATTTGACGTTTTCGTTGAAATAATGTTGGTTTTCCTAACCGATGGAGGTGCAATGTTGTTTGTCTTGGTGTTCATGTCATCTCGAAAATCCGCGACCATCTGAGGTGGAGGTTCACTCTGACTGGGCTCATCTCCAAAATCGATCAGTACTTGTCCGAATTGCTCAGACTTGTCCTCCGCATTGCCGGCATCTTTACAAAATAAATTTTCGTCTATGAAATCCGTCAATGGTAGAAAAAATTATGGTACCGTCTGCAGGCGATGCCGTTCGATTTGTGGGTGGACGACGGACTCGGGTTTTAAACGCAGCCGCTACAGATGCAAGGGCTCTCCTGAAAGTTCTCACTAAACCCGATAATCCGAGTCATCTTGCACTACTTTTCTCTTGTTTCGCACAACTGCTATCTTCCCTTACACTTGTGGTCCCCGGTGTAGCAAAATAGTCCCACGTTAGTTCTCGATAAGCTTTGCAGCCTTACGAAAAATTTCGATCAGAAATAAGGCTACGATCAAATATGGGCTATGTTAGTTTTTGATTTTAATTCTTTGACTTTTCAAAAAGTTTTATTAAATAAGGCTAAAATAAACAGCAACCAACCTGGCAGTGTTGTTGGAGCGTGGAAGGGAAAGTCGTTCAACGCAAACAACAGGCACATCTCTCCCGTTGCACAGATTAATCGTGACGCTGATCTTAAATAGTGCATATGACTCTGATCTACTAGGGAGGTAAGGAAGCCTTGAGGAGTCTCCAAGTTCTCTCTTCTTGAAACCTCGGCATGATATTACAATTTTCGTATGTTGCTGTGCCGATTTATATTTGTGATTTATTTTTACGGTTTCTTGGGGTAGATTTTTCAAGTACGTCAAAAATTGCTAGAGATGGTTCGGCGCTTGGCCGGACAGACGCAAGATGAGTAGTTTCGAACCTCTTTTTAGGCCTCGGACGACGACGAACAGGTCGAAACGTTAGGCCATTAACAAACTATGGTCCACCTACTAACCTCGTTCGGCACAGCAGCCTTGAAGAGTTTTCCATTCTTCTCTTCTTTCAAATCTTTTTATGCATAGAATGCAATCCATCGATCAACATAATCACCATCGATAGTCACAAGCGCTCTTAACCTAATGGGTAGCCGGTGATCCCTTTCTTCCAGAACTGAAAGTCCGGTAGTCGAAAAAATCGCTGACCGTCCTTACAACGTTCTCCACTTCAATTCTACTTCGGTGAATTCTTTTGTCCCTTACAGACTAGACGACAAAAAATTGAGCGACGAATTCGCAAAACGGCCGCCGCAACGTCACGTTGGACGAGAATGCTCGTCGTCGTGTGTTTCGCTCAATTTCATTTATAACGGCTAATTCGTCGCTCAAATTGCACGTCGTCGGGTCTGTAAGGGTCCTTTTGGTTGGTGGAAACGTTACAGTGCATAGGTGCCACTTTGGTAGTCCCTTACCCCTAAATGAACACCTCGCAAAAAGTTGAAGCGCAATGAAAGTTCTTTATTCTAAATACTTTCGCCTGTAATTTGTTGGAAATTTCTGGGAACTTAGATGAGGGGCCCTCACGCTCCTCTTGATAGACTTCTGCGTAGAAAGCACGTTTCATTTCCTGTGACGTTTAAAAAGGAAGAATTCGCATCGGCTCACAATTATCGGTTCGTTATTTTACGGAAAAAATAAAATGATCAAGGTCAAAAGTTGAAGTAAAGTTCAAAAACCCTACAGTTATCGGTCGGTTTGTCCTCAATAAACGCGAGGTCCCATGGGTTCAGGTCCCTAGTACAGGCGAAAAAAATTCGAAGAAACCTGTTCAGCAATGGATTCCGTATATTCAGCTGCCTCGTCTACTGTCCTTAATCGAATTGCGACATTGTTGAACAACCGGGTCCTTCCAGCCCTCCACGTCCAGCTGTCTTCTTTACACGTCACTCGGAGGTACAGATGAAGTGACTTCGAGGTTCGTCCTATCTGAATAACATCGTAAATATTCGAGCAAATCTGCCATGAATCGGGAACCGGCTCACCTCAATGGAAGCAACGTCATCCAGTGGAACTATCTTGACCTCCTCAAACTTTTCAAAGTCGTCGTCGTACACAGCAACATAGAGTTTAGTTCTGAGAGAACAAATTTTGGCAAAAATTTTAAAAATACAACTAGAAAAACGGTACCTTGTGAGAAGGACTACAGTATCGGTTGCTTCCGAATTCTGATATGGATCACACAATGCCCAACCTCCTGAGTACATAATATAAGATAATTAGTAAAAAATTTCGCCTATCAGCAGAGAAAAACCTTACCAATGACCACCTCGCCCTCCGGTAGAAGAAAATGTATAGTTTCAGAGACCAATCGAGACACATTTTCATCTTCTTCCGAATCCGAGTCGGAGTCCGCCATTGATTCGGAACCTGAGGGGAATGGTTACTTGAAAATGGCGAAGCATTTAAATTGTTGCAAATTGTCTGGACCTTGATCCTTGTTCCCCAACAGAGCGTTGATGGCCTTCTGACGGCTGGAGTCTCGAACGTGAGAGAGATAATATCGAGAAGCGCTGTTATAGCCGTCTCGCATGATCCCAGCAAGTCGACGTTCGCCGCTCCTGGTGACGTCGCCTTTCAAAGCAGCCGTGCCAGCGTACTAAAACCGCCCATGAACCGCAAATTCCGAACAAATTCAGGGTCTAAATTCCTGTAAGATATGCCCGCTATAAGCCCGGAACGGCAAGCAGACCCTTTTTTTCAACCTGCTCCACGGGATTTATTCGAGCTTTATACGAGGTCTATCACAATCCATAAACACGGCGAATTTTGGGAACTCCAAATGACACGACTATAATTGCAGGTCGACTCATATCAGACACCGTCACCATACGCGTAATTGGTGCGCGTATTGTCACTGGAGCGCACATTCCGCGACTGCCACTTACCCATCTCCACCGCCTGGGAAACTCTCTCGGATCCCTTATGACGGGCCGCTCCCAGTCCGTTGCCGGTCAGACAGTGTCCGCGACTAGATGTGCAAGTGCGCGCGCAATTCAAACTGCGGTTAATGGGGAGTGATTGCACCAATTGCGCCTAACATGACGCGCAGTGGCACCAATTGCGCCTAACATGACGCCAGTGCGTAATATGAGTCGACCTGCAATTATATTCCTCTCTCCAAATGACGCGCAAGCCATGATCGACCAACCCGCCCTGTAGTATGTTCGCCTTTTTTGGAACGCCGTAATGGATTCAAAACGCTATGGTGGTAGTGTACAGGTATGTTAGACCTCGTATAAACCTCGAACAACCCTGAATAAACGCCACAGCGCGCTTATGAATTGCAGCTTGCCCTCCACTTAGGGACACCGAACCAACAAGGTGTGTCAGAACTTATACAAACCCTAAATAACCCCTTCACCACGCATTTATGAATCAGGGTTTGTGCGCTATTCGGGATATAGCTCGGTTTATAACGAGTACTTCGTTCATGAATTAGGCCTCAGAGCTCAACAAACCTGCGTCGATATAGCATCACCATTATCTGCCCACAAGTTCTGCAGCAGATTCACCAACGCCTCAGGTGGATCACAAAGAGGACCGAACAGCCCGAGGTGCTGCGCTTGACGCATGCAAACCCATTGTGATATTGCTCCCTGAACAATTTCACTCAAACAAATTTGTCTCTCTAAAAGCACATTTTCAAGCAAGTTTTTCAATCGAGTAATTCATTAAATCACGTAGTACTCGCCATGGTACTGATGTATGGGTTGACCAACAAAATGAAAAGAGATAATCTACAGGGAAGATAAAAAACGAACTAGCAAATTAGCAAACAAAAAACGAACCGTTTGGCGTAGTGGACAGAGGAAATAGAAGCTCTTTAATGATTTTTTTTTCTGAATTGAACAAATTACCTGGACGACGTTAGTACGATCAAGACAGTCCACACAATTAGTACGTACCACACCACGTTGGGTTTTCACCACCTCGCCTAAACGTGGTTCCACTTATCTGATAGAAGCACATTAGCACTTCAAACTAACTTACCAGTTTTGTCCACCCAACAGTATCCAATCTGCGTTAGATATTCCTCTAACTTACAAATAAGGGTGTTGATCTAAAAAAGACGATAAACAGAGGTGGAATTGGCATTTAAGCAAGTGCAAACCTTGTCAAATCTGAGCCCTCGACAGTGTCGGTGAAGATCGAACGAAACCAGATACAGGTCAGGGCAGTCCATTTTTATTGCGTGCTAGAAAATGAGCCATAAAATTGGACAGTTACACTTTAACATTTAATGCTGCGGTAGATCCACAAGCAGCCGTGACTGTTTGAACAACTTTAACAATAGAACGTAACTGAGTTGTTAACAAATCTGAAGAGACAAGAGAAAAACAAAAAAACGAAAAGGATAAACATTTAGCCTCCCCAAAATCGGGGATGAAAACATAGCATCCACAAAATCGACTTCAAAGGTCGTTTTTTGAGATTCTTTGATAGCGCTTATTCAAAGTAAACTTCGGCACTTGGAGTTATTTCCAAAAAAGGTAGTGCTAACAAAAAAAGATAATATTCCAGAGCCATATTGTGTATTTGTGTATGTTTCCCAGAGCGCATCAACAAAAAGCAAGCTACAAATCTCTGCTCCATTTTTCATATTCGCATAAAATAACAGCTTTTTCCCAGTGCTTATCGGAGATATACCAAACGAATTAATCGAAACTCTCTAAGGTAACCCTTCCAAAACGATATCATTGTGAACCTACGATATGCTCATTATACTTACTTCAACAAAGCTTGTGGCAAGCTTCAACTCTCGTCCAGTCTGATCCACAAGATTCACCGCTACCAGAGGTGCGCCGTAACGATCCAACAGATCTGTCATATGGGTAGTGAAATACGGAACACTTTCTTCAAGATTTCGGTCGATGGACAACGGAGGGCGGTACTTGAAACCTTTTTGACTCCAAAAGATAGGAACGGATCCGCGAACCTATAAGCAACAGAAAACTATTCATTTATTTCACATTATTTGTTTATTATTAAGTTTTTTTTTGAATGAGGCAGTGGCACACTAACCTGTACAAAAGACAAATGATGTCCAAATATGTCGAGGAGGAGTTCAGTTTCGACAAAATTAGCCACATTGGATTCGCTATCAATCCCTCTGAATAAACAAGGTAATTTCGAGAGAAACAGCATCAGTTTTATCGTTAATAAAAAAATCAGTAATACCTTCGTAAGTACCGCACTCCTGCTCGATGAACTGATCTTCGAGAAATAATTGTAATATTCAAACTAGAGTCGATTTGAGGATCATCGTTCACAGAAAAGCTACCACAAGAAACGCTGCCTTGTATAATTGGAACAGCCCTGAAGTTGTTTGCAGTAACACTCTATATACAACAAAAAAAGAAGAGAGAAAATCTAATCACCATTTCCTTACAAGCCCCTTATTGGTCGAATCGTCAAGTAGATCCTTTAGAAGAACCCTGTTCCAGAAAAATCGTGAATCTGATTCACATTCCGGTGAAGAATAGTGCCTGAAAGATAATTACTTCACTTCTACGGATATGTGGCGATATCAGTTTATGTTTTTCTGTTCAAACTTAGAACCACTGACCGTTGGGTACAATTAGTGATATCTCGTTCGAAACAAAAATAGAAATCCGGATGATCGTTAAACAACCGTAAAATTTCATCAAGTACAGCGAATGGTTTAGGTGCGTTTCCTAAAATAGCTTGATAATGGTTTACACAATAAAAAAGAAGCAGCGTATAGTGATAACGTAAATAACGTAAACAAACGAGAATTGTACAAAACCCACCAATCTTGTCCTGTACGAATTTGAGCAGCTTTCCTGTGCTCTGTTTAACTCGTCGCGCAGTAGACTCAACAGGCCTTGATTCACTACCATCCAGTAGTACACAAGAATCCAATGGAAGCGCCTTCACGCGATCTATTCGGTAGATGGGATGTCGCTGCTGGAAAGAAAAGTTACGGTAGCTACCGTACTTTGCATACACAAAGGATTCGTACATTCGAATGGTCCCGCAGCTTCTACACATACACATACGCATACAATTTCATTCCTTTTCTATGGGAAAGAAATATTAGTATGAAGAAGAAAATTGGAAGGATATTACAGTGCACAGTTCGACCAAAACTACTGACGTACAAACTTCGGGAAAAGTCATATTTATATTTATAAATATTTATGTAGAATTTGCTCTCATTTGGTTAACTAATCAGTTATACAGTGGAACCTGTGACAACGCGATATTAAACGCTAAGGAAAGGATTATCATTTTCTACTTTTATACTTCGTTACGTTGTTTTTTCGTCATTCAACTCCTGTTTGTCTGTTTGTCAGACATCAGAGCCATGGCTTATCCTTCGCGACGTAAATGAAAAAGTAAATGTTAAAGAAAAAGAACTCGCCTGGTGTTTGAAATCTTACCTTATTTTCAACAAATTCAGCAACGGCTGTGCAGTCAGTCACAAAAAGCAGATAGTTTACACCGTCGACGTCTAGCCGCCCAATGATCGATATAATATCGCACAGCTCTTCGGCACACAAAGGTATCACATCTGAAAAGTGTGGAAATATTTTGGCGAGCTAAGATTATATATGGGACGTCATTTTCTTTCCTGGTGGTGAGATGTCTTCACAATGCCAAAATTAAGCTCCCAACGATAAGATTAATGATTATTTCATCTGTTAGCTCACGGCTATAAAATCAGCGAGTAGAAAACTGGAATCTCATCATAACTATCGCACTTCGTCCATTTCGTATCATTTCGTCTTATCAACTGATGGGTACGATCTGTGGAATGCGATGCTTCCAGGGCCTAAATTCATGACGGGTATCGGCACAATATACCCGAGAATGAACCCCGGTCGGCGCGATTATTCGCATTCATGAACGCGCCGCAGAGTGGAATGGAGGCGCGATATCCCCCAAATAAACTCCGCGGCACGTTCATGAATGCGAATAATCGCACCGACCGCGGTTTATTCTCAGGTATATTGTGCCGATACCCGTCATGAATTTAGGCCCGGGTTGAATCTTGTCGTACGCGACTGATTTCACCTCTGTTTTACTAAGCATTTAAATCTGGATTTTTAGTTGTTTTTGCAGCACGATTTATTTCCGCAGCAACCATTATTCAACATCTGGCACGCCGTTGCAAGACATATAAAACTATTGTATTGTATTGTATTGTATTGTTTATTACATGTAATCGGGACATGCAACCACAACAAAGCAAAAAGGCAACAATACAGAACCACTGAAAAGTAAAAATTAAAGAGTAGACAAAGGAAGGAGGAGCTATTAGGAATGAGGAATAGGACTACCTAGATCGGCGGAATCGTCGGATGAGGCACCACTGGATTTAGTTGAGGATTTGAACGCTTGAGCAGACTTTGATACGCCCTACCGGCCCTATGAACAAAAAAGTTTGCTCTTACCGAAGTCCTGACCAACGGAAGAAAGATTTTAGTTGACTGACCCCTAGTCCTGGAAGTATGCAATTGAAAGAAATTACCCTTGACTTTGAGACGGCCTAGGAGAATTTTACGAACAAGCAAATGATCAAACATTACCCTTCTAGATTCCAATGAGGCGAGCCCGAATGACAGATTTCTTTCCCCTACTGGAGGTAGAATTCTGTAATCAAGACCCCTGGTCCTTACTAACAGTTTCCTTGTGAAACTGTTTTGGATAGATTCAAGCATATTAATAAGCAACTTCTTTTTGGGAAAAAATATGGGTGTACCATATTCTAGAATGGGACGAATATACGTTTTGTAAGCCTTCACTAAAACTAATAAATAAACGCACCTGGAAAAGGATGAACAGACAGCTTTCCATCGATTTTTGAGCAGACCAGCCGAAGTCCGTCATCCTCGACTATATAGGCCGTAGGGGTAGAATACAGCTTCATCCCGGACCCGTCATATAGGGCTGAAAACAAGAAAAATGGTTATAGTGTCAAGAAAACGAGGAAATCAGCGCTATGATGGGGCACACGAGTTATCGCACAATATAATCGTATCACTCGTTGCCGGAGAACTGGTCCAATTAGTCTGCTGTTAGGCGGCGCGCAACTTTTCGTCAGAGCATGTCAAACCGCCTTGTGACCAAGGCCGGGATTCATGAACGAAACCGCCGGTGAATATCACCGGCGGCTAAATCCCACCGGCTGGTTCACCGCTAAAGTAACTCACGTTGATGAATCACGTTTTGGCGGGTAACCGAGGTGAATATCACTGTAACCGGCCGGTGAACCGTTCATGAATCCCGGCTCCTTGGAATAGAAGTTCCCAGAGTTCAATTTTCTTATAATTCATATGTTTCAAAAGGGCATAAGGGCCATCTAGAATCATGCAGTCACCCTCGAACGGGTTCAGCTAGATCGTTCCGCTGCTTTCTTACCCTCCACTTTTCTACCACTCTGCGCCTCCACTGCTAAAATGAACTCCCTAACCTTAACGGAACTTCAAGTTTTTGGTCAAAAACTCCTCCAAATTAGGCAAGTAGGGTGTATGTGATTTGGTGGCAACGAATATGAAAGAAACTGCTTTCGTCGTTTCAACTGGATACCTCTCATGTAGTTGGCCAAGGACAGATCAGGATCACCGATTTAATTCAATCGTTTTAAAGGGTGAATTGCACAAGTACGGTATATGTTTCTGAATAGATCAAAACCTTCCTGATACTACTCTTTTTGAAATCACGCCAAAGGATCAATTCCATTTCACTACAAGTGGCCTACAAAACTAAAAACATGAAATATATCGAAACAAAGGTCTGAAGTTGAGATCGAACGTTACACTTATACCAACTAATTGAATTCAATTCACCTATCAAAAGTAAAGGTGCCAGTGTTGATCAGTTCCATAAAGGCGCGCAGCCGCATTCGTGTCTACCTAATTGAGAATCGTAAAGGCATGGTGAATGCGTGTTTGGTCTGTACAATGCGTTGCTGGGGCCAGCAGCTATACCAAGAGTCTTTACCCTCCCAGACAAGTCTGTCACAAATTTTCCCGATGCCAGAGGTATGAAAGGCTCTCGATCGTGCGGATGTTAGTAGCGCCGCTCACCACTGCACCATGCAGGCCTTAGTTCACCTATCATCTTCCTAAAAGTAAAAATTCGACAACGTAACTCTGTCCCACTCGAAACAGACTATAGTGGAAGTAGCTTTTTGGCAGGCAGTTACACCACGAGATGTTATTGAGAGCAGTGTGCTCGAATGTCAACGTAAACACACAAATAACAATGAACAGTGCACGCGCTGAAATACGGCGGGGTCAACACACTACTGCGACAACCTAACACCAGTAATGGATTTCTGCTATAATCAGCTGACATCCCCTACACATCTGGCCACGTCCTAGTACAAGTCAGGAGCACGAATCTGTCTCTTCAGCAACTCGCTTCACACGCGTATACACCTTGGCAACACACCTCAAAACAACTTCTTAAAGAGTGGCGTCTGCTTAGCGAAACCATAGAGGAAAGCCCACACAACTCAAGTTCAGTTCAACCTTCAGTTGAATTTTGCACGAAATATCCTACTGCAAATTTGTAAACTAAATATCGTTCTATTTGCGGACGCTAACGAGCCTATCGTCTCAACTTCAGCTCAACCTACGGTTTGGTTTTGCGCGAAATGCCCTAATGCAAATTTGTAAACTAAATATCGTTCTGTAGACACTGACAACTCTATCGTCTCTGCTCGGAAACGCTCTAATAAGCGCGAAGTAAAATTTCAAGTTGGTAGCAGCTCTTTTCACAACGAGTTCATGCAGGAACACTGTACGGCGATTCATGCTGTACAGTATCGGTTAGGCCAAAACCCACAAGTGTCAAGAAAGAAACATGTAAAGTTGAAACAACAATTTATTTGTAACAATAACAATTTACTCTTCGCTGTCCACATTCACATTGGTAAGACCCTTGAAATTCGTGCACGGCACGTAGGTGCAGAGAGTGTAGAGCTTGTGTACGGAGTCCTCATCCTCATTACGACGACGTGACAAACGCACTCGGACGCGGAAAGGAACGTTCCTAAACAGATGCTGGCATCAATTAAATGCGAAAAATAGAAAAATAGTAGTGATAAAGACTGTCATCAAATGTGCATTTAATCTGCACAAACGACAAAAAGATTACTACGCAAGAACCACAAGAGCGTCCGAATGTCGACTACGTAACGCTGAAGAAGTTTTTCTTCATACCGACAGAGACGTTCACCTCAGAACAACCGTAATAGACGGTAATATTCGAGACTTCAGCTGTCGACCCGCTCGGACTTTCATCATCACAAAAATCAGACCAATATTAGAAGTGAAATTGAATCTAGTAAAAGCAAACGCTCCTTCAGAATGACGGCTTAGAAATTAACAAAGGCAGCACCAAATTTAAACCATATTATCACATTTCATATAATGAATGCTAAACGAATGAACTTGGACATTAACAAAACAAAAACGCAAGCGCCCATAAGCGCGATTAGGGTGAATGTTCTGACGATGGTCACTTAATTTCATACATTTCGAACTTAGGATCCGCTATTTCATCCAAAACTTCCCCGATTTTCGAAGTCATAAATTCGATCAACTGCAGGTGACTTATGATAATATATCGTTTTTGAAATACACTCACCGAATCCGTGTTAAGCTAATAGTCGAAAAAAAACGAGCGAGAATTAGCCCCCTTAATTACACTGCGAAACCGATGAAATTCAACAAATTAAAAGAATATTCGTCTACTTTTCCTCCGCAAAACAAACGGAAAGGTCGACAGCGGAAAGTGCCGAAATCGAGGAAATGTAAGGACATGCTGTCACATGGAAACGTGACACGAAATTTGCCAAATGCCAGCGATGACGGGAGAAGTGGCCCCGATACTACAAAGATGTCTCAATGTAAGGTGTTTCCTTATGAAAATGGAGCGCTATAACATATACCATTAGACTTTCCAACAACTCGTTTCGTTTGAAAGAGAAGCTAGGCTCAGTGGAAGAGGACAATGGATAAACATCGGAAATGAGTCGATAGGTACTAAACCTTTACTAATTCTCCCAAGACATGCGAATTTGAATATAAGCCATAAATGAGCTGCTCCCCTTCTCTGCGGATTCATACTTATGGAATGAAAAGTGATCGCGACTGCATTCCGCCGGCTGCCGTCGTTCAAATTTCGCGCACTACCGTAACCACCTGCACATCACGCTGCGGGATGAGTGTCTGGTGGGAATGGGCCGTCATAAGACAGCCAGGAGAGCTCACCGAAGTGTCTAGATGACTGAGTGGATAGTGAGGATCATTGTCGCCTATGCGTTGGAGGTTCGAGTCCTTACCGCTAGCTGGTTTTGCGGTGCCTAGTTGAAGCACTCTGGAGGAATGAGCGGAGCGCACCGCCCTCATTAGGAGCGAATTTGTTTCCTTGCTTTGGTTTCTTTCTTTTGTCCATTAGTAGTAGAGTTTCTGTTTGTTTGGAAATTTTTGTTTTTTTTTGCCTGAGTCACACGTGTGAAGATATGCGTGTCAACAACAAATAAATAAGGCAAAGAGTCGGACAAGAGGCCTAAAGTTAAGGATACAGAGAAAAACGATAAACCAGACCACAACCACACATCCCAGAAACCCAGTAGATGAGAAGGCCCTAACACGGACACCTAGCAATCAAGCCACCTCCTACGCCTAAGCCTTAGCCTAAGCATAAACCTAATCGTAAGCGTAATTTACCTAAGCTCTAGCTAAGGAAGGAATTACGGGTTGGTGAACCACTAGTTCCCTGCAAGTGGAGGCGTTGAAGGATAACGATCGAAAGCAGAGCGACGGTTGAACCTAAGCACTGTAAAACCGTCGAGCAGGAAGGATTTGAACTTCCAACGCATATGCAACAATCTTACTACCCACTCAGCCATCTAGACTCTTCCGAGAGCTTTCCTGGCTATCTTATGACGACCCATCCCCACCAGACACTCACCCCGCAGCGTGATGTGCAGGTAGTTACGGTAGAGCGCGAAATCTGAACGACGGCCGCCGGCGGAATGCAGTCGCGATCATGAAAAGTCACGTAAAGAGATAGATCTTGCCCAATCCCAACGTCATCTTCAAACAAAAGAACACATTCTTCACCTGTAGGATTAATGTTCCCCAGCAAACAACCAGAGATGAATGTTAAAATGCAGCAGGACCACCGTTGTTTCGATGTCATATACCGCCTGTTTCTACAGGTATTCCTGTATAAAAACTGATATGGGACCATATTCTGTACTTCTACCGAGATTTGCAAACACGATCAGAACCGGTGCTAGCTTACGGCATTGTTACTATCGGCTGTTTCATTCGACAGTGACCAGCATAAAAAATAAATTTGATAAACGACATAAGGAATTAAGGAACATTAAGGCATAAGCAACACACGATGAGGTATACAACACAATGAACTTACTTGATTCCCTTCGACCAGATGAACTTGTTGAGTCTGGTGTCCACTCGAACATCTTCGGTGTTCATCTGTGCCTTGGCGAACTTGCGGATCTCATCAATAGCTCGTGGTGCACGTTTCTTGGATCCTCTGGAAAGAGTTCATCTATAGAATAACAGAAGTTTTAACTTAATCTGAATTTTTGCGATACTTACACTCCCTTAATTCTCTTGTGCATATGGATGGTGTATTCACGAGTAACTACCTCGTTAATGGCACTGCGGGCCTTTCGGTCCTGCTTGCTCTTCACCATTTTACCTAAATTATTTGATAAGTGCCAAAATATGATCAGCATGACAAGTGCGACGAGTAACACATTTAATTTCAATAATTGGGCGGCATCAACACATTTTCAAAAGACAAGGTTAAAAATTGATCACCGGCTTCCTGTAAGGATGTGCAGAGGGATGCTAGCAAGGAGCACCAAATAACGAAACCCGATAATAAAAAAAATCTGTTTGATCCATCAAGCCGGAAGGTTTAAACTGCGCCATACAAATAGCATAGCATTTTGAAGACAAAGCAAGATGATGCTGCAGACTAGCTTGGAGCAGAAATACACTGCAGCAGAACTTTGCCACTTCATTCCTACCACTCTAGAAACCAGAAGTTGATTCAACTAGTATCAACCAATACATTCTAACTAAACATACAAAATCCTGAAAAAAGCATTTCGCCAGAGCAAGGCAGCAGAGGGAATTTGACGCCAAAAAGGAAATTTGACGTCAAATTGATAATACAACCATTTCACCTTATATTATGTGAGATAGAAACATTCTGAATCTTTCACCTTACCCCCGAGTCAAAAACCTATCTTGATTTCTCCTTCGCAGGGTGCCGAGGCATAAAAATTTGCAATGAAATGGTCCCGAATAATATTCCTGTAATACACGTATCAATATCATCACGGGTAAGACTGCCATATGTCTCGTTCTTCAAAATACACAAGCAGAATCTGGCAATAAAGGTGCGAAAAATTCTACTGATTGCGGCCAAAACTGTGGAAATTCTACCATTGTGCTCAGACAAGAGATAAACAATTAAACCATGACACAGCTAGCAGAAAATAACGTGAATCTGATCCAAACACATCCCTTCCTAGTGAAATAAGAAGAAAATTATTTTTAAAAAATTGTAGGACTCAAGGAAATGTGGAACCCGCACAGTGAAGATAATACTCAGCGGAAGGTGGCATTTGGCTGCGAATCCACGTGGGACCCTCATCACCGTCCTTTAATTCCGGTCCGCGGAGGGTTCGTTGTCCGCAGTGGTCAACGACCTTACTAGTCTTTTCAAGCATGTCAAGGCTTCGGGTTTGGATGGCATGTCAGATGTTGTCCAAATTTTTTTAATATAGTTGTATGAAATACTGGTCACAATTTTGATGGCCGTTCTCAAGATCGCGTCCGATTTCGGCAGGTTCCATCCGGTAAACTCGCCTTAATAAGCAATAAGATTGGTCTTTGCTACCTCCGGTGTTCCCTGCTGTGTTGCCTACGGGTACAGTTAGCTGCGGGCAAGTGACGGTGACGGATTTGAGATTCACGATTTTGATCAACCAAGTATGGTTAGGAATTGATTACCTGCCGTAATCAATCAGCTTTTTTGAAGACATACTGTAGCGTCTTATTTCGGAACAGGCACGTACTTCTTTGTGCCGAAGCGAATTCTCCTCAGGATCTGGCTTTCTAAGCAGATTTCTATAGCGGAACACATTTCTATCGCTGTTTAACACATGTAGGATTAACGACGCAAATTCCCTAATCTGTCTAGGATAACGACGAATATTGTACATTAGAGAGGTTCTTCCAATAGTAGCGGACTTCAAGAGACATAAAATAAACGGAAACCCTTTCTCTGTTTCGTTAATCACTAACAACGCGCAATGTGGGTTAGGGGGTTCAACGTGCTGGTCTTCCACATTATGTCGACTCTATGCTGGTCAGCACGTTATCATTATCATACCTACTATTGTTTCATTGTAATGATGTGAACAATTGTGTAGAGTTTCCATGCCAAGCTTGTTAAAACCGACCGATTCGTAAACAATGGAAGATATGGCAATGATAACCAAAAAAAATTTAAAAATTCGAATTTGACATAATCTTGTGGATCACCTTCTGAACCACCAACCCGCATAGAGGCACTAACAATATTTATTCATTTATTTATTATACGTGAAGTACGCCATACCATGTTGAAAATAAACGGTACAAATTTAGAAACAGCACAAAGTGAAAGTTAGAGAATATAGTAGTACGTGGGATTGCCACATCTACAGTTAGCATGATGGGATCAGGTGCGAAAGCTCGGAAAGTTTTATGTTTGCCGTTGTTTGCTGATGAGTCTGATTGAGGTCGTGCTCAAATTAGCTGTTAGAGTTAAGAGCGCTGAGCAGCAGCTATTCAGATAAACTGATGGTTCCTAGTGAAGGCACGTGGGCCTTGGGAGGTAATACAGTATATCTTTCATTAGCATGTACTTCTTAGTTTTGATCGATGGAAATTCTTATCCGAGACCTGGGCGTAGATCCTGAGCTGCGACCTAAAGGAGTCGCCGAATCATGACGCCATTGACTTCTAATAGTGTTCGTAATAGTGCCTTTTCTCAAGGGCAGTTGGAAAACTCTCAGTCGCGTGAAATTTTCGGACGAATTCGAAAAATCTTGCTGTAGAACTCAGTTATTGTGGAGTTTCTTCTCAAGTTATTCTTATTATCCCATCGATTTCTGTCAGTAAAGTTGGTTGCAGGTTTTCTTTTCACCCTCAAGTGCTTTTCAGAATGGAGTCTCGCTCTAAATTTGCTTGCCTTAACATCGACGACGATTCGGACGAAGAGTTCACAAAGGTGGCCAACAAGGCGAACATGAAGAAAGGTGCTGGTGCCGGGTACGCTTACACTATTTGTTCAACTTTTTTTTTACCAAGGCTTTGAAGAGTTTCATTGACTTGTCACTGCGTTCAGTGTAGCTATTAATCTCAGTAAAGAGTCAGTGTGTTCGTGTTCACGTTCCACAGATAACTGACCTTGGTTCACTACTTTTTTCAAGGCAGGGTGGTCCAAAAGTGAAGAATGGTGGAAAACTGGTAGTCCATGCCATAGAAAAACGACCAAAGGCCAAGAAAGCTAATAAAGAGAAGGTAAACATCATAGAGAGAGAGCATTTGTTCACCATTATATCCGCTATTGTCGTTCAGATTGTGGATCCGTCAACTGGGTTAGTTGTGCAAGGAGTTGATGAAAATTATTTGAACGAGCAGAAGTTTAAAGAGGCTAGTGCTTGTAAAGTTGACATTTATTGTAATTCTGAAGAGGGAAGCATTGCAAATAGCGTCAGAAGCCATTCAGGACTTGAAACAGGCTTTGCGGGAAAGTGCTCGTACAGCATCCAACCAAACACCATCTCCGACTCACACAAAGAGCCCTTCTCCTGTCGCAGAAGAAACAAAAGTAAGACTTCCATTCTCTCAAAATGTGTTCTGAGCACTATTCCACTTACTGCACTCCAATGTTCGAAAGACATCATTCACCCACTCTTGCTCATATTTCGCCCATCAAAATTTTCGGTGCTGATCACGAATCTGGCATGCATTTTTCGATATTTGACCGCAGGTCACCAATATCGCAAGTCGGGTGGTCCATCTAACGCCACAGATTGGCAAAAACTTTGTCTGGAGAGGTCGTTATGGATGCTTCTAATAATTCTGTTGCCTTTTTTCGAATTCCGGCAGAAGATCACCGGTCAACTGGGGTGAATCGGCCGAAGTCACCGCTTCGGCCAAAACTCCGCCTAGATAGATTATTTGGGATGATGATTACCAATCTGATGTCTTCTTTCTCAGAATTCAACTGATTTCGGTCATCGCGATCAGCATGCGAAATGACTTACCTATACGACGTCTGAACCAAGTATGGAATTTTTACCGGACCATCCTAGCCGTCAATGTCGTGGTCAGCATCCCTAATAACCCTATAGCCGAAGCTTGGCTAAATTGGTTGAAGAAACCCTCATGCTGGAGAGCATTAAGTGGAATGGTTCCTTTTTTGAAATGTAGATCTCTTAAGGAGGTGCAGAGTTCGACATTGGTGGATAAGATCGTCGCCTCCATTGAAGAAGAATGGCAAAGGCAAAGTGGGAAAGCAAATAATGGACAGAAGGTAACTCCTTACCTGAGGGTTTATGATTAATCCTGTCCAAGATCGTTCTAGGATGGTGATCCTGTCATGATAGCCTTGTATCGAAGCAAGCTCACAGAACTATTAGAAGAAATGATCAAAGCAAAAGAGGTGCGCCTTTTTTCTTTTTTTGGGAGGCTTTTTCCTTGTTTTTTTCTTTGAAAGGCTTCAAGCTGTTTAATTTCAGAAGTTACAGTCAGCTCAAAGTGAAGTTGACAGGTATAGAACGAAGTATAGGAAGTTGGTGGAGCTTTTCCGCGATACAGAAGGTGGGCTCAATTTAGTCCCAGTTTGATATTTTTTTCATATTTTCAAGTGATAAGACGATTGATCTGCTTTCCTTTGTTAACGGTTTAGTAACGGAAAAGGCAAAGCTTGTTATGGATTTGGAGAAATCGCGGACTTCTGGGGCAGAATTAGCTTCCCAGCTGGTTGTTACCCAACGAGAATTAGAACAGTGTAAGAGCAAACTGAGGGCTCTGGGAGCATTGGTGAGTTCTGCCGATATTTGACTCTACGTTCATATTGAACTGAATTTATTTCAGAAATGACTTTGTTTTGCTTCGCGAGGATGCCTATATTTATTGGAACTGGTGTTTTGTTTCGGGTTGCGTGGTCCCATGAATTTCTTCCGTATTGCCTTGTAGCCTTTTCTTTTTAATAATGCATAGTAGGATAATAAAGTATATCACAATTTGTTCTGTCGGCATTCTGAAAGCAAAAACGGGTTAAATGTTGGTGAAAGTATACCTCCAACATCGCTCTTCATTTACTTAAATCTGTTTCAAATGAGTAGTGAGCTCTAGACGTGTGAGGAATATTGTGCGTCCCACCTCGTCGCGAAGTCACTGAGCACTCGGTAGTAAATCTCTAACTTGGGTGCTCATTGACTTCGTATCGACTATTCAGAATATTAAGAACAAGAAGATAGGCATAAGGTAAGGATGTCGGCATTGATCAGCCCACGAAAGAGGCGTCGCCGTATTCTTGTTCCATTCAGCATTGTCGAGGCATGGTGAATGCGTATTTGGCCTATACAATGACTTGCGTCGCCCTACCGAACCAGTTTCTGTACCTTCCCAGACAAGTCTGGTACCAATTTACCCAGACTCCGTAGGGATAGAAGGTGGTTAGTTCTGGTGGGGATTAATCGCCTGACCGTGCGGATGTCAGTGGCGCCTCTTTCTACTGTACCACGTGGGTCCCAGGGTTTTAACAGGGCAGAAATACCGTCGTCTGGTAACATATTGCACGTGTTCTTCTAGTAGATAGTAAATAAATAGCACTTTATCCTTTTCAAAAGTCAAGGACAGGACGCAGGTTAATACTGAATTTACATGGCCGTCAGTACAGAATTAAGACTCCGACTGTGGAAGGCATAGTGTCTTTCGCACAAGATTGTCGGCGATTTTCTCGAACTGTTGTCGATCTTCTCTCCACATTTTGGCTGCGTTCACGTTCGCTGGAGACTCGTCATTTGGCTCTACAAATAGCATTGATCACAGTCTTAATCGTGATATAGCGAGTGTGCTCTGTGTTTCAAAATTCATGTACGTCCACAGTTTGACAGCTCTTATTTCTGTGAAACAGGGAGCGCCGAACATTTGCAGTTGACACAAACGCTAAAGCTAAAACTCAAAAATTCTTCGAGCAGAGCTGGAAATTAGGAAAATGTGGCGTAGTGGTAAAACACAGTGTACAATACGTTAAAGAAACTTACATACCAGCCAACATACTGACCACACTCAGCAATATCTTCTCAATTGATTGTACAGGGCTCCATCTAGAATTAATATATTTAGGGGTTGTCATTTGTAAAATTAGCAGAAATTAAAGGTAAAAAGGTTGAGGTATCGACGTTGATCAGTCCCCGAAGACGTGCCGCTGTATTCCTGTTCCACTCAGAATTGTAGACGCGTGGTAAATGCATATTTGGCCTATGACTTGCGTCGACCACCCGACATACCAAACCAGTGCCTTTACCTTCCCAGATAGGTCTGTACCAATTTACCCGACCTCGTAGGGATGGAAGGCTTGGTAAACCCTGAGGGGGATCAACTGCTCGACCGTGCGAATGTCACTAGCGCCTTTTACCACTGCCCACGCTCCCTAGCAGAAAGTGCAAGCAGAACGTGAAAATCTTCGGGTCTTGAGCAACACGCAAAGAGTGTGGATAACCTTTTACTTTATATGATCGAGTTGAATGTAGCACGAATACTGATTATTGTTGTGCATAAATCAGATTAGGTACTGGTGAATATGTAGGCAAGTTATTGGTTTCCTAACACTTACAACTACCTGATACTGTACCTACATTTAAGTCTAGAATAGCTGCGCTGTCTTAGTTGCCCCAAGTTCAGCGAATTTTACACGTAAATTTCAAGCATAACATATTAAGGCTTCTATCTAATTTTTAGTTGCTGTAAGGCACCGGATGCGTTTAACACTTGCCATTACATTTTTAATGAAAAACTGATCGGTCCCTAATTAAAAATTGCGGGATACCCATATCCATTATGTTATACGTCTAGCTTCAAAGGTACTGTAGGCGCAGTTAGCATCTTCTAGGTGTCAACATTTTTGCAAACATTCGACAATTAATACCTCTCAGACGAGCTCTCATATCCTGTTGGATCATCGCCAGGAGCGTGCAATATTGAGATACACACCCGTCCGTCTTGATAAATATTGGGATGGAAAAGGTCACACGTAAACCTGGAAAGGATCATCGTACTCCACAAGAACATCGTTGGAGAATTGAATACTAGTACCTCATCTTTGGAGGGCTGAGAGGATAATCTTGCGGGAAGGAAATTCGAGCAGGAAAGACTCCATTTGCAAAGCACGTGTCTTCTGGTCCAGTAATCAGGCACTCCCATTCGAAAAAGTTGTCCTCCTCAAGTGGCGCAGCCAGAATGCCCTCCGGTGGACGATTGGTCAGCTCTGAAAAATTAAGCTGCTTCCAATCAGAATTGAAGGCGTATGAGGAGTGCATTTTTGACCTTTAAGATGGCTTGAGGGGAGGGAAGCCACCGTTTGAAGTAGCATTATCACCTACCCAGACAAGTTTGATACCAATTTAGAAATGGAAAGTTGGGTTAACGTAGTCGAGGAGCGATCGCACGACGTGCGAGAAGCAGCTCTTACCATTTCACCACGCTATTAGGAACCGCTACACTAAACTCTTATTGCTTTAAATGAAGCAATCAAAGGACGTCCACTTGAACAGCATCAACAGTCTATGAAAATGTACCTCCAACTTAACTTTGTCAAAATATGGAACCCCTTCTTACGAAGGGCCCCTAATTCTACCAAAGGCGTGTCGCGTTTTAGGTAGAATTTGAAGCCTCTTTTCGAACCAATTGGCCACAGTTGTGCGCTAACCTGGTCACTCGCCACACCCAACTGTTCCATTATTGTGCTCTTCGAACCAATGATATTAGGTTGTAAACCTTCCAATTGAACTTTTGCCACGTCTTAATTTTCCAAATTTATTTCTTTGAAAGAGAACCCAGTTAAGATATGTATGGTACATTATTAGACTACAACGTGTCGCCTTATGGCTGGTAATTGTTTTACTCCATAACGGTGGAACACTGCCGATTTATTGACGGACAACTTCAACACCCCCTTTTTTAGATAACCACACTTGTTGAGATTTTTCTCTTCCGCGTGTTTCAGATGAAGCTGTAAGAAATGGTGTTCTGTAATAGCAATGCCTGAAGATTACGCTGCATGGGGTTTCGAGGTCTAACAATCCTCCAAAAACTTTTCCCATATAATTTTTTTGAAGGCATCCTCGGCCGGGTTGAATGGGTAACGTAATCAACCCTGCTTACCCTTTGGTTTGCAGGCCATACAATCCAATTGCTAACAGAGTAGATTGTCAGTAACTAATGCATCTTAAGGTAGAGGCTCCCACTCGATAAATTTAGAAGAACTCCAAAAAACGCGAAGAATCTCCTTCTTGAGGTGCAGTTCAGACTTGGTGTCGATTCTCCTTGTTTACCATGAACAAGGCACTGGGGTCTCCGGCTATGAATAGCATATTTCATTCACTTCTCACATACAGCAGCAAAGTTATTGTACAGGTTTAGGTTCCTTTCGAAACTTCGAGATTTTGTACGCGAAGTGACCCTAGCGTTGAGCTATATCGGCGACATTTTGTGGGTAACATTTCGGCCACACTTTCGTACCTTTCCCAATACATTAGAATGCTTTGCAGCTATTGTGTATGAGCACTGGAACTCTTCTACAAAGTAGTGAGTGGTGCTCGATGGTCCGACTTCTGTAGCTTCTTTTAGCCCATCCAAATCAGGGTTAAGTGTCCTTGACAGAGCGGTTTATTCTCAAACCCAGCATAGTCTTCCCTGACATCCTGGGACCAACCTGTTCTCAAGGAACATCCAGGACACCTTACTCTATTATACAGCAGAATTTCAGGATCGGACACTGCAGCAGAACGCCCTGGTCAAAGCCCGTTGAAGTCTTGCAGTGGGGGCCTTATGTTTAAGGCTTCATAATTTATAGTAGATCTAACGAAATCGAATGAACGATAAATAGTTCAGAAGAGCTTAAGCCACCCTACTAAAATATTATCGAAAGAAAAATGCAGAAGCTTCAGCAGAAGTTTTACTATGCGATGAAGAAAATATTCAATCGGAAGGTTTACAACCTAATAGAAAAAATTGAGAATTTCCTCCGAATGCGTCACCCATTTGTCCCCCACTCAGAATCTCAAAGAGGTAGCGTATGGCTATTTGACTTATACAATGATTTGCCGGAGTCAAACGCTTAATAATGATGATGGTATATATAGACTAGTCAGTTACTAATCCATCCGATCTCGGAAGGATGAAAAGTCGTCTAGCCTGAGCAACAATCGATCTTTCGACCGTGTCTGAAAGTAGCGTCACCTAACAATGCACTACACGCTTCCCGCCCTAAAATTGAATAAAAGGCAAAAGGTAAAGATAAAAGGGCCGGCGTTGATCAATCCCCAAAGGACGTGCCGCCGCATTAGTGTTCAATTCAGAACCGTGGAGGCTTGGTGAATGCGTATTTGGCCTCTATAAGGACTTGCGGGGGCAAGCCGCTATACCAAGTCAGTGATCTTACCATCCCAAAAAAGTCTGGTACCTATTACCGACCCCGGAGGGATGGAAGGCTTGATCGACCGTGCGAGTTTCGGCAGCGTCTCTTATCACTCGACCACGCGCAACCAAATTTTAATAGCTATCATAAAACATTTGTAAGTAAGTAATAATAGCCGAAAAATGCGCTGGAGAAGGAAAGTAGAAAGGACATGCACTCAATTCTACTGCGCTTACGTCGAGGAGTTTGCTTTCCTGTTATGTACCGAGTACCATAGTACAGTGTTCGAGTACTCTGCACGGGCTTTTTAATCTCAGAGGTTGAAAAGAGATGCAGATCTCAAGAACTTTTTTCTGCATATTTGAAAAAAAAAGAAACATAGTTTTAGAGCGATATCTTGAGCAACAAAAACAAATTCCTTGAACGAAGCTCACCTTTGTACTCCGTCATGAGACGCTTAAGGGCATAGCCGGCCATGATACAAGTGCCAGACCTGTCATGACCAGTTAGCGATAATCATTTAATGAAAATTGATAAACAATCTTGAAAATATAGAATAGTATTGACTACGTACAAATACAGAACAATTGCACAGAAATACATACTTTTATTGGAGGAACATCGACTCACACATACTGACTAGAAAACTAGACCTACTACAACTACTTGTCATGCGCAGTAATGCATTAACTGCACATGATTAGCGGCTACGTCTACTGTACTGCATATGTCGATGCTTAGGTGATAAATGGATAATGTTACAAAAGGGACAAACTGGGCTTGCTTCAAGAACCGGTATGTGGCAATGAGAACTGACCATGCCATGGGTGAGCTACTCTAAACTCGTGAAGAAACATAGGGAACACAATTATGACAACATGCCTATTAATTATATTTTTTGATGAAATTGATAAGCCCATTGGTAGAGACGTCGTGTGATGAGACTTTGCCCTTCGAAGCTAGTTCTGGTTGAATCACTTTAGCCAATTGTTTCCCTAACTCGACGCTGAAATTGGTGAGATAAGGAGCGAATAATTAGAGAAGAGGATAATATCAGAAACGCCACTAACCCCCACTGATCGTAACTATTGATGTCCCAGATGACACCTTGGACGAAAATCTTATGCTCGTACAGAGCAATCAGCAAACCAAGCGTAAACGGCGTAACAATGGGCAAAACAATCGAGGTTGTGGGGCGATTTCCTTCGAACACCTGCAAACAAGACATAAATAGCGTTGCACCTAGAAAAAAAGGAAAGGAAACTTCACTTTGTGTGGCAGAATCTTGTCAATCTTATCAGACGGTGTTTTGGCAGCCTTCAACTCTTCTTCAGCTTCATCTCGTGTCTTTCCTTTCATCAAGGCTTCTGTCTGGGCCAAGAAATTGGCAAGTAGGATCTAAACGGAATGATTAAACATGAGAGTACAGCAAAATGCCATATCACATCTACCATTCACAGAATTTTGTGCTTCCATGGCTCAGCTTATAACGACTTTGGGACCAATTTTATTTATTTATTTTATTTATTCACTTATTTATTTTGAAGCGCGAATCCTCGCGCACATTACATATAACTAAACGAAACGAAAGCGCCAGAGAGGATAGGATTTATAGAGAATTAAAAAGATGAGGCGCAAAATTTTAAATGAATTTGGAGTATAGAACGTTTCATACAGCAATGCCTACGAAAAGCATCTGGGTGGGCATATGGCATGGTCGCACGTTAACCTGACAATATGGCTGTGGGTTTGCGAGCCCTTTGGGGGTACCTAAACCATCGCTACGCTGGAGAGTTGTATCAGACCATTAATCCCGCAAAGAACACTGAATAAACCCCGCTGTGCGCGTTGCTGAATCACAGTGTACGCATAGCTCGATATATATTTTAGGTTTTCATACGGAAATACCTCTCATCATTCTGCACTCTAATTCTCCAATTCGGGCTACCAAATAGCGGTACTCTCGAGTTCTTTATCAGACACATTTATGTGGAATCAGGGTTCTGATACAGACATGTGGTAATTTCCCAGCAATCTTGGAACGTTATTGTCAACTCTTCAAGTTATCGAAGATGGTTGCAGCGCCTGATTACCGCCTTATTTCTGGTTTACTCTCACATGGTGCTACGGTAACAATAGCAATTGTGAGCTAAAGCAACGCTGCCCCTCTGCACCTTTCAGAAGATTAGTTAACATCGTAAGTTTTCAATGGCCAAACAATCAAAAATACCAAATTTTACCTGGTGATGGAGTCCATTACGCACAGGGTTGAGAGTCCTTGCAGGAGCAATAAAATCACAAGGAATGAGGCGAGTTCCCTGATGGATGAGTTGGTAGAAAGCATGCTGACCATTCGTTCCAGGTTCTCCCCAAACAATTGGGCCAGTCGAGTAATCCACTCGAGCGCCATCTCTTCAAGCAAAATCACCAATGCGATAACTATAGTAGCGAGTAACAGAATTAGAATTAATAGGTATGTTATACCTGGTCACGAATTTGCCGTTGCTTTCCATGTCACCTTGCTGGAAGTAAGCGGCGAATCGATGAAGGTACTGATCATACGGTAACAATGCTTGGGTTTCGGCTCCATAGACATTGATGTACAGAACTCCCAGCATGGCCATAATCACTGGCACCTAAACGGATTGGTGCATAATCTGAGAAATAATCATGGTAAAGACATGGTCACGTACATTCTTTTCGAGAGGTTCGTTACAGAAATGCTCATCGGCAGCGTGAGCTCCCTCGAGGAGATTCTTAAAGTTGTCAAATCCTACGTGTACGGCTATGGAGAGTCCAATTGCTGACCATAGCGAATATCGTCCGCCTACCCACTGAAATAACAAACAATATAGCGTTCTCAGCGATTAGCTTAGAAGAAAAGTATATACCAGGTAACATTTAAATTTCCTCGATGACTAAGAAATCGAACCGAATTTCGAAGAAAACTAAACTTACATCCCAAAACTCAAACATATTAGCCGGATCGATACCGAACTCTTGCGCTTTCGGGACGTTGGTTGAAAGAGCCACAAAGTGTTTTGCGACGGCGCTCTTGCTTCCTGCCTGAATTCAATGAATTAAAAATATGTTCTTAGGAAAAAAAGAATTTCTATAAAATCACCTTGTTCAAGAACCATTCCTTAGCAGTTTCTGCGTTCGTGATAGTTTCCTGGGTGGTGAATGTCTTCGATGCAATAATGAACAGCGTCGTCTCCGGGTTTAGTTTTCTAGTGACCTTAACAATCCTTAGATACAAACTACAATCTTTACACAGCATTGGGGCGAGAAAGGCGATTATTTTAACCTATTTTCGGTCTCCAAAACATCATTCGCCGCGCAAACCATGATTCATTAACATGAGCAGTGGGGTTTATTCAGGATTTATACGGGGCTTGTACGAGGTTCAACACACCTCCACCTGCGGCTAGGGCTCGTATACCTCGACTTCAAGCAAACCCTAATTTCTCAATTGAGGTTTATTCGGGTTTTGTTGAGAGTATATATGTCGTTACTAATTCGCAGTCTCCGAACCCTATCTGCACCTGGAGATGTCAACCTCAAATAAATCCTGAATGAACCCCAGAGCGTGACGATGAGTAAGGGTTGAGGGGTTTATTTCGGGTATCAGTTCATGAATCCGAGTCCTGGCTCACTCGCTTGAGAAGGCAGTCAATATTGGCACTCACACGTCGAGGCCAATTTTTTGGTTTCAATAGGGATTAGGTTATTTGGATTTTCGGCCCTTGTCGATGTGGAATGGTAACATTTCGTCTCTCTCGATTTTCACGATTTCTTTGCTTTTTTGTCTATTTTTTCAGTACACAAATACTCCTTCTTTTCTTTAGATTTTGCTCAAACGTCAAGTTTTAATGTACAGAGGATATTTCCGTCGCAGACGGCTAGCAAGAACAGCTCTCATATCAGTGCCGCGAATGCGAAATATTTTCGAAAATCGTTGATATTTGTACAACCGCACGTTGTGATAAGTAATCACTTTCGAAACGGAGATCTCGACCGTTTCCCAGCGCTATTTAACCGCCAGATCGCTCCGGCGACCACAAAACACTCTTCCACAATGCCTGACGACTCCACTTCCCAAACTGTGACCTTCAAACTTCATCTGGAACATCCACCTCGAATCAACGTCACCTATAAGGACAAACGCGATCTGTTCGAGCAGTTTAAGAAAAACGCCGAAAAATTCGGTTTTCCTCTGCGGAACATTTTCTGGATTGACGACGATGGTGAGCCGACGAGAGTAAACAACGCCGATGCTCTACTGTTGGCTGCCAACAGCTATGGATCGCATCGCTTGTACGTTCGCGAAGAGGTCGACGAAACCACTAGTGGCGACGATTCTACTGCTGAAGAATTTTACTGGGGACATCGACACGGGTTCGGCCCCAGATCGAGGAATCGCAGTCGATCACGAGGAGGGAGACGCTCTCGCTCAAGAACTCGTTCGAGAAGCCGTGATAATTCTCGTGCACGCCATCGTCACCACCTTCCTCCGCCACCTCCTTTCGGACCGTTCGATTTTCGAATGATGGATTCCCGCTTCGGAGGCTTCGGCTTTCCAATAAGAGACGGTTTCGGATATCCCCGTCGTGGAGGTTTCAGTCTCGGACGCGGAGGTTTCGGTCGCGGACGCGGAGGCTTCCATGGTTTTTAGTGACATTGAGTACGCTCTAGTTTTCGGGTACTTCTTTTAGTATCCAGTTTCTCGTCGACATATAAGTTCTTTGTAATTTTGTGTATGTGTACGTAGCTATTTAACAACGAATAAACGAGTATGAATGAAATGGTGTTCTGTTGCGCATCGGTTTTCAGCACAGACAAGTATGCGAGGGGACGTTAGGCAGGGATACCAATTACCAACTCGGGGAGCGCGTTAGGTGACAGTACCTGTGGACCATCTGGCGAGTTCACCAGGCGCAGGTGCACCAAGATAGCCACCGCACCTGATTTTTGCCGCGGCGAGCTCGGCGTGGAAGCGATGGCGACCTGGCGGACGAGAGGAGCCCAATAGTTATCGAGAAATGTTTCAACCACTTTCGTCTACATAATTAGCCGCCGTGTAAAGGAGTCGACTTTATATGAGTCTCATAAGTGAGCATATAGGAATTTTTAAAAATTTTCTCTCTTTCCAATAAGCTCAATCAGAAGTTCATAAGAATAACTCGTGATGAGCATTTTTCGATTTTCGAAACTGTGTGTTCCTCGAAGAATCTCATTTTACAAAAGTCTTCTGAGACGTGCTTAAGGAAATGCTTGGGTTTCATGCAAAACTCAATATTGATGTTTATTTTCATTAGAATGGAGAGTTTATTGAATGGAGACACGATATGAGAAACGTGAGTGCTACGAAGGCGGTTTCATAGCGAAACTGCGGAGCAGTATTCATATGTTAGGCAATTATGTTGACGATAATAATAGAGAAATCAAACTGCGTTGCGATCATTGTTTTGAAACTACTTTCGACCAGCAATATTTACAATTATAACTATCTCCTATTGTTGGCTAATGTGAACGATTCTTCGAAGTTCTCTGCAGCAGGTGCGGTTTCCAAATCCCCAAAATGGTCGTCAACAGTTATTCTTATGGATCTTCGATTGAGCTCATTGGGAAGAGCTCAAAACTTTAATTCGTTCGCATACATATAAGGCTCGTGTATAGTCGACTCCTTACAAGGAGAGCCTTTCTGGATGTGCCAAGCTTTCGTGAAGCAACTTTTACAGGATGTAGGGTCCCTTGAAGGTACTCGAAAACCATACTTCATTTTTCCTCTAGGCACCTCTGTGATGGGAAAAACGGCTGCCGAAAAATGGAAGGCGAGCATATCACATGGTCAATATCCACCGTAACTTACCTTAAACGAACGCAAATTCAAAAACTAATGTTAGATTCGTGATCAGCGACCCAAATAACCCCCACACGCGATGTATGGTCCGAATCGGTAATTTTGACCCAGGCACCTCACTCACCCACCCTTACGATAGCTAGCGCTCACCAGTCAGAGCTCAGGAAACGAACATAAAATTCATGATCAGCAGTTTAGGTGAGACTTTCAGGCAGTTCCTGGGACGAAGGTAGTGGATGCTGAAGATTTCCTGACAGCTAGAGTCTGAATGGTGGCAAAATATTAACAGTGGTTCATTAGAAACTGAACCTTGGGCAACTCTACCGACACCTGACACGAGGCTCGAGGCATCGTGGTCACTCATTTCGCCCAAACGTCGCATGTGGGGGTTATTTGGGTCGCTGATCACGAATCTGACATTAGTTTAGAGTATTCATGTGCGTTTGCGGTATCTACGGTGATTTAATGACGTGCAGGTCCGATCCATAGGGAACTAACTCATACAAGCGCAGGAATACGTGCTATTTAGTTACAAAAAAGCATTATCCGCGTAGAAATTGCATCCAGTGATTATGCAAGCACACAATAACGACAGCCGAATAAGTGCAAAAATCATCGACGGATGCGTGACCGAACTCACAAGCTCCGCACAAGAGGCCGCATCGCTACCACTGCGCCAAGTGGGTACATCTTTGTGGATACGGTAGTGTCTAATGAGCTCGCGCGGACTGTGTGATGTGCTCGCCTTCCATTTTTTTGGCAGCCGTTTTTCCCATCACAGAGGTGCCTAGAGGAAAAATGAAGTATGGTTTTCGAGTACCTACAATGGACCCTATATCCTGTAAAAGTTGCATCACGAAAGCTTGGCACATCCAGAAAGGCTCTCCTTGTTAGACCATTGGTGCGACCACTAATTATGTAGGCAAAGTCTGTTGGAACATTTTTCAATGAATATTGGGCTCCTCTCGCCCGCCCGGTCGCCATCACCTTCACGCAGAGCTCACGGCAGCAAAAATCAGAGGAATATAATTGCAGGACGACCCATATTGTGCACTGGCGTCATGTTAGGCGCAATTGGTGCCACTGCGCGTCATGTTAGGCGCCATTGGTGCAATCACTCCCCATTAACTGCCTGACCGGCAACGGACTGGGAGCGGCCCGTCATAAGGAATCCGAGAGAGTTCCCAGGCGGTGCAGATGGGTAAGTGGCAGTGATGGCTGTTATCGTAGGATAGTTCAGGGTTCGGATCCTTTCGCAGTCAATAGTTTTGCAATGCTTAGGATGACTCACCCACCCCGGAACTCCTCCCCTAGCGTGCACACTATTTCGTCGCCAATGGAATACGTTTAGCGTGTAGTATTATCGCGATAGTTGAGTGGGGCGCGGAATGTGCGCTCCAGTGACAATAACGCGCACCAATTACGCCTATGCTGACGGTAACCGATATGGGTCGTCCTGCAATTATAGTCGTGTGCAAAAATCGCGTGCGGTGGCCATCTCGGTGCACCTGCACCTGGTAAACTCGCCAAATGGCCCGCAGGTACTATCACCTTTCGCGCTCCCTTAACATTCCTGCCTAGCGACCCTCACCCACATGATTCCAACCAGGGTCTGTTTTCAATATCTAAATGAACAAATAAAAATCAAAATCAAAGTCTTCTAACGGGACCGGGAAGGCTTTCCCCGCATCTATTTATGTGCATATCACGGCGTTAGTCTCTCCTCTTGAAGATTGGTATGCCGCATAAGTTGCCAATATTTTACTTTATGTTGGTGTTTCAGTTGAAATTGAGCACAGCATTATTATTTAGTATTATTCATGTGTCCCATTTGGCGCACCTAACAGTGTAAATAAAATAAATAAATAGATATCCTGACTCCAAAATAAAAACACGAAGCGAGACGAGACAAACCTCAGCGATGTGAGTTCCATCGACGTTGCTGACGAAGTGGACGTTGGGTCCGATCTGATAGTGGCGGAGCGCCTCGCACACCATTAAGGGACCCTAAAAATTGTTTGACAAGACATAAAAAGCTGCCGTTTTGAGAATGGAGCTAGGATTTCCCGGGCTGTATGAGCTGGTAAGGCCCAAGAATGGACTGGATGGATTGCTCTGAGACCACTTTTTTGAGGTGCTATGGGAGAGAGAAGAGGATGACGAGAACTTCTACCATGAATTTTGGAGCCTGGTAATAAGAAAGTCTTCATTTTGTGAATGTAAACATTTTTTCGATTAACAAACACTGTTCTGTTATCGTTTTTACACTTGCTAGATTTCTCAAAAAAGGCTGAACGGTTTTGGAATGTGCACATTCGAATTACTCTAACACAAACCCGAGCAGGTTTCCGTAGAATAATAAGGGAGTGTTTCTCTGCACCCCAACCCACCTAGCACCTAAAAAAGGAACATTTGCAACTACAGAAAGCTAACCAAGTCAGATCCACCAATTCCAATGTTCACGACGTCTTCGATCTTCTTCCCAGTGTAGCCAGTCCATTTTCCACTGATGATCTGATCGCAGAACTCTTTCATATGATCGAGAACTCGATTCACATCCGGCATCACCTAAAACCGAAGCTCTTGACAGGTATACGGCAAGCTTGTGGTATTGTATTCTCTGCAATATCCTCTATAGTACTATTGGCAAAATCATGAATTCTAAAACCTCTACCGCCGCATGGACACAATGAAATTCGTCTTCGATTTATTTTTGCCCAAATTGCTGTAAACACTTAAATTCGTTGTTCACAACAAGAAAACTACACCATCTCACCTCGATATTGCCTTATTTGATCCATGGTCACTGCTGATGGAAATGGACAACAAAATACAGAGAAATATTTGACGGACGAGAATAGTGAATAACAAAAAGACCAATGTCGTGAGATTACGCGTGGTGGAGCACCATGCACAGCATATCACCCATCCCACGTCTAGTTCTTCTCGACCAGCCAGAACCACCCGGCTGTCAGGATCAGACCCCCCTGGCCAACTGAGGCTTTACAAACCCGTAAAGGTGAAGAAGTCATCATTGGTCGGTTTCCTGAGGACGCGCCGCGCACTCGTTTTCTATCAAGATTCGTAGGGCATTGCGAACGCATATCTGGCCTATATCATGGTTTGCAGAAGCCAGGCGCTACACTATACAATGTCAGAGTCTCCACCATCCCTGACAGGTCAGATACCCATTTACCCGACCCTGGAAGGTGGAAGGCTTGGTCATCATAGGCGAGGATCGATCGCTCGACCGTGCGGATGTCAGCGGCGCCTTCTACCGGTGCAACACGCGCGTGATTCTCAAGACAGATGAAGGAATCTGGGCGACTTACGTCCTTTCCGTTGACTTTGATTGGGCGGTTGCTTCTGTTGCGCAGAGCAATGTGCAATACCGCACGATTCTCGGTGAAGTTGATCTTCTCACCGCCGAACATCGCCAGGCGCATATCCTCCACGTTTCGGGAACGAGCCTAAAACAAGAGAAAATTTGAAACTTGCCAAAAAACTTTCTTGTTTTCGTCCACACTTCAGTCTGTACTATAGAGCACCGCAGCATTCGCCTTCTTTTCTACTGTTTGTACTGACGTACTGAATGGACAACTTTTGAGAAGAGCACTTTCGCCGCAAATTGAGTTGAAGGTAAAGGTAAAGGTAAAGGTAAAGGAATCAGCGTTGATGGGTCCCCCGAGGGCGCTCCACCGCATTCGTATTCCATTCAGACTCGTAGAGGCATAGTGAATTCATATTCGGCCTATACAATGACTATATCTTCCAGATAAGTTATGCACCCATTTCCCCATCACCTGAAGGATGAAGGCTTGTTTTGCCAACACGAGGACCGATCGTTTTACCATGTTGGTATCAGTAGCGCCCCTTACCACTTTACCACAAGCACGCCTCTACTACACCATCAACCGGTCAACTCAGTCGTGGCGATTGATTGAGTCGGAAATTTCAGTGGGATTAAAATAGAAGTCTTTCCATTCACTGGTAGAGTTCGTAGAAACGCAACTAATAACCTCAATATTTCAGGGTCGTTTGAACACCTGTGACCAAGACCACGCTTGAACCGAACAGGCAGGTAGTGGTAAACCCGCTTCTTACCACAAACTTGCCGTGGTTTTCAATTCACGAATATCGAAGTATTTGATACCCCAAGGTTAACGGCGCAGCGGCTATGCCAACAGTCTACTGGAATAACGATTGTGGGGCATTCGACCTCGTCGCGTCTATGTGAAACTGTCTAGATCCGAATAAAAACGAACTAAATTTTCAAATATCGTCTCAGGGCTTTTTTGCACTCCCCTGAGGGAACATAAGAGGCATTTACTAGAAGCAGCTTACCCAGTTTGAAGAGCTCGATAAAAGTGAAGAAATGAGAAAGTTGAATGCTCATGAGAGATTTCAACTTGAGACTACAGGTGCGTGGATTCCATTTGATTTCAATTTGCTCAGAAGATGCGTTAAAAGGCGGGATAAAAATGCGAGGGTTTTCAAAGCGGTAGACAAATAGTACCGGAGAATGCCGCATCGATAAAATGGCGGTATCGGCGCAAAAAAGCGCCGAAACCGCCGTTCTTTGAATATCCTTTTCAAAATTGGTCACTCATAGAAAATAAGCATGTATTTCAGCTTGGCAGCTCGTGCTCTATCTTTTCATATACATAATTTTTCCAAACTCGTCGAACTTGTTCTCAAACGATTTTTGGACCACTCATTCTTATTGTCTCATGACTGAATTTCATGATCGTGATGAATTGATTGATTAATTGATGGGAGAGTAAAAAGCCACTATGTTCTTATACAATTTCCAAGCTTACCACTTCCATCAGTTTCTCGAAAGTGGTGTCGGTGATGCGATGTTTCGAAAAGTCGAACAGCACCGGTCCATCCGGAGTGTCAATAGTTCGCCTATAAAATTTCTGTAGCGATTTCTGTGAGATATGGGATTCTCCGCAAGGAGCTGGTCCTTACGTGTACTTGTTGAAGCGATCCGGATCGTTGAGCAGTTCCTCGTAGATGTTCAGCTGATCTTTCTCATGGCAATCAACGTGCGTCTTTAGAGCTTGAAAAGCTTCATCTCGGCACAGCGACATACCTGATAAGAGCAAAGTGGCGCGCTATTGTAATAGTATCACGCGACAGCAATTGGAACGATTCATATGGGAACGCCTAGAGAACAATCGGATAGAAATCAATGGAAGAGGTGCGAACACGAGGAAGAACATTATTATCATTATTTCAATGGGTTAAGGGTTAGTTAAATCTTTGCTTCACTGTTCTGGGTTCGTTATCTAATATACGACAGCTGATGCTGTTTTATGGTGTTATCAAGTATAGTTCATGGTGTTGTATTTTATTGTTAGTAGTTCTTTGTTGTTGCATTATAACATGGATGCCTCCATGTAATATACCATTTTCACTTTGATTCGGACGTTCTTCAAACCACGTTGGACGTTTTCCAAGCCAAATTGGGTTGAAGAGTGTCCAATTTGGTTTGAACAACGTCCGACGTGGCTTGAAAAACGTCCAACGTGATTTAAAAAGTGTCCAATCCAAAGTGAAAATGGTATAGATGAATGTATTTTGCGTTTTTTCTGTTAAACTACGATTTTTATAGATTCACAGTATCGGACGGGCAGCAACGATAAAACGGCGGTACCAGCACTTTTTTTTGCGCTGAAACTGCCGTCTAAATATTAGGTTGCTGAGAGTTCTCGCCGTTTTTTCCGACGACTGTTGTAAGTTGAGTTCGAGAGCTTTCGCAGAATGTGACACAGCATTGAAAGAGAATTATTATTACTAATACAGAATTAAGAAATTTAGAAAATTAGAAAGTTTTTTCTTCACTTTTCTTTTTTTCATTCTACTTGCCGAAAAAAAACGACCTTCAAAGTTATCACAAATTCCAAAGATACTGCTTGAGAGGGCAAATAATTCTCTTCCGATTGTTTTGTCACCCTACACCCTATGCAGAGGCTTTCAAACTCAACTTACAACAGTCGTTTGAAGAAAAAACGGCGCGAACTTTCTTAACAACCTAATATATATTCGAACGTAGCAGTTCGAGTTCTACATTATCGTATACAAATTTCCCAAGTTCGTGGAGCTTGTTTACAAGCGGTTTTGCCGTTAGGCATGCGGCGCAGGCGAATCGAGGTAGACTATGACGGGGTCACCACGTGATGGTCCCAGAAACGGCACTTTTCGGCGCAAAAAAGCGTCGCTTGCGCCGTTTGCGGCGCATCCAATACTGTGGGTTGCGTGTTTAAACGTCTTGTGGTTTTTTAGTGGTATAAGTGTTGGGGAGTCCATGTTCGAGTCCCAAATAAATAAATGAATAAATAATTTATAAATAAACAGATGAGTGTAAAGCGCAACGGGTTGTATGGAGGCCTGCTTCGTATCGTGTTAATTGATCACCTAATCAGGCTGAAGAACTCTCCAACGAATAGATTGTGAGGTGAGCTTTCGCGGATGAGAGAATGCTGCTTGAAGACAAGAAAAATAATAGAAATAAAAAGAAAAAAAACGTTCAAAGAAGTTCGCAAGAAGTGGTCGAACATCGTTCAAGAAAATCGGTGCACTATTTTCAGCATGACTGTGGCGCAAAGGGGTTTAGCATTTTTAACGCCATATTTGAACGGAACAGGCACGTATGGAGAGATCGAACCCGGATCTTCCGAAAGTTTCTTTTCAAAGTTCGAAGTTGGAAGTTTCAAGTTCGACCTCTCCATGCTTCCTTCGTTCCGCGCATATCATGCCCAGAAGCGATGTCATTCCATTAGACCAAAAAAATCCACTCTGGCTGAGCTGCTCCGACAATGAGGGAGACCAGATGACTTCCCTTTTCGTCCTTTTCACTTTCCGTTAAAACTTGGCCTTTTTTCGAGAAGCTGATCTCCCCCTGACTGAAGTTTACAACGGTGAACATCTGGGGGAACGACTTCTTCCAGCTACTCTAATTCTCTTTGTTTGCTGTTTTTTTTTTGCTAAGGAGGGGACAAAAACTGTGTCATCATAGTCAAGAGGCAAATGGAAAGCAGAGAACAAGAAGGAAAAAGAAAAAGGAAAGAGAAAATAAATGTAAGCGTTGCTAAAAAAAATAAAGTCTATCTGTGGACCACGATAACCAGAGCAGAGACGGTTTTCGAAGGAATTCAGACCTCCACCAATTTGACGAATATGTCAGGCTGTAGAAGAATGCTTCTCTCTGGAGGATGATGAAACAAAAAAAGAGAAAAATGAGGAAAAGAGACATCGAGCTAAGGCGAGGAAGATAGTTCTGAAATTGATCGATCCAATCTCACAAAAAAGCTTAGAGGGTAGTAAACTTACGCGGTTACATAAGAAAGATTTCCAGATGTTAAGAGAAGCGAATTCAAACGCGACGATTGCCTACTCGATGAATATCCACACAGAAATCCTGATCAATGGTGAATCGTCAGAATATTCGAAAAGAAAAAAAAAATAAAAAAACTATGTGGGGAGTATTTTTTAGCAATGACGAAAGGACTTTTCATTATCGCTTCGAAATAGACATCAATAAGTGCATAAAAACATTAGAGAAAAAAGAGGAAGGAGAAAGACCTTTCGTCAGGGAATACCCGAGCAATCAATGGCAGAAGGACATTGACTCAGCGACACCAACAGAGCGTAAATAATTCGAGGTCGAAAAAAAACAAACAGGAAACACCGCCGGGGAAGTGACTTCTGATAGGGGGGGCTATGAATGAGTGTTTGAAAGTATGTAGCCCTCTTCTCATCTTTCTTTCCGAAGTCTAATTCTAGATAGTTTTCCAAATGTTTGTATAGTTACACAAACAGAAAAGCGTCGGCAGTTGGGATTAACAACTTTGGTTCGGTAATTTTCCACTCCTCACGTGAAACCCAACAAATTACAAAATTGAATTCTACAGTCTGATGGGGCGGCAATTCTCAAACTCTCATCGTCAGGAATTCTTCGATGTTTAAACAGGGCGTCGATTTTTCCGTTGGACAGTGACAATTTTTGAGAGCAGAAGTAGACATTTTTACTACTGGAGGGAACATGGCTATGAATAAAGCCAGGAATTCCATGTGGCAAACCCTTGGAATGGATGCTTCGTTTCCGGTTAGAGTTTTGACGGTTTTTTCAGGGGAAGATCGACGCATCAGCGAACATCGCCTTTTTCGATTTTCAAGATCGGATCGTGAATTGATCCACAGCGTAGAGATAATCGAGCGACAAAAAGAAAGCATAAAGTGATGAGACTGTTCGAAAGGGTAAGGATTGGATGGAATTGTTCGGAAAATAGTGGCGTAAAAGAGTACGACGGAGGCTAACACCTGTCACTTTTTTCTTTAAAAAATCAATACATTTTTTGTTAAAAAAGTGCTGTACGAAGAGATCCTGAAGAAATTCCCAGAGAAATGTTCAAAAATTTACCGAAAACTTATCTGGATGTTCTGTATAAATTGAATTTACCTTTTTCTGCTAAGAAACAACCGCTGTGTTATGCAATCTCAAGCTCTCGGTTTTGAGCAGCATGTTGATCATTGTTCTTTGAGGACAACAAACGAAGGAATTCCACAATGATTTGATCCCAAATTCTATTCTACATAGCCTCATAAAATATCTAGCAAAAAATCAATTTGGTTATTTGCTGATCAGTTTTTGTTACAATTTTTAGGTAAAGCGAAAATAGATTTCATAGCTGAACAGCCTACCGCTACAATGATATTTGTGGTGGAGCGTGTCCATGGTGTTGTTGAAGAAATCGACCATTTCGCCGACCACACATGAGAGCGAATTTCCCGACGGATGCTGAAACGAGGCGAGGAGGAGGATAGAAAGGGGAAAGAGGAGTAAAACGAAAGAGGAGGAAAGGACAAGGGTGGTCGGGGAGGTCCGGCGGGAGCGTCCGAACTGGCACGCACGTTCAGTTCATTGATTGCACGGCATCGGACGGGTGGGGGGGGGGGGCGACGGGAAACTCCCGCGGCCGTAGAGCACCAGCGGCGTGATGCCGTACGGTCGCAAAATGTGGCCCGTTCGACGGAAAATCGCCTGACGTTCCAATTCGCCGAAATCGTTGGCTGCTTTGCCCCGTAGGTAGGAAAAATTTTCACACTGAACGCTGAACTCACTACTCAAGGTATCGCGGCTGCTGCACTGACGAATATAAGGGCCCGTTCACACTTTACTGCTGCAGCAGGCATTGAAAATACACTAATATCCACTGGATAACTTCTGAGATTAGCTGATAAGTTTTCTTTCCAATTCATTACTGAGTTGTATAGTCTTTGTTGGTCGTTTGTATTTGCATTCGTACTTGTATTCGTGTTGAATTTGAATTTTAGTTCTATATTCTTTCATTCTCCAGCTTTTGCGCGCCTCTTTGGACGTATATAATAAATAAATAAATAATATGTACCCTTGTTGAAAATTCTAGATTTTTTCTAAAGAATTTCGAGCGCATTTTCATAAGGATTTTTAAACGAACGTATCTCAGGAACCAGTGAGCTTCTGCTTGTCTAGTGGTGATATTCTGATAGAGCAGGATTGGCTCGTTCTTATAGTCAATGAGGTTTAGTTTCAAGTCATTAATAAGCGATAGATTTTTTGTGCGAATTTTTTTATGGTCAAAAATGGCGAAATCTGTGGACAATCATTCATATGAAATGGTGAAGAATAGGGACCCGCTGGCTGCATCGCCCCGTAGGTAGAAAAACCTGGCCCATTCCCAGAGATCGCGGAACTCACTACTCAAAGGTATCGCTGCTGCTGCACTGACGAATATAAAGCCCCGTTCACACTTTACTGCTGCAGTAGGCATTGAAAATACACCAATATGCACCCTTGTTGTAAATTCTAGATTTTATTTATAAAATTTCAAACTCATTTTCGTATGTATTTTTAAACGAATGTATCTTAGGAACCACTAAGCTTCTGCTTATCTAGTGATGACATTCCGATAGAGTATGATCAGCTTATTCTGATCGTCAATGAATTTCAGTTTTAAGCCATTAATGAACCATAGATTTCTTTGTGTGAATTTTTTTATGGACAAAAAATGGCGAAATCTTTGGACAACCTTTCATATAAAATGGTGAGGGTTAGCGACCCGCGTCACGCGCTGCAACAGCACATTATGTCATTCTAAAATCGGATCTAACCTCGATCAAATTATTTTTCGCTGATAATTCGCTTAGAGGTTATCGAGGGTTTTCAAGTTTGTGGGCGAAAACCAACCATATTGTCAACAAAGTTCTAAATATCTGGTTTACTGCCACAGTAGAGCCTGAAGGCGCCCTAATGTCAGATTTAAAACCACTGGAACTTTTGGGACAACATAAGTTGAAAGCTCCAACTCCATCCAGTGGGTGTGCATCAAGAGATTATTTTTCGCGGAAACATCGTCTAAAGGGGTTGTTTGGGCCTCTGATCACGAATCCGATGTACATTTTCTAAATTTCGGCCGAGGACCACCCATATTGTCGACTTGGGTGATCAGTTCAGCTATTTGGCATGCTTATCGTGGTGTCTACTTGTCACTTATCTTATCGCGTAACGATGACATCATTTCCCCGTTAGCTGAGAACCAGTTAATTTGAAAGTGAAAGTGACCAGTGTTGACAAGCTCCCCAAGGTCGCGCCATGCTGTCCGTCTTCCACTCAAAATTATAGAATTGTGTATTAGGCCGATACAATGGATTGGGGTCAGTCGTTTCACAAGTCAGTGCCTTCACCTTCTCAGGCAGGTCTGTACCAGTTTACCGGACACCAGAGGAAGGAAAGGCTTGGTTAGCATGGGAAAGGATCGATCGCCTGATCGTGCGGGTGTCAGTAGCGCCTCCCAGCTCTGCAACCAGTAATAATGCTATTAAAAGGAAAATGATAATGGTGGTTGGCTCAAGTATCGTCTCTGTCTCAGAGGTAATCTCTCGATCTTCTACAGAAAACCCATTCTTCGGACATCCGAAAAAGAATTGTGAGTAATTGGAGATAATGTCAACAAAAGCCAAGGATTGAGGTGGAAAGCGATTTGATACAATCTACTTAAACTGAAGGATACGCTCTGAAACCGAGGATTTTTTTTTGCAAGACCATTTCAGCGCAACCTGCGGTTTGGTCAGTCTGCACCAGGAACACGCCAGCGCATTAATCTACCTCAAGAATGAATAGGTGTTAAGCTTTAGGACTTCTTCTCAGTGAGAAATTATCCTACCAGGGAGGAGTCAAAAAGCTACAGACTAACACTGCTAAACTCAATTGTCGCCATTTCTTTTTTGTCAATAGGACTCTGCCTCTATTTCAAAAGCTAATATGAAACTCTACAATCGGCCTTAGTTGGAAAGTTGGAAAAACTTCAAAAAAAAAAAGCATTTTTCATCCTCCGAGTGATGCCTGTGCCGTTCCTCCTGCGCTAGATCCTTTAATTCCCTCTGTTCATCCTTTATCGTATCCATTGTCTTCGATACTGTTTCCTCTTCTACTTGGTATGCTTATTTATTGACTATGGCGTTGATTTTTTCGATTTTTTGACCATGTTTAGCAACACAAAGGAAGGCTTATGTAATAAATATAAATATATTTATATATAATTGTAGTTGCGTATATACATATATACGTTGCAGTTGCATATATGCCATTTTCAGGCGAAAAGCAACATTTTTCAAACCAAATTCAACGTTTTTCAAACCAAACTCATCACTTTTCAAACTAAATTGAACACTTTTCAGACTAAATTCAACGTTTTTCAACCAAGCACAACGTTTTTCAAATCAATTTCAACACTTTTCAGATCAAATTCAACGTTTTTCAACTAATCACAACATTTTTCAAATCAATGTCAACACTTTTCAGATCAAACTCAACAGTTTTCAAAATAAATTCAACACTTTTCAGACCAAATTCAACACATTTCAAAATAAATTCAACACTCTCCAGACCAGAATGAACGTTTTCAATTTATGTGCATAATTCAGTACTTTCTGCAGACTTAATGTAAGGCTTACTTTTCTTCAGACAAATCAAGTACTCCTGAAATGTTAGACAACTCTTCAGACATTTTGGACTGTAATGAAATATTCCACGAAATAATCAAGAAACAATAGCATAAATTTCAATACAAGCAGAAAACTTCAAGTTACACTTACTTAGGTATAAAATACAGATCCAGGGTAGGCAAAAGTGTGTACCGAACTACAACAAAAGTACAACCTACAATACAATTGCAAAAAAAAACAGAACATGAAGAAGCCGCTCTCATCAATGAATACTGCTTGTCCAATGGAGAGTTTTCCACAAAATCATTATCTTACGGTCACCTTAAGTGTCGTAATAAACATAACATAACATAATCGAGAGCACGATTAGCAATGACCGGTTCACTGTTTACGCGGTCAAGTTCACGGTGGGCCTTTTAAGCGTGATCCGAAGTTTCCCTAGTGCGTTGAAAACGGAAGAAACTGACAAATCAACGTTCTTTTTATCCTTCAGCGATCGTCGTACATGTTCCAAGGTGTACTGGGGTTTCTGCTCGACAGTCTCTTCTATGAACTCCATTACTTCAAGAGTAATCTTTTGTGCGTTACAACCCATAGAGAAAACGTTGAGCGTTGAAATAAGGAGTGACTGGACATGATGTGAAGCCTTACATACCTCCACGATTACGTTCAACGAGAGTGTTGGATTTATTTCGAAAAATGTTGAATTTGGTCTGAAAACTGTTGAATTTATTTTGAAAACTGTTGAATTTGGTCTGAAAAGTGTTGGATTTGATTTGAAAACTGTCGAATTTGATCTGAAAAGTGTTGACATTGATTTGAAAAATGTTTTTATAGGTTGAGAAACGTTGAATTTGATCTGAATAGTGTTGAATTTGATTTGAAAAATGTTGTGCTCGGTTGAAAAACGTTGAATTTGGTCTGGAAAGTGTTGAATTTGGTTTGAAAAATGATGAGGTTGGTTTGAAAAACGTTGAATTTGGTTTGAAAAATGTTGCTTTTCGCCTGAAAATGGTATATACATATATACGTAATTGCAACTGCATATACAGTGCCGGCCAAAAAGGTATTCGTTCTCACTTTTCTGGATGTAACTCCTTAGGGACTTAAGCTTTTGAATTGTTTTTCTCACTGTTAACGGAGAGTGGCAAGAGTGTACGTATGCTAGTTTCATTTTGATGAGGGCCTGAAATTTCGTGAAATTTTCCATCAGTAAATCAAAATGCGCACTTTCAGAAAAGCAGCCTCATTGACAATAATTTTTTTCTACTCTAAAACAAGTCATGTTTTTGCAATCTCTCATGTGCCATTTGAAAGGAGAAGATTTTTCCTACAAAAGATATATTGACGTTTTCTGCTACTCTTAGCTTTTACTATTTTTAAGTGGTCCAATGGGGTGCCTGTCCAAGAGGTGTAAATTACCTTTGGATGCATCTTGCTTTGTTGTGCAGAGGCTTCCACAGAGTCTCGCCATTTCAAAGGCAATCAAAAGTGCTATCGAGCACTGTCCTCATTCTCTCACGAAGTTGAGTTTCTAGAATTTTATTCAAGAAAAACTACAAATTAGCAGCGTCATTTTAGCTCCCTTACAATTTCTTCTGCTTAGAAGACTTTGAAGCCTTGAATACCATTCGTAACAGGAAACCTCGTTCTACGCGTGGGTGTTTTTGAAAATTTTCCGAATATTGCTAAGAGTAACAAAAAACGTCAATATATCGTTTTCTAGAAAAGATCTTCTTCTTTCGAATGGCACATAAGCGGTTGCGTGATGATAATTTGTTTTAGAGTAGGAAAAATTTATTGTCAATGAGGCCTCTTTTCCAAAAGTGGGCATTTTACTTCAATGATGGAGAAATTCACCTTTCAGGCCCTCATCGAAACGAAACTAGCATATGTACACACTTGCCACTTACCGTTAACAGTAAAAAAATCAGTTCAAAAGGCTAAGTCCTTAAGGAGTTACATCTAAAAAAGTGAAAACGAATACCTTTTTGGCCGGCACTGTATTTTATGTAATTGCGTGAGTCCCCCACAAAAAAGTAGCTGTGAGAGCTGATATGAAATGTGGGAATCCGTGTTTTTGGAAAACAATAGTGCAAGCTTTGAAGGGCGGAAGTCTTGATCGACATCAAGAGGGATCGATCCCTCAACCGTGCGAGTGAAATGGTGGCTCTTACGACTTCACCATGCATGCAAATTATAAAAAATTGGGTTAAGGTGTGCATCAAATATCATTGGGAAAACTTTAATCGAAAAAGAACAACTGCGTCGAGCAAACAAAAAATGATAATAAAGTCATGAGCTTTACTGAAATGATTTCAAAAAATTGTGTTTCAGGGCATATTCTTAGATGTGAGTAGCAGACAGGCAACCAGTTTGATCCATCCTCCGTAGTCGATATACTACCTTGCTAATACTAATAAAGAGCACAACTATACATTTATTGCTGCGTTTTTGAGATTGGGGTTTCCGAGTATATGTGAAGGTAAATGTGAAGGTATAGGTAAAGATGAAGTTAAAGGTGTCTGCGTTGATCAGTCCCCTAAGCACGTGTCGCCACATTCGTGTTCTATTCAAAATCGCAGAAGCATGATGTATTTGGCCTATACATACAATGACTTGCAGGGCCGGCCGCTATACCAAGTCAGTGTCTTTACCTTCCTAAACAGTTTTGGTACCATTTCACCCAACTTCGGAGGGATGGAAGGCTTGGTTATTCCGGGCCGGAATCGATCGCTTGACCATGTTGGTATCAGTAGCGCCTCTTAGCACTACACCGCGCGTGCTCTACCGCAATGTGAATCGGGAATTGAGGTGCAAAGCCAAGAAGCGCTACTGACATCCTCAGGGTCGACCCTCGCCCGGGCTAATCAAGCCCTCCATACCTCCGAGGTCAGGTAAATTGGTAACAGGCTCATCTGGTAAAGGCACTGACTTGGTACAGCGGATGCCCACTGCAGGTTATAGTATGGGTCGAAGACACATTCTACATGCCTTTGCCAAATGCGAGGCGCAGCCGTAGGGGACTAGTATGCGTCGACCCCTCTACCCTTTTACCATGATTGCTATACCTAGTAGTAGATCTTGTACTGATGTTATCATCATCGCAATAATGGCATTCGAAGCCGCAAGGCTTTTTCGACCACCAGCATTCCCATGATTGAGTGCTGAAAGCGAAAGCTAAGGAGGGTAGCCGTAGGCTCAGTACGAAGTAGTCCATAGTCACGGCGCACCAATGGGGCCAAAAGCGGGTTCGGATCACATCTGAGCTAACGACCTGCAGCATCATCAATAAAAATCTATTCAAGGGAAATTATTCTTCGAAGTTTTCGGGATCTAAAACTTTTCTTATTCCACTTTTCTAATTAGAAGGAACCTAATTTGTTTAAAGAGGATTGGACGGCTAGCTCGAAGTCAAAGGTGACGCTGCGTTGAATTTCCTTCCTCAAGGTGTTATAAATGGGTGTCGTCCAAGAAAGAGGCGATATCTGCGCTATAGGGTCGACTACAAATCATGATCGCAGATTGTGGGTGGTGATGATTTGTGGTCGCTCCTATAGCGAAGATATCTGTTCCCCCACTGGATAGTACCCATTTGTAACACCATGAAGTATGAAAAGGAGACCTGCAGCAATTACTCTCGCCGATAGAGGTATTATCAAGACGCAACAGGCTGATCCGCTTCCAGACATTGAGAGATGACTTGTTTTAGTTGCTTTCCATAATCTACCGAAGAACGGTACACGCGGTGAAGTGGTAAAATGCATCTCGTTCACCCGTACGTTCGACTGATCGATCCTCGTCCAAGGTCAGTAAAACTGACCCTGCGGCCGAGTAAACTGATGCCAGAATTGTCTTGGTTTCATCCTTCTGAGCATTCCCAGTTCCTCCTCCGCCTTTTTGCCCGGAAATAACTGAGAATGAACATAGAATAATTGTGTTTGATGTTCTGGTTTGAAAAACTGACAGAGAGCACTATCGAACGTAGGGCACCTCATTGGCCATAAGTTGGGAATTTGTCTGTTTCGCTTAGAGTTTTTCTAGAGAGGTTCCTCAAAATGCTGATCATCCATCTTGCGCTAGCTCTTGGAATTGTTGATTCCATACGGAATCGCCTATTTGGCTGAAACGTCGTCTATAACGACTGCTAGGTAAGCTGCTTACGAATCTGATGTATGCCTATCGGAATTCGACGGATTGCGGAACATACAGGTAGGTATAGTTCGGAGACGGCCGCGAGAGATATCGAAATCACTCCTCTAGACGAGCTTCAGTCAAATCACTGATCCTGACCTTGCCACTCTCATTGTTTTGGTTGGTCCCCGGCGTTAATTCAGATAACCGACACCAGATTTATTCCTGCTGGACCGAATTTGAGCTAATCTGTGATCCCGAATACAGCACTCAGGTTAAAAATACAAACAATATGAGTTGTTCTTGGTCGGAGATCGAAAGCAAGAACAGCGATAAGTGATCTAAACAACCTGTAGTGGTGTAGGTTACAACTATTGATCGATATTGATGTTTTCCATGCTTAACCAAAAGCTGCAGCAAGTCGATATGCGTCAAAAGTAACTTATAGCAGCGATAACACCCGTTTACGACCAAAGTAGAGCAAGCATATAACCCATGCACTATCAATCAGGTCCAAAATCCGAGGCCACGTTCGAGTACATGGCGCGATCTTTACCAAACACAAAGCAGAAAATTTTCTTTTTTCTTAGCTTTCATCCAATCTATGATTCGTTTCGATTGGTCCACTTTCGCCAAAGTTATGGCATTTCAAACAGAGGGTACATTTTTTGAGACATCCTGTATAACGAAGCTTGGGTAAGAAGATTAGATCAGAAAATTTTTTCCGACCAGTGGAGTACCGTAAGTTTAGTAGATCTCAAGCAAAGTGTAGTGACGACCTTGTCTTGTTTTTATTGATACCTGTAGTACAAAGGCGTAATAAGGAATATGAAAACGATCTATGGTGGACTGAAACTAGAGGTGAGAAACTTCCTCTTAGCCTAGAGAGCTGTTTAAGGCTGGAATTACTGGGCAATTTCCTATAGATTGTGTTGCATAGAGGTGTGTCAGTCTCCATTCACTGTCGATGTCGTAAGTTTCCGCGTTCCTGTTCCGGCTAGAGATCGTGAGAGTGTCACCTGAAGGTTTTTTCGTGTTTGGCGCACCCACTTGCATTGCAACTCAGAACGAAGCCCAAATGTCTCGTATGTCCCCTATCTTTCTCTTCAGTTCTCCTCTAGCCGTATCTGTTTTTCTGCAATATCATCAATTCCCTTCCTTTCACCCGTTTTTCGATCCGTCGAACTTGCCCACTACGATTTCCCCTTTATTTCCGCATCTATGAGATGGAATCCTTTTGCACCATTTCAAGTTGTGCACGTGGTCTACATTGGATGCATAGAGATTCGAAGTCTTCGAGATCATTTTGTGCCACATTAAGGTGATTTGGAAGAAGTAGAGAGAGCAATTCACTTTGTGGCTGAGCTGGGACGATATTTTTTGCGATCATTTCCTAATTTGCTCCTCGACCCTTCCCAGTTGCTTTTATTTCTTACTATTTTCTACGCAATTTCCAGCCTGCCGAGCGGAAATTCTTGATCAACTATTGTGACTTGGTGTGGTTGAAGGAGTTAAGGCTCAGACCACGTTGCGGTTCCTGCCGCGGTGCCACACTGCACAAAATCAGTCTTGGGTCGCTTCCAGCCTACGTATGCCGACTGACTGATGAAGAAAAGCCAAGATGTTACAAAAGTTCATTACGGTTAACGTTTCGGCCAGTCCACCTTCGTCGGAGCGTCAAACTTGGGTTTGATTACTTCGTCAGAGCCTCAGATTTGGGTTTGATTACCCAAGTTTGAGGCTCTGACGAAGGCGGACTCGCCGAAACGTTAGCCGGAATAAACTTTTGTAACAACTTGGCTATTTTCACTCAATCTATTACGTACTACGGCATAACCCAGGGCCGCGATTCATGTACGAAACAGCCGGTGAATTTCACCGGCGGTTAGATTTCAGTGGCCAGTTCACCGCCAAAAAGTGACTCACCACGCGTTGAGGATCACGTTTTGGCGGTAACCAAGGTGAATATTACTGTAACCGGCCAGTGAACCGTTTATGAATCCCGGCCCTGCTGTTGGTACATCTGTGGCGAGTGTAACCCACTGTTGTCGTACTGACGTCTTCATCTCAGTACATAAAGGTATGTCGCTGGTGAAAGAACAGGCACGCAAGGCGTGCTTATATGTACACCTTCACCGTGTCTCACTGGGCAGCAGGGACTAGCAGTAGTTCCGCAAGAATTCTGCATGGTAGGTGTTTAGTGAGCGAGTGAGAACCACACAAGTACCACATGAGCAGCTTCCCTACCAGTCTGCGTAACAATCGCCCTGCTCATTCATTTTCTAAGTGATTTGGATGAAGAAGAGTAATCAGTTGCAGTGAAGAGTGAAATAGAAAAGGCGCTTGAACTTGCCGTAGGAACACAATGCGCTGTCAACGGCAACGAGAAATGGTTTGCGGCAATGAGTGCGCACATAGAGAGCTTCCGCGTTGCCGCTGATTGTATTTTGATGAACTTTCTGAGGTTCTCACCACCACCCTCTCAGCAGAGGCAGCGAACAATGATTGCTGCCCTTGCAGAGAACAGCCGATTCCGGTAGTATCGCCGGCATTGTCGTTGTGAACAACCTCCCTCTGTTGAGAGCACTACTTCTTTAACGTCTGTCCCGCATCAAAGCAAGGTCCGCTCTGCACATTTTCTGATACCATAAGGATCTATCTTACGCTTGGTCTGGATTAACTCCCACTGTCTTTAGATCGGCATCTTCTCTGCTGAGAGCACTACTGCCACTACTGCAGTGAAAGCACTGAGGCTTCTTTCACACTCTACTGCGGTAGTAAACCAATGTAGAGCAGTTAAAAGGGAGTACAGGTACTTCTGCAATAGCTGCGTGCTTTCGCAGCCGTCCACTGGACTGTCGTCAATCAAAATACTATTTAGTGCATAGTTGTCGATACTGGTCGTTGCACTGCATGAGCTCCAAGCCTCATTCGGACTCGGCAGCGGTGTCTGAGCGGCGGAAATGAAGTAAGGCCAACATCAACAGACAGTGTCGTCGACCTGTGGTTCTCTCCTGTTGCCTCAAAGAATAGTCATTACTACCAGAATGCGCAACTTCAGCGACGACAGTGATGTAACGGCGTGATATCCACAATCACCGCTGCTTTTATGCCACTGCCGAAGCTCAAGAAATGATTTGGGCTTCTGGCATGCAAACAGAGACAGGGGCAAAATGTTCTAAGAGATTTACTGAAGAGTATTAGGGGGCCCGCGTGGTGCAGCGGTTAGAGGCGCTACAGACACCTGTAAGGTCGAGCGATCGATCCCGACCCGGGCTAACCAAGCCTTTCATCCATCCGGTGTAGGGGAAATTGGTACCAGACTTGTCTGGGAAGGTAGAGACACTGGCTTGGTACGGCGGGTGGTCCATCGCCTACCTTTGCACTTCTTCGTCAAATCGCTGAACGATCGATTCGATGCTCTTCGTGTTCCTCGAGCGAGCAGGACCCACTGGTCTACTATGGCGAATGGAGACGTTACTGGCGCCCGCTCGAGCAAATCGATGATCAACGGGAGGACAGGTGATACAGGTGATGTGGGTTGGTGGGTGCAGAGCGATGGTCCGCAACTTTACGTCGACTTTAACGTGTTATCATTGTTATATCTGTCATTGTTTGCGATCAACTCGGTCGGATTTGACATGTTTGACATGTAAACTCTTCAGAATTGTTCACACCCTAACATGTTAACCAGCACAGAATCGACGCGATATTACAGACCAGCATGCTGCACCCCCAACCCACATAGCACCCATTTACTTTTACCTTTTATTGGAGGTATCGTCGATCACTGAAGCTCAGTTGATATAAGGGCTATTGCATTTTTAGTCCAAATTCACCTATTTGAAAGCGTTAGAGTAGCTGTCTGGGAAGGGGCGACGGGGCGAGTCGAAAGTGCACTTACACCGGGACAATTCCGAGCATTGGGGTGTCTCGGAAGACTAAAAAGTTCGTTTTAGTTTCGAGGCTCCTTGGAGTTTTAGGGAGTCGCGCGGACTAGTTAGCTCGCTCGCAAAGAAGTGCTCCGGGCCTGTTACACGTTGTGCAGCACCACTAACTCTGGGAACCTCCACATTTCATTCATTTGAAGGACTCACCTGCCTCCGATCTGACATCGCGATGAATAATGCACACACCAGTAATCATTTGTTATGCTCCATTAACCATTTTCTTATCAGCTGGGATTATTGATACCATATCCCTCGCGGGACTGATCGTGTAGGGAAATGTAAACGGTACTTGGAGGCTTCTCAGCTGGTGGACTGTATCTTTAGTGAGGTAACTATATTCAATTTCTTAAGCCAAATAAGGCTGCTGCCTGCCTAGTTATCATTTTCAGAAACGACACGTCCGAATATGCACATAATCTCTCATCTTCACACAGGAGAAAAGCCAACGGCAGATCGAATAGCAAGTCCATGAAATGATGGACACCGAGGTCGCAGAGTCATGACTGAAGTCCCGTTAATTCCATTTCACCATTTGTAAACCTTTTGAACACCGTAATGCGGCCAGCAATGAATTATAGCAGAATTATAGCTTCTCGTCGGTCGTCTGGGTAGTCATCCAAGTGGGGCGGCTTGGACGCAAAACTACATATCACTGTGACCCGGAACAATCGTCATCTTCACTTCGTCCACAAATTTATTTACTCATTCACAGCACGAACGAGGGGTTACACAAACGAAAACGAAAACCAACAAGTAAACATGACTGAGATATAAACCAACAAGTAAACATGACTGAGATATAAAGCTATAAAGCGTTTTGAAGCTTTATAGCTATAAAGCTATAAAGCTTCAAAACGTAGCATCGGTACCTATGCCCGCAAATGTCAACTCAGACATGAACAATTTAACAAAACCCCATTGGAAAAAAGCGTAGCAGGAGGCTGAAGCAGAAGAACTTTGAAAACTATACAACTAAAGAAAAAATAACAAACTGAAGACAATAAAAGAAAAGAAGTAATAGTAAAACAACTGCTTTAGGAAAGGTAAAGCCGGCGTTCGTACCATTCGTTCAACGGGGAAGTGTCGTCTTGAGACAGCGCAATAAATAAAGAGGAGAGCGACTCAAATGGAAAAACCTATATTGATCTTTCTCCGCAGAACGTCTACCTAAGGTTCATTGCTTCCCCACTTGTTTTGGTAGGATATGTCGAAGAAGGGGGACGAGTCAATGAATAACTTCATGTAAGCGTCTCGAGCGCCATTACGAGGTCGTTTCTGGCTTTCCTAGCTTTCGGTCTAGGCAAACCAAATATTCACCATTGCTGGTACATGTACTTTCCTACAAATTGATCCGTTCCTCTCATATCATCATATCACACCACATCATATCGCTAACATTCTACCTACAGGAAAGAACGTGCATGCACAAGGTGGCCTGCGGCAACTCCAACAACATTTTACACCCGTGTAGTCAGCGTCATATCATGTCCAAGTCGACATTTCTTCTCTTTGGGAAGCACTCTCTTTTCTTGCAAAAAGTGCATAGCATCTTCCTCAATTCTAGGGAGATCGAACATATCCATATTCGACCGGATCATAACAAAACGAGGAAACCAGTGTCGAGTGCAGATATGATATGCCTCGCTATAGATGATATGGTGATATGCTAGGAACGGATCAAGTGCTTGGAAAGTACCGTCTCTCAAAGAAAAAAGAATAACGGGCGAGGAAAACGAGCGAAATCAGTTAACTCAGCGTACTCCACTTGGCCTTCGTACCGTACAGGAAACAGATGGACAATTTCTTGGAATGTTGTGTTGTAATTAACTGAAAGGAGTACATTTCTATTGTTGTAACTTTTAATATTAGGGTGTCCCATAAGTCCTTACACAACTGAGGGCTGTCATGATCTCAAGACCTTTTTCTGGGGCACAACCAAGTTACGACAAACTGAGACAGAAAATAACAGGAAGACATCTGGCACAATACGTGGCAGTAGCGACAATCATTATCTGGTCCAAGTTTGACAGGAAACAGTCGGTTGAAGATGTCGAAGAAAACGTTTGCACGAAGAATTCTTCTCCAAGAATATCGTTCTGGACACAGCGCAGGAGAGGCGTATGGGACTATCGTTCAGTTTATTGGACATGACGCGCCGTCCAGAAAAACCTGCTATAATTGGTACGCTCTATTCAAAAATGATGATTTTTCCTGTACAGACGGATGCCAGCCAGGTCAGCCGAAGTTCGCCAACTCTAGCCTTGTTCTTGGAGCCCTAGAGCAGGAGCCGGACTCTAGCGTCAGAGAGTAGTCAAGGCAGACTGCCATACCCAAATCCACCGTACATCGTCTCCTGATCGCAGCTGGTAAGAAAGCGAAGATGCCCGCAATAGTTCCTCACGATTTGAGTGCTGAACAGCTACGTGCTCGCATTCAAATCTGTGAGAAACTCCTTTGTCGTCGAAGAACATATTTGGCTTGACCAAATCGTAGCGATGGATGAAAAGTGGATGTCTTATGACAATTCTGCTAAAAAGTAAATTTGATTGGCGCTCGCGAAAAGCCCAAGCCGTTCGCGAAGCCTCCTGTTCATGGTAAGAAGGAGATGCTCAGCTTCTTCTTTTCGTCGAGCGGTTTTGCGTTTTATGAAATCCTCCCCGATAGCACAACTGTCACCGGAGAAGTCTTCGGCTGTCAGCTTCAACGTATGGCTGAGAAGTTGCGACGAGAACACCCGAAACACTGGAAGATTCTTTTAGCTGATAACGCAAAACCACATCACTCGAAGATCGCCAAGGAGGAGACGAAAGAGCTCGGAATTGAATGGCTACCTATCCAGCCTATTCTCCGGATATTAGCCCTTGCGATTACCACGTTTTTCGCTCGTTCGCTTTCTTCTGCAAAGGAAAAAAATTCCACAAAAGAAGACGTTAAAAAGGCCATCGTGGAGTTTATTCGCTCTCGTCCTGCTTCATTCTGGACAAATGGCATTCATTCACTTCCTGATAGATAGAAGAAAGTTGTGTGTATTAGTGGTGGTTATATAAAAGAATGATATTGTTGTTGTCTATGAATAAAAAATAAACGAAAAATTCCCACGAATTGTGCAAGAATTTATGGGACACCCTAATAAATTGACGATCCACCACATCCCCCGTTCCGCAGTCAGTTTCCCGAATTGCCTCTTCATTTCCTGATGATTCGAAGTTTCACATACAGTTGTTTTGTCGGCTTTAGTGACGACATGTTATTAATCGTGTTTGTATTTCGCTTCATATTTGTGCTTCACTTGCACATTTTTCTAAACGCACATAGTTGCACTATTTGTTACATTTCGTTAGAAGAGCCGTGGACGCTCGCTTCTTTCCATTGGATAGCTCCTAATCGTAAGTTGATAACAGTGGTTACAAAATTATTTCTGCCAGCTTAGCGTTTGCTGAGGTTCTATACTTGCTTTTGCCTTTTTCGAATTCATTTCAGTTACATTTTTTGTTGGTTGTGTGTTCTTGGCGCTTCTTTGGAGGTACACAATAAATAAATAAATATTTAAATATAGTTGTTTGCCTATACTTCCGCTCGTATCTGCAGGCAAATAAATGAGAAACTGAATAGATAAGTATAATACAGAGCTTGTTTTCTCCTGCAGACACATTGGTGTTCCTTCAACGGTTGGAGCATGGAGCTACTGTTGTACCACCGGTTTTCTCTGCCTTTTGTCCACCTATCACCGCCGCCAGAAACTCAAGGTCTATTTATACTAAGCACAGGCAAAAGGTTAAGCATAGAACGGAGAGACGGGGAATGTTTCGCAGCAATAGACATTGGAATGGAGTCTTCCAGCAATTTGGAACGCTATCGGTATCACTCAAAGCTCTTTATGGATGAAGTTCACCAAATGGAACACAGCGGTTTCTGATCATCTTCCGTCCCATCCCTATGTAAGCACATATGTACATAAATAAGTCCGTCCCCGTTTGTTTCTAATGTATGACTCCATTACAGTGTAAATGCCCCCGACACTGCAGTGTGGCTTCGAAAGAAGCCTCCAGAAGAGCATTCTCTTGGATGCGAGAACGAGTGAAAATTATGGGTGGTCGGGGTATCAAAAAGTGCATTCACGCTCAAGTCGCTTTGTGAAATATAGAGCGACAAGCCAATCACAACACCGGAAAATCGGCAATAATTCAATGGTGTTCTAATTGACGATAAACGTTGAAATGGAAACGTTCGAATCTTAATCATGGTTTCGCCACGGGAATATCCATCAGTTGGCTTTCCCTACATTGATTTGAGTAATGGGCCCGCGAATGTTTTGGATGTGTTTTCTGATTTGTCGTCCTTTCATCAGCTCATATTTTCCACGTGTGTATCGGAAATTTTCTCTCAGCAAAGCCTCTATTGTGCCTTTTTCAGTCGTTTATACCTTCTCAAAGTTTTTCGATCAAGGAGAGATTAATATTGTAGTCGTCGGTGAGTTGCGTTGAAACCATGTGCCATGCGTTTGAGAAGCGACGAATGGTCGGATAGTTTCCCGCGATTATAAAATTCGACCGGTTTAAATCTAAAATGGTAGAAAAGCGTCTTCTAGATGAATCTTTGAACGCATTGTCTGAAAAAGAGACATTTTTTTAATGCTCATAACTAACGGAGAGTCAGCTTCGTGGTTCTAAAACCAGGTGAAAAATTAGACTTGGATGAGTTAAACCAGGAAAACCAGTACCAGACCACTTTGCTGAATAACACCAGCCCAAAAATAAATGTCTTAATTCTCCCACTTCTGATCGCTGTCAAACACTGGCTAGAGTACTGTACGTTGTCGACGCGAACTTTCGAAAAGCAAACGACAGCTGCTTTATAGTAGTGTGAAAAACCGGCCGCCTCAGACAAACGGATTTTTTTGTTTATTTCACACAGCTTACAAAGATCCGTCAACAATATAACAGATGTTAAATAGCAGCAACATGGTCTAGAAGCGAATTTTAGATTTAAATGAATTAATGAATCATATTCATTATCAACAAAACAAAAACAATCAAGAACTATACCTGAAAGTCGGCACGCCGCAGACCTCAGCGGATAAAACGTTTATAAACTGCCTAGGGACAACTATGAGGGAAATAATTTCGTAGTGAACACTCAATAACTTCTGAAAGTGACAGTCAAAATGAGCTCAAGTTCTCTTGAAAAGTAAGGTTGTAAGTTTCTGAAACACTTTGACTCGTTCAACTCTATGGATCATTCTCACGGTGTCTCCAGTGAAAGGGTTGAGGGATCGGCCATGTTTTGGTGTTTTAACGGAATAAATTGAGACGCATCTCTGAACTTTGTACGAAAAACCGATATCAACTATGCGTGCGTATCAGAAAGTGACCGGAGAGTACGTACACCATCGCAATCAGTTACGCTTCAATGGTTTTGTTCTGATTATCCTATCACATCATCACCATGGCGAGTAGATAACACATCTCTGACCGCATTGCTGAACGTCGATGCTTTGCAACAACAGATATGTCTGGCCACACTCCCACTTTACACTGAAATGCCACACTCTGCCCTGCAAATACGAGAACATCTCGAAGAGTTGAGTATTTTTTGGCACTTGTTGGAACGAGTTCTCAAAAAGGAACTCCTATCGCAGTGTAATGGAATAACCTACTAGATTACATTACATACGTTACATTTTATCAACCACGTGCTTAGTAAAATTAATTACTGCTGCCGCACGAGGTTGTTAGGTGGGTAAACTTTATTCAATGTTAGGCCGTTGAATAAAGCCTTACGTTTCGATCTTCTCGTCGCATTCGAAGTTAGTGAACGCACATCGAAGTTAGTGACGAACCAGATTGGACCATTGAAAGTCGATCCTAGCATTTTGGATCAAATGTAGAAAGAAAACAAAGAAGAGTCACTTGAAAGAAACGAACGCGCCCTTATCGGAACGGATAGGCCGTTGAATAAAATTCATTCACCCAACAACCTCGTGCAGCAGAAGTAATTAATTTTAACAAATCATCGTCATTGCCGAAGTTCAAAGACGAGAGAACATGGTGATCATGTGCTTAGGGTTTGCAGCCATACGTAAGAAAGGAAACTATCACCTCGGAAAGTTAATGCTCTTCTGAAGAGTTCTACTTAGACACAGACAGGACACACATTTTGGAGGCGAGCACATAAAAACTGTATTTACTTTGTTCAAAAATTTCTGCTCGTATGGAACCGGCTCTTCCTCTGTTCTTGTCAGACTTCGTCTGGCACGAATGCTGTAAAAACCCTGACGCAGAATTATACTCTTATAACCTCACACTATGTGGGATACAACAAGATACTCTGGAGCTTGAAAACGTCTTTGATTATATTCTTTGACGGAGGCCTAAAAAGTGGCTCGAAATTCCTTACTCTAGCACTGTCCCAACAAATGCCGAACCATCCGTAGCATTTTTGACAAACTTTCTTCTTAGGTCATTCTTCATGACTTGACTCGGAATATCTTTCATCCAACCGTACACACTACCACTCATAATTTGTGCCCCAAAAGAACGCTACAGGACGTTTTTTAGCGTTTTTCTTTCCTAGTGAGTCATTTAAGAATTCGAGCATATCAGACGATTCGTCTATCTACACTGAGTTCAAAACTGACGTTACTTTTCAATTCAGTTAAAAATGAACCAGCTACAGGCCAGTTTATCTTGCACAGAACAGCGATTAAGTTACGTGCGAGCGTCGCTTAAAAAACCGTAGAAAGGAAAGAAGTGGAAAACTTAAACTTCCACACAGCACTGACCTGATGCACCGGCATCTAAAGCTATAGACATTGTACATCTTGCTCTAGGAATGAGCTTATGAGCCTCGCTAGATGAAAGGGCAGGGTCGAAATTCTCAATTTATATCTCCTTGCTTTATTTCCGCTGCTCTGCAATCACGGATGCCCGTTTCTCTGAGTCTCGAAGAATTATTGCATCCTGATACCAAGAAGCATGGAGAAGACGTCTTCGTTTATGCTTCTCTTTTTTTGGATGAGTGAAGGTTCTTTTGGACCCAGTTTCGCAGAGTTTGGGCCTTCGGTGACGTATTGCTGTTCGGGAGAAAACCACAAATCCTACTTCAAAGCATTTCAGAAGTAAATGCCTGCTCGAAAGGTTGACGAAAATTCAAAGAAAAAGGAGCGGAAATCGTCGCAACAAATTGGCTCATGTTAGCTCCCACTGTCCTTTCAGAGATACATCATTTTCGTCGGGTTTCTCTTTTGTGGATTTATCGCAGCAATCCGACCAGTTCGTTTTTGGAGCGGAAGACAAGAAAGTGAAGGTGTGAAATTTGAGAGATACACAAAGACTCTCACCTCACTAAAGAAATTCACACGATCTAACGAAATGAATATCTGAAAAATAAGAGAGAATTGGAAAAAGTGGTCAACAAATACCGTACCCTGAACTGCCACGCCCTTGACGACTACGATAAAACTGTTGCAATTGCACACCCCTCAGCCCAAGACGGATTGATACCAGAAGGGACTCGGATGCCGTCGCAAACACTCTTCACGGCGATTTTCTACGCCTCTGTTGCAGGTAATTTTATTACTTTCGCTGGTTCAGTAGTTTCAAACAGATCGAAATTACTGTAATGTTGGCGAGTTATCAGCTCTTCAACAATTTTCTCAAGAAAAACAACAATCGTCAAGCATTTACTTTTATGTTCTCCTTCTGCCTCAGCAAGAAAACCGTCTTGTTTCTGAGCTCTGCTACGTCGCATTCCAGTTCCTCTATTATTTTCATGAAATTTTTCATTTCCCCCTAGCGGGAGGGATCCCTTCAACTAGATCCTTGATTTAACACAAAAAAAGATAGATTAGGGAAGCTATTCACATTATCTTCCATCAAATTATTACCTTCTTCACCGGAACAGGGGGAGCCCTGCTGAAGTGTTCTTCACCTTGCACTTCGGAATCCTACGTTCACTTGAGGGACTGCAGATATAAAAAAATCCCTTGATATTTGATACTGACATCGATTCTGAGCATCGAACGACACTTTTATTATTTGGTTGTAAAGAAAGTTCTGTCCGTTTCCGCGCTTTTTTAAGACCATTGAACACCAACTAGGAAAGACAAATAATGGACAAGTTGTGCTTTTAGGATTGGGAACTAGTCCTTCTTCTTGAAAGAGTATTTTACGGTAGTTTCTCGTGACTCCTGATCTCTAAGGAAGCTTTGACCACAACGTAGCCGAGACAGTTTTTTTTAGAGATTGAATCAAGGACAAAAGGATTAAGCATCGGTACTACTCTGGTTCTTTCTTCACCGAGTACTGGTAGTTTCCCTTTCCCAATGTTGTCAGTGCTATTCTGTACCACACCTTTGAAATTCGTAACATATATTCGACTCTACGTTAACCCATTTTCGCCTTCCGTATTAGGTGAAGGACAACAAGTTCCAGTGATATGAGACACCCTTTCGTGAGACATTGAATCGCGCAGCCGATCATGTGCACTGACCTATAGAGCCATAATTTGGGCAGGCATGCGAAATGTTTAGATTGTTCAAGAGGAATTTCGAAGTGTTTAGGATGTTTACTCTAAGACTTATTTATGCATATTTATCTATACATAGTGGTCCACAACATGGCCTGTTCGACAATCGAAAGAACCAGAACAACACAGCGACCAGGCCACAAGAAAGAAAAACCTTTTCGAGACATCTCGAGAAGAGAAGGAAATAAAAAACTCTTTGAAAACTGCTCACCATGACGAAAGTAACAGACGACTCAAAACGCCGTGACATGAAATGTCTCATTTACAGATACTGACATTCTGATCTGGGCTCATCTTATTGTAGATGTTAAGCTTCCGTAGAGGACTGCTGATGTGACCTATCAGATTTCGTATTAAACAACCAGATTTTGTCCAGCTAAGCCTACCCTAATGTCATCTCATTTGTCTGAACACAAGTTTCGTTGCTTCAGGACAGCATCGACCTTGCCACTCCACCCTTTTTCAACCTTTTCTATCGGAAAATTTGAACTCTTTTTTTGAATAGGGCTTCATTCGTGAACTCATAGCTGTGGGGTAATGCTTTTCAGCCGCGTATTGACACTTTCGGCAATAATTGTGCTTCCGATCACATGAGTACCGCATAGGTTCTGCTTGAATTCTCGCAGCCACCTGTAATCTACTCATGGGGCCTGTGTACCGTATTCGTACCCATTCTATAAGCTTATCGGAAAGTGGCTGTATGCCAAATCATTTGACGCGGTCAAACGCCTTTTCTAGGTCCACGAAGGCGAGTTGCAGAGATATTTGCTGCTCATTGTTGCAATGATGGTGCTAGGTCTATCGCAAAAATCGCATCTTGTTGCAATGATGGTGCTAGGTCTATCGCAAAAATCGCATCTCAGACGGGACTCGAACCCGCGTCTCAACCTATCCGGTGCTATGCATTTAGCCACTATGCCACTGAGACGACCACTTTTGAATCCCTTGCACCTTCCTTGAGCTCGAAGGCTTTTTACTTCCAGCACTCACCCGTAATAACGGGTTGAGCCGGTGAGTCGGATTCGGCATTGCACCAGTTAAGCTGAAAGCATTTAGCAGTGCAAGGCCCCAGTCAGGCGTGAGACGCGGGTTTGAACCCCGCCTGAGATGCGATTTTTGCGGTAAACCTAGCACCATCATTGCATCATCCTATTTTAGTATGTATAAGAATAACCAGTAGAAAAGTGGTAATAAAACTGGAATTTCACGCTACTCATTGTGTTTCTCTGATGGGTACCGCGCCACATGTATGACGAGCTTTGGTTTCAAACAAATGAGATGACATTAGGGTAGACTTAGCTGAAACAAATCTGGTCGCTCATATCAACGGTACTCTACGGAATCTTAAGATTCAGCATCAGAGACATCACATATCATTTATCTATTTATTTTTATTTATTACACATCGTATTGTTTTTCGAAGAGATTTAAGCAAGGTTTTTGTCGACAACGGTTCAAGCTGACACTGCCAAAATTGAATACAATGGATAACATTCTGATGGGAGGGTTTCGTAACATTCGCTCCTATGACTTCATTACTTGCGTTTGCAAATGGAAATTCAGAAGTGTGTCATAAAGGCTTCCTCACTGTTAGCATTTTCATCGTTCATGTCGATCATCTATCTAGTGAATAGCGAACTCCTCTGTTTCGACAGCGATCGAGAAGTGGTGGGGCCACTTAATTGCGGAGCACAAAGTGTAGTGGTTGGCACACTGGGGTTCAACCTCTGGATTTGATTACCAGTTTTTATTGAACAGGATGAATAGACGGCGAATGAGTGGTTATGGAGGTGACCCGTTCGTAAAAAATTGCCTCGACGAATGGTGTAACAAGAAAAAGAAGTATTATTAGGTTTGGTACCCGATATTACTCCAGAACAATTCACGCAAAGCTACAAAATTTTTTTAAAGTAAAAAAGATACAAGAAAATAATGTAGTAACGATGCTCCTTCGGAGCCAGATAAAACGAGATGCTCAATCATTACTTCAATGCGCTTTTATCCGGTAGAGCATGGGAACGGTAGGCGGAACATCTGGTATCTCAGGGGAAACATACATCTCACGCGTAAAGTCTACGGTCCTGCATGGAAAGGACGAGCTGAGCGTCTGTTGAAAAGATTTGAAGCGAAGACTTTCGAGTGCCCATTTGCTCCTAGTATCACCTAAAATGAAAAACGATCTCACGGCACTTTCGCTTACAATGGAAAAGGAAAAGACGTCGTCTCGACCTGACTGTGAAGCGCCATATGATTTTTCCCGCTAGCACATCAACATCACCTGAATCACCTGAATCACCTGACGACCCGTTCCTCAGCACGCCGATTAGACTTGCGCGGGTCCCATCTTCTTCTCCAACTTGAACGGTCGCGGGCAGCAGTACGCCAATCGACACGCAGCTTCATTGAATTGTCATCACGGACGTTGTTTCTGTAGGCCAGAGAGTCTTGCCAACGTAATGGCGGGCGACCGCGAGGCCTTTTCTTGTCGTATGGCCTCCACTGGATAACGCTTGTACTCCAACGACCGTCGTTGCGCCTGATCACATGGCCAGCAAAATGGTGTTTGGCCTCGTCTGCATGCAGCACGATGTCTCGGACTTTGGTCATGGCTCTCACATCGTTGTTGTGCAGTCTGAGTAGCCGTTGCTTGCGAAGAGTCATCCCGGCCATCCTACGCTCGATTGAGATCTGCACTCTACGCAGCTGGTCCTCAGCTTTCCTCGTTAGAGACCAGGTTTCGCAAGCATAGCACAGTGCAGGGAGAACCGTGGAGTTGAACAGATCGGCACGGAGCTTGGAGTTGCTAGCACGTTCTAGCACTGTTCTTATGGAGTTGTACGCTGCCCAGCCTGCTCTTTTCCTTCTTTCGATTTCCGGCTTCAAATCATTCTTCATATTCACAAGTCGGCCAAGGTAGACGTACTCTTTAACTTCCTCTAACGCGACTCCTTGGAGCAGAACAGGCTCTAATGGACAGAAGCTGTTTCGCAGGACTTTCGTTTTGGTGGTGTTGATAGTCAGTCCAGCTTCCTTCCCCGCCTCGTGTAATCCGTTGAGCATCCGAGATGCATCCTCTGGCGTTTTAGTTACGAGGACGATGTCATCCGCGAACCGCAGGTGATTCAGTCGCACGCCATTGACCTCGACTCCAAAGGGTTCCCAGTCGCAGCGACGGATTGTTGATTCTAAGCATGCCGAAAAGAGGCATGGAGAAATAGGGTCTCCCTGACGTACTCCTCTTTCGACTGCTACTGCGACGTCGCGGCAAAAAGGACGGAACACGGTATGGCAGCCAGTGTAGCGTTCCTGCAGGATCTTCGTATATCGAGTTTCTACGCCTTGCTCTTCCAGTGCTTCCCAAACTTTCGCGGGTTCCACGGAATCGAATGCTTTCTTGTAATCCACGAAAGTGAGCACCAGAGGCTCATGGTACTCCTGAGCAACTTCTATCAAGCGGCAGCATGTTAGTATATGGTCGAGCGTACTGTAGCCTTTCCGGAAGCCCGCTTGTTCGATCGGCTGCGCCTCCTCAAGAGTTCCTCGAATCGAGCGAGAATGCAACGCGTGAAAACCTTGTACAATACCGGCAGCAGCGTTATTGGACGGTAGTTCTCCAGATCTTCTTTGTCTCCTTTCTTGAAAAGGAGCACAGCTGATGACTTCTTCCACGCAGCTGGGACTTTGCACTCTGAGATATACACCGTGAATCGTTTGGCCAATGCACAGTATAATTTATCCCCACACGCTTGCAATAACTCCACACTTAGTTTGTCGGTTCCTGGAGCCTTTCCGCGGGGCATGCTTTCGATAGCGTGACGCACTTCTGATGGCAAGATCGAAGGTACCTCTCCTCCAGCCGGCTGTTGTCTGTTAGGACGAAGATTCGACTTGTAGAGGTCTGTGTAGAACTTCGACACGATAGATTCCATGCCTGCTCGAGAAGACTGTCGCGATCCATCGGGAGCTTTCAAGCATGGTATAACATGACGATACTCCGCTATGTCCCGCTTCACCTTTTTCAAGCTTGCTCTGTTCTCTGCAGCCTCTAGAAGCTTTCTTCTGGCGGAGTCCTGGTGGTCTTCCGCAATTCTCTGCCGGCACAGCTTGTTCAGTAGGGTGAACTCCAAGTGTTTCGCCTTTCGATCCATGTTCCTCCTTCGAGCGAGAAGAGATTTCGTTGCTTCCGAAATGCGTCGCACGCAGTGGTTTGGTGCAGCAACTCTGGACTGTCTAGCAATCGTGGCGAGGTGGCTAGTCAGTTGTTCGTAATCCTCGTCAATATCAGCACATATTCCAAAATCCACTTCCCCAACGGCGGCTCTCACCAACTCCTCGTTGAGCACCGAGACACGTGGTCGCCGAGACTTGACACGGGCAAGGCGGATTTGTCCGCGATCGAAGTGAAAACGCGCACGTAACAGCCTATGATCGCTTCCAGTGCTAAACGACGGCACTACACCGGTGTCCGTTATCGCTCTCCTACTGCAGAGAATGTGATCCAGTTCGTGAAAGTGTTGTCCGTTCGGGGACACATGTGTCCACCTCTTAGCTGGGGCTTTGACAAACTGGCTATTCCCATGAAACAGGTGATGCATTTCGCAAAAGTTTGCGAGCCGTTCTCCGCTTTCGTTTCGACCTTCCACGCCATTGGTTCCGATGTAATGCTCTCCAGGTTTCCGAGGACCAACGCGCGCGTTGAAGTCTCCCATCACCACGAGATAGCTGCATTTCTGCGATCGAACTAGATCCCCAAGTTCGTCGTAGAAGTCCTCATGCTCTTCTTCGCTTCTATCGGCTGTCGGTGCGTACACTTGGATGACTGAGACATCTAAACCTTTGGGGAGTTTTGCCGTAAGAACAGCTAGCCGGTGGCTGTAGAATGTAACGCCCGTCACCAACGGGGCAAATCCAGGCGCAATTCGACCCCTCCGGAGGTCGAATCTGCCTTCCTCGCTCCAAGAAAAACAGCTGTTCCGTCATTCCATGTGCACGTTAAAGACTCCTTTCGCTTCGTTTCACTGAGTCCGATAATGTCGTACGATATCCGTTGCGATTCGTCAATGAGGGCCGAAAGCTGAGCAGCTGAGCTGACGCTGCGACAATTGTACGTGCAAGCAATCAGATGAGATGCTCGTGTCCGTTTCCTTAGGTAGCCTGATGCCCTGAGATTTCTTCGCCTTTGACTACTTGCTGATCCAGCGCTACCGTACTGGGCAGAGGCAGTCTGCAGGGGACTAAGGCGAATAGAAGAAGAGGTCGTAGCATTTCGTCCCACAGGTTAGCCTTGCTGGGGCTCGCCTGTCGCTCAAGGAGAGCGCCGACCCACCATGAGCATGGGCGCTTCGGGTTCCTTGGTCACGAAGTCAGTCAAGGGCTCGGCGGGACCCTTCCACGAAGGAATTCCGACTCCGCCTCAAGCACGTACACCACGACAAGGCGGAACCCGTGTACGCGACCCGTGTAAGCACATCAACATATCGAAACTGAAAAGCGGAAAATGTTGCGCTGTCAGAGCCGTCACAATCCCAAAATGGTAGACATTCGACAGAATCACGTCTCATTTCAGGGTCACATAGTCTTGATGTGTGATTGGAAGGAGTCGGGTATCACTTGTTTACGTTTTAAGACACTTTGACCGTGAGCCACATAACGCTACTTTTCTGTAAGACACTAACCAAATTCCGTAAGGAAACGTGGTCCCGTTTCACTATCATCATTATCACCTTCTTTGTCACATGCTTACGGAAGTGGATCAAGTTGGAATGCGAAAAAGCTGGAGTATTGACGACTAGGCAGGTTTGTTTGAGGGTCGCAACGGCACCCGTGGAACGAAGTGGGTGATTCTGTCAAACCGACATTGTAATGAGGCAGAAGGAGAAAAATTCGGTTGTTTTTGTGTTATCCATCAAATCCTCGAATAAGGTGTAATAACTCCGTGCTCGATCGCGGATACCATCCATCAGGTTGGTAGGAAAGTTCCCGCCGTTTTTTCAAATAACTGTTATAAGTTGGGCTTGAAAGCTTTCGCAGAGTGTGACACAGCATTCGAAAGAGAATTGTTTGCTCTTTCAAGCATTTTATTTGGAATTTATGATAACTTCGAATGTCACTATTATTTTGGCTATTAAAGTGAAAAGCGAAAAAATGACAAAAATAACCTCATCCACAGCGATTTGTCGGTGGTTCAATGGTAGAATGCTCGTCTGGCACGCGGGCGGCCCGGGTTCGATTCGCGGCCGATACACCACATGGGGACTTCTGCCTAGCTTGCTTGCCAAATTTTTTCAGCCACGCGGTTTGATGACACGAGCTAAGCTGTTCTCCTCGGCCTTTTCCCCTCAAACTTGGGTAATTAAACCTTCTACTTTTTCCCAACAAAACAACATTCGCGACAACTATAAAAACAACGATTAAATTGAGGACAATATCATAGGCTGATGACATCATCTAAAATCATTGAACTGAAGGAGTAAAAATGATTAGCTGGCTGTTAAGCAATGAACGAGTAACAAAATGCTCTGTCCGACGTCTATGGTCAGCTTTTATGTGATGAGGGCTGGTACGACGTCCGACGGAGCATTCCTCTATGCTTCTTGATGACAACTGCTGATATCTCTGACCGAGAATGTAACAGCCACCATCGATTTGCTACCATTCAAATTTCAAATCAAGTACATCAGAATGACAAAAAACAAAGCAGATCACTGGTCGCGTTCGCGACAGTTCTGCTCAATTTCGAATGACTGAATAAAACGTGATATACCGTAAAAAAGAGTGATTTTTTTCTATCAGATAGTATATCACTTAGATTTATTTGCTTCGAAAATTATAGTGTTTCAAGCCATCGAAATTCGACGTTCGGAAGGCAAGAATAATTTTCCGAAGGTGTTTCTGGTTTTCTTTTCGATTTAGGTCCACTTTGACGACCTGAAAAACAATGAAGACTAAGACGATTCAAAACGCTTTGTATACCATCTTGTAGTGCGCATCGTCCTATTTCGAATATTGCATGAGATTTGGTGAAAAGATTGAAATTGGAGGTTTGCTCGGCTGAGAAATTGCAAGACGCGAAATTTTCTAAAATTGAACATTGTTTGAAAATAGACAAACCATGTGATAGAGTGCGAAATTCCCTCCAGAAAACTGTGCAGAAGTCAACTTTAGCTCTACAAGAAAGTCGGGAGCAACATCGGGAATCTATTCTTGCCCTACGTACGTCGAACTTCGGTGGTTTAAAACTTTAGAATTTTTAAAGCAAATAGAAATAAGTGATAGAAGAGTATATCACGTTTTATTTAGGTTTTCGAAGCTGAGCAGAAAAAGTCACTGTCGATGAGGTTTTTTCACTTTTTCGCTTCTCACATTACTAACCAAAAAATACAATGACATTCAAAGCTATCACAAATTCCAAATACACCGCTTGTAAGAGTAATAAAAACATAATACAGTGGTTAAATTTAATTTTTAAGAAAATTAATTCTTAGTATATTTTTTTTATCCTGTTTCACCTTTTAGCCCTAATCTAAGAGCAAGCAACTATATATGGAAGAATAATATTAAAGGTATTATACGGACAGGTAACACTCCCTTAGGATCATCAGTAGGGCCAGGAGTGTACCATGGGAGGTAATGTTACTGGAGTATATATACGCCATGGAGATCAAAAATAAGGGCGGGAGCGGTAAATAGTTGCAGAAAATCAATGGAACTAATATTTATATCAACATGTGGCTTGAAATCACTGTGTGGAGTGGTATGACCAAGGATATCGAAATCATTGCTCACCTTATTGGTTCAGTGCTTAAAATGGCATAGGTGGTTCAGTGGTAGAATGTTCGCCTGCCACGCGGACGGATCGGGTTCGACTCCCGGATCCAACAGTTACAATGAAACCCACCAGCCACACGAGCCTTTTATATCAGAACGCTTTCCATGTCTTATCATCCTAACAAAGCCAACTCTAACATGTAAACTCATTATCAGCGATAATATCGATTTCTTTGATATAGATGCTCACCTTATTGGATTTGCATGAACCCTCTCAAAAAAACGTAAAGACAGGCTTCATTTCAGGTGTGCTCGTACTTTCGGCCATACAGGATGTGAGCACACCACGTTTTCCATGGAGTGACTATCTGGTAAAGCTAAAGGGCGCACCCTCTCTCAATCTGACTCAGAAGGAGAAAGATCTCTTGAAAAGCTCAAACATTCCCGAGCCTGCGTGGCCCTTCGTAAACGTGTCTGCTGTGGAGGAACTCAAATTGAAAGGGAACCATAGCGAGGTGAGTGCTTTCCCATATCTCCATGTTTGGAGTTTTAGTCCTTAGCTTGTCCTAATCTGGTTCTTTGTTCATAGTTCACTTAAAATCAAATCAACTAAGATGATTTTTCAAAAAGCTTTTGAACAACAAATCCTAGAGTTTGTTGTCCCGAGGGTTAGGTGCATTAGCATTAGGTTAGCGCAGTTGGACGTTCAGATCAGATCGGGATGGAAAGAATGTATGGCGGAGAGCTGAGTATTCATGCTTGCGTGATTTCATCCATTTGAGCATCTCGTCGGCGATTTATTCTGCTGGGTTTAATATCGTCCACAGTAACGGACATGCCGCAACGATAAAACGGCGGTAGCGGCGAGGGGTTCCGTTTTTGGGGTCCACCCATGGTGACCCGGGCAGAGTCTACCTGAATTCATTTTTGCCGCAAGTCAACGGAGGTCCCCGCGTGGTAGCCACGCCGAAGCCGGAGCTTCGTCGAGCGATGTAGTCTGACGAGGAATAGAAAGGGCAAGGGACCGAAAATTGAGGGGTCAAAAAATCGTTCGTTAACGAGTTCCACGAATATTGAAAAATTTGTGTATGGAACGATAGAATTCGAATTGCTGAGCTCAACTACATAACTATTTTTACGAATTATTCCTCTCTAAAGAAAATATACAAAAACGGCGGTTTCTACGTAAGAAAGCGCCGCTGGCGCCGTTTTATCGTTGCAGCACATTCGGTACTGTAGTTTCTCATTCCTGCGCAGAGTCGGTGTGAACAGAAAGCCGATTTCTGAGTTAAGCTATTTAAGGATGAGATAATAACTGATGAGGATGTGGCTGACATTCATGACGATGATCCCGTACCGAACACAATCAAGTATGACGGAAAGAAGACGACAATAACAGTTTCGACAGACGCCGGACAGATGCTGTTTCAACACTGGATGGATCAGGCAATTTCTGGATTAATGGCGACGATAGCAACGAAAAAGTCAGTGAATCAGTGTAGCAAAAGAAATGAACTCGCCGACAGTGAATGTAAAACATCCAGCTGATAGCATTGACGTTCTGAGATTAGCTGGAAGTAGACCAATCTGGGCCCGCGCTGCGGCGGTGCAGTGGCAAGATACGCTACGGTCGAGCGATCGATTCCAACCCGGGTTAACCAAGCCTTAGGACCCCTGCGGGGTCGGATAAATTGGTAGCAGACTTGTCTGGAATGGTAAAGGCCCTGACTTGGTATAGCGGGTCATTATGCAGTGTGTTCCAATAAGATGTATTCGCTGTTTGAAAAGCAATAGCTTTTCCGAAAATAAAGATATTGAAACACGCTAAGTTTTAGATGAAAGCGAACGAAAATAGAAATTGCACAACGCTTGAATGGTGAATTTTGCGCCAGGCATTCCTTTGAAATTCCACATCTTACACTCGATTGATTGGCAGCACCCTGTGCTTCTGTAATAATTATATCAAAAATGACATTTACGCTTGTTTCAGAGGTTTTTCAAGTGTCGTCACAAAGCGTACCATTGAAACTTGTAAAAAGAGTAAAAATGTTCACCCTATATGGGCCAAATACGCATTCGTCATGCCTCCACGATTCAGAATGTAACCGGCGCGCCCTTAGCGGACTGATCAACACCTCCACCTTTACCTCTACCTTACCTTTTAGACCAAAGTACTTCAGACTCGAAACTGTGGGAGACGTCGAACGGTCGGCACATAAGGAATGCGCAAAAGACTCCACCACGGTCAAAAAGCACGCTCAATGTGTCCTCGCTCTGATAGAAGCGGAAGCCAAATACCGCCGTTGGACGGAGAAGTTGTTGCGCAAGAAAGCAGGTAAAATGTGAACCGTAATTCTGATTCCGCCAAGAATTCAGAAAAAACTGATAGGCGTATTGAAATCTTCCAGGTCTGCAGAAGCGTAAGCGGATTGTCCCAACGCGCAAGTTGATTGCTTCTCCGCGCAAGTGGAAAGGCTCCCTGCGCAAGTGGAATAATGTTCCATTTTTGAAGCGGAGGATGTCGATCAGACGAATTCCCCCCAAGAGGGTGCGTTTGATGTTAATGACGATTCTGTGGACATCAGGGCTCTTTTCGCGAGTTACTTCGGTTTGAGTAAGCTTGCGACTATGATTCGCAAAGCAGACTTTTCCCTTTGTCGAGCTTGAGGTTATGAAATCACATAAGATCCAACTTGTTTCACTCCCACTGCATTCATTTCGGAGAAGTTTTCTTCATTTTTAGAGTCGTTTCAGACCAGAATCCTCGAAATGTAAGCGACACCGAAAAGTAAACATTGCTACAAAGATATCTATTTCATGGCAGGGCTAGAAGTAAAATAAAAAGCTGACGTGGTCTCTAGATATGATGGCAAAAGTAACACTAACTACTCTTGCAGAGCTATTTTCCGTCGAAGAGTGATTGGATCGGAAAGTTCAGGACGCGACCGAAGCGGTCCATTTTGAACTCTGGTGAAATGATGAAAGTGAAACCAGTGACTGCAGAACGCTACGATCTTCTCGGTGAGGACATAAAACTACGATTAACCGCTAACTCATTCGCTTCCTAAATAACTGGTCTGTGGGACGGCAAAATATATTTGACGTCGTTCTCTAGTCCTCTGACTTCGCGTCGACCTCACAGCCCCCTACTATTTATAAGAGGCTACAAATAACGTAGGTTGCCTAATGCGTGCATCGGATGCGTCTGTCGAAGCCTGACGATGCAAGCCAGGACGATCAAGTACAGCGGCATCGGACTGACCGAGACGAGAAGACACCGACCACTACACGCCATGTTCGACACTGGAGAAGAACTGTTCCTCGGACCATGCGACAGCAGAGGCGTTGGTGGTGTCGGTGTCGTCGTCAGCACGAACTTGGCCATGAACATCGATTCGTTCAAACAACTTACAACCCGAATCGGACATTTACGGCTGATGCGACGTGGATCAATGCCGGCGTTGACGATCTTCGTAGTCTAAGCACCAACATCGGACTACGATGAGGAAGAAGTCGAGGCATTCCACATGGAGTTGGAGAAGCTCTACAAGGAAGATCATACCTTCTACAAGGTCATCGTCGGAGATTTCAACGCAAAGATCGGACCTAGAAGGTCGTCGGAAGAGCTTCATATCGGCGTCCATGGAGTTGAACGAGCATGATGAAAAGCTATCTGAGGTCATCATGTTGACGAACACCATCCATGGTAACTCGCATTTCCAAAAACCCGCCTCCAGACGATCGACTTGTGAGTCTTCAGGTGGACTCCATCACAACGAAATTAATCACATTATCGTCAAATAAATGTTGCCTAACCGATGTCGCTATTGTTACGGAATTCTTTACGGGTTCCGACCACTGTCTCTTCCGTGCAAGCCTCTATCTCACACTAAAGCAAGAGAAAACCGTGAAATTCAAGAAGAGTGGTCCTAGAACACGTGAACTGGGACCTCTTCTCCTCGCCGGTTAGCTGCTGGAAAGATTCCAGCAACAAAAAAACGAAAGAGGACAACATCGACGAGGAATACACCAGGTTCATTGCTCACATAAGTGACTATGCTGAAGATCCCCAAGAATGCCAGGAAACGCCTTTCCCACGAAACTGCGAAGCAGCCGTGCGAGCAAGCCGGGTTTCGAAGAAGGTTCAGCACAATCGACCATATCCACACCGTGGTGTCCTGAGAGTAGAAGAGGTCGTTTTGCTCACATTCATCGATCTCAAGAAGGCCTTCGACTCTGTCGAAACGGAAGCGGTGATAGAGGCTCTATGCGATCGTGTCTCCAATCAGTACGTGAAGGTCCTCACTGAGCTCTACAGAGGATTCATGACCGTGCTCGCACCATTCTACAGCAACGTTCGCATCAACGTGAAGAGAGGTGTACGGCCAAAGTGATACCACATCGCTGAAGCTATTCAACACCTTTCTCGAGAGCTTCATGCGAACGCTAGGATGGGACGACATGGGAGTGAAGATCGACGGCCAGCAGTTACACTATCTTCGTTTTGCAGATGATTGTGTACTCATAACATCATCTATCACCCAGGTAGAACGCATGCTGGCCGACTTCAATCGCGCGTGTGGAAAGATCAGCATGCAGCTGAATTTGAGGAAGACGATGTTCATGAGGAATGGATTCGTTTCTGATGCCCAATTTTCGCCCAATGAATATATCTGAGTGCTCCAGCTATGTGTACTTGGGTTGGAAAGTCAACATGACCAACGAATTGAGTCCAGAGCTGAGCAGGAGGAAACGAGCGTCTTGGGGTGTTCTCGAGAGTACTGAAGAAGTAGTGAGGAAGACGAAGAACACCCGATTCAGCGCACTTCTTTTCGGCTCTACGGTTCTTCCCACGTTCGCTTCAGAATCCTGGGCGTTATCCAAGCAGGATCAACATGCGTTATGCGTCGCACAACGAAGTTTATAGAGAAGGATGCTTAGAGTGACTCGCTTTATCCAAGCAAGAGACGGCATACGTAGCTCCGAGCTACGTCGACAGTCGAATATCAGAGACGCCGGCGCAAGGGCCAAGTCATCAAAATCAGGTGGGCCGGACACGTAATGCGATTTCGTGACGACCGTTGGACGAGAGCCGTTACTGAGTGGATTCCATGGGACGTCAGAAAACACCAGGTCGCCCACCTTCGCGCTGGTCGAACTTATTCATCAAATCCCTGAACGATCGATTCGATGCTCTTCGTGTTCCTCAAGCGAGCAGGACCCACTGATCTACCATGGCACGCAACAGGGAAGAATGGAGACGTTACTGGCGCCCGCTCGAGCAAATCGATGATTAACGGGACGAGTGGTGATACATGTTATACAGCCTAGTGAGTACAGAGGAACCCTCACTTCTGGGCTTACTTTGATAATACAGTTACCGTGTGTAGAAAAGTGCTCAATGTTGAGTCCCTAAAGTTGCGAAGGAAAAGGAATGATCTTCTGCTGGTCTCTAGGATTGTATTAGAATTGGTCGGCCTGATCGTGACATGCCCTCGTTGTTGTAAAACTAGTTCTTCTACGCTTATCCTGCAACACCCAAAAACCTCATTAGGTGGTCATCGTTTTGCATGTAGAGCAGGTTTAAAGCTCGTCAAACTGAGCGGAATATTGGAAGTTGCTAGCAGTTTCCACGAATTTAGAGTTCCTTCCAAGAAAGACCTGACTGAATAGAGCAGCTCCTTGATGATGTTCAACGTGTTATACTTCAGTATCGCTCTCAACTGCTCTCTTTCCACGTCTTATTTCTTTGATTAACCAGTTGTTCTTCAACACTTTTATCCTGTGGTGTTGGGTTGTTAATTTCTATGTTCCGTTACTCCGGAGTGTGCTCACGCTTTTTTAAAATTTTTGCGCTAATCATTGTATCTGCGTGCTTCGCGCATGTATGAAAATGAATCGAATGTGTAGAAGAATGCACGAATTAAGTTCCGTGCAGGTCAAGAACGCTCAACGAGATATCAGAAAGTCTTCGATGCTTTCTCAGTTTTGCAGCTGACCACATATTAAAATTTGATTTCAGAACACAAGAACTCGCCAATGGCAATAATAGCGAAGAATATACTGCGAGACGTAAGAAAGTCAAAGAACAAGGACGCCGACAACTTTGATGAGTAAGTTTTATCGTGTTAGGAGGAAAGTGACAAAAATAAAGCAAATTCGATGGAAAACGTCGTGTGACCGAAAGCATCTCTGGATGTCAGCGTTAGCTTATTAGAAGCACATGAGGAGGCACAATACAGAACGTGCGGCAACAATTAGACGGCGGGAATGGCACTTTGTGACCTCCGTTTTCACCAAATTCTTTAACGAAATCGATTTATTCGAAAGTCGAATATGTATTTGAGCCGAGCAGTTACAGTTTTATAGTTTCATTTACAGTTTTCTAAATTCCCAGAGTGTGGACGATCAAACACGGCGCAAAAAAATCTCTGTGGTACGTATGGTCCCACAGAGATTTTTCTGCGCCGTGTTTGATTGTCCACGCACTGCGAATGTTTTTTCCGTACGGTTAACTCGATTTAGCTGGAGAAAAGTGATCATGGAGCTCAGAGAAGAAGGAAAGAAGTTGAAGAAGCAGGAAAAGGTCAAGAAAATGCTGGCCAAACGACTCACACTATTCAGAAAGACTCTGCGTGAAAACGGTGCCTCTAGGAGCTCAATGAAGGTCGGCATAACACTTCTGTAGAGATCTGAAGTTGAATGGAAGAATTTTTGGACCGCCTGTTTAAACATCTAGCATTAAGAAAATGAATATATTTGGTGACGATGATGAAGATGACGACGAGAAGTTGGAAAAGTTTATGAAAAAGGCAAACAAGGCAGCAATGAAGATGACCGACGAAGAAAAACTCATGCAGGCCCCGGTGAATATTGTCCGCGAAGGTATGGTCGCAACAGTTCCTACGTTGGCGGGATAATTTTCAATTCTCCCTTATTCGACGCTTCTCAGGAGTGAAACTGGGAATGATGTTGGGTGGTCAGAACACCTCAGACTTTGACGAGAAGAACCTGAAAATCGCATCACCGAGGTTGCTACCACTGCTTCCCGATGAAGATGACGACGGCTCGGTGAGTTCAATTCCCTTACGAAAAACTCGTTCATAGTAAAAGCGTGCGAGATGTAGGACCGTAACCGGAGTGGATCGAGCAGGGTTAAGCGCTTGCGTAGAACTTAGTCCAGCGAGCGTCTAAATCCAAATTCCATCTCTTGAGTAATTGGAGTTCTCGAACTTTTCTCTGCCAAAGGTTGTCACAGTAATTGAAAGAGAGCGTAACTCTGCTGCGTGGGCAATTTGAGACGAGCATGCGAATATTCATTTTCATAATGAACACTCTTATTCGAACAGATTGGCGAACTTGTCTCAATAATTCTTGAAGACCTCCTCTTACTGCCTAATTTTTGTCTATTTTTATAATCAAGTTTCTCAGGTCAACTTACTTTCGCCATCGCTATTCGCATTACACAAGGAGGGATATGGAATAGAAGCCGAGACGAGCTTGTCAAAAATGACGTCGATATTCGGAGAGCGCGAAAGCGATGCATGGCTGAATCTTATCATGGAAGCCTCAGGCGTTTCGGACTCATTGGCACAGTTAAAGGTAATCCAGCTGGCTTTTGATGTTTCAAAGTCGAAGTTCCATTCTCAGCAGATAAAGGACCCTTACGAACCTTTCTAGTTATAAGCCGATTTGCTTGAGTAGAATTTTCAGAGCTGGAACTGTGGTAGGTCTTACTTGGATGATACGAGCTCATTTTGATCCCTGCAAGAAAGTTAGTGCAGGCAATAAGGTCATAGCACGAGTAGACGTCAAAGATACTACTGCTGTCTAGCGTTAGTTTAGATGTCGGCTTCAAACTTGGCTTGCTGTTAATTACCTACACATAATTTATAGCATACAGCGAGGGTATACCAACAGGGATACCAAGAGTAAAAAAGATTAACGAAGTATCAACAATAGCATCGAATGTGACTGAGTTACAGCGAATGTGTGCATATGATTTGAAAAACTTTGTCACGTTATCACCTCTTGGCATTGGTTTGGTGGTTTCATAGAGCAGAATTTCGTATGTCGCGTAGTACTTACTTAGTACCGAGCATGTCCATTGATCACTTCCCCGAAAAGCCGCTGAGGAGCGTTCCGAAGAGGCTTTTTTGAATAACTCCCTCAAATATCAACTATTCGTGAAAGAAGGCGCATAGTGAAGTGCAGCTGTCCGAGCTCTATCGTTTGGTATAAATTATCCACGCCTGAATTTTTTTTGAAATGTTATCCCCTCAAATGTCGCCTGGTCAGGTACCAATTTACCCGACCGCGGTTTGATAGAAGTTTTAAGGTTTCTTATAAATCTATGGTTGTACCGACTTGGAGACCAATCGTTGGAACTCGAGCTTCCGAGCTCAAATATATGTATATTTTTGACAAATAGTTGAGTTTTAACAAAGTTATTGAAAAAAGCGGCTTTGGAGGCTCCAAAGTGTCTTTTTCGAGAAGTGATCAAAAGATATATCCGGTACTGTAACTTATGCCTTTGTTTAACCTTAGACGCTGAGCACGCGACGCACGCACGCACGCGCCCGAAGCATACAGAGCAATGCGCGAGGTGATCGACCGACCCCCAGCGAAAGGGTCAATCGCAGTGCAATGCACAGCGACTAGAGCGTGGAAGGTACGCGAGCGTCAGCATAACAGCCTGTGAGCGTCACCGAGCCAGCGTCTACGTGATAACTCGCACAAACGTGTCTAGCCCCACGGTGTCTGATACTGAATGGGACGAGTTGCGCTGGCAGACGCTGGGGGTGAGCGTCGGTATAACAAAGGCCGTAGAGCACGAAAAACATTACTGAGTTGGTAATAATGTGCACTAGAATATTACTGCTATCTGCTACAATCGCTGATAAAGGTAAATAACTGCAATAAAGTACGAGGATAAAGTAGGCCTCAACGGGTGCCTTATACGAGAATTGGCTGAAGAAAATTCATAGCGAAGAGTAATGGAAAGTTCAATAGAGCTTCATAATGTATGATACTCAAGTTTTTCTGAGGACGACACGGCATAACCGTATTCGTTTAGAAATGTTCGAAGGTCGAGACAGGTTCTTCTTCCAAAAGAGCTTTGCTTGACATTTGTGATGTTTTAAGGTGCAATGTGAAAAATTTAGGAAGCAAACAACGACCATGATAAGCGGCTTCGTGATGATGTTCGAGGAATCGATGGACAACCATTGTACTTTACAAAGAACAATGTCACTGAAATGTTTGGAGAAGAGGGAAGGCGGAAAGTTGAGCTGTTCGAACGACTACAACACTCGTTCTCCGAGGAACAGGTATGATTCAAGAGTGAAATTTGGCAGCGTTGTTGTTTTTTGTCAACTTCTTTGAGTACTAGCACATTAAGTAAGCACATATCAAACAAAATGACAAGGATCAGCAAAAGACAATCTGTAGGGAAAAATATGAAAATATGAAAAAGGGATAGTGGTGCTAATCGGCAAAAGGTTTGGAAAAGCAGTAGAAAAATAGCGTCGGGTAGAAGAAAATGGGCGATCACTCTGATAGAAGAAGGTGATACCTGACGTTCGGTTCTCCATGGATTTCGCTAGAAGCCGTGCACTTTCGCAAGCGAACTAATCTCTTGTCAAATTTCTGATTGTTGGGAAGTGTTTGATGCCGCATGGGCCTTCGTTTTTGTGTGTGGGCACTGTGAAGCACTCCGATTACGTAAAACTTCAGTGAAATCGGAAAGCTGCTCGATATATTTATACGTGCCTCGAACTGGCAGTTCATTTAGATACCAGCTGCAGCAGAAACTCCGACTTACATATTTGTCAATTCAACGACATCATTAAATTATCAGATTTCGGCAGACACACGTGGGAAATGCCAAGGGCTCTACAATAATCCCGACTTTTCACAAGGTCGTCCTCAACATGGAAAGTATCCCATACTTTCCATAAGGCGGAGAAATCTACTTTTACTAATGTATTGTTGCGGGTTACTGTTAAAATGTGAAGGTAAAGGCGTCGGCGTTGATCAGTCCCGGAAGAACGCGCGGCGGCTTTCGTGTTCAGTTCAGAGTCGCAGAGGCATGGTGAATGCTTATCTCCAATGACTTGTGGGGGGCAAGTCGCTATACCTCGTCAGTATTTTTATCTTCCCAGAAAAGTCTGGTACCAATTTACCCGACCCCGGAGGGATGGGAGCCTTGGTTAGCCCGCGCCCCAAAAAATGGAACGCTTCACAAATTTGCGTGTCATCCTTGCGCAGGGATCATGCTAATCTTCTCTGTATTGTTCCAGTTTTAGTATATGTTCAAGAACGAACCGATTTCTGTTAAGAAAGATATGTAGCAGTGCTGCTGGGACCCTCGCAAAAGTTACGACTCATGTAGGAATCGAACCCGCATTTCGGGCCTACCCGGAGCACCGTGATGTCAGACCACTTCATCACTGAGCTCAATCGGCTCATCATGTGCGCTTTCTTTGATTAGTTCCAAAACCCATCGTTAATGCAGCATGAGCGGGTACTGCTCCGGTGCTTCCGGTTTAGAACCGCAAAAATCGATAAATGGGGCCAGTTGGTAAGTCACCGCAGCAAATTCTTGCTTCCTATTGATTGCGACACCTTTGTAAAGAATGGCTTTACAAGGCGCTTTCTTGTCCTTTACTATTAGGTTCAGTCGTAAGTAATCGGACATTTACGCGCGTTCGGATTCAAGATGAAATTTCTAGTCAATGAGGACATCTCTCTGAATGATTTAGGTATCATTCGATACATAGAGAAAAAAGAACTACAAAAATTGCCATATTCGCTTTAGTAACGTTCACCACTGTTTCAATGACTCCGGATTTCATTCCATTCAAATAGCGTATTTGCAACGTCATGCTTTCTTCTCCCTATCTGATCACTATTTGAACCAATCTTTTGAACGATTTAACCAGTTTATAAAGAAAGTGCTCCTGTTTGAAACATCGTCTAGTCTCAGAAGGTCCGGATCTAACTCCGCCCGACGGAGTTCCGGACCTATTGAGGAACGAGGTGTAGGCCGGTCCTTGCCAAACCACACGATAATTGTCAGACACCTTAAGGTGTTCTTCAGTCATCTGATGATCATGGAAAAAATCATTTAGTAAGATCAGGAAACTTGGAAAAAGGAAACCACACCACACGACGGATACCTCAAGCACTGACTAGGGGAGCGCGGTTCCCAGAATTGACGCGGCAGTTTCTCTTCTCATTCTTAAGCACAAGAACGATTGACTGAACGATTTTCTCACTGGCGATGAGACACGAGTGCTCTACTCTTAGCATCCCAGTCGTGTCCAGTTGCTCGACAAGGGTAAAAAGGCAGAAGACGTTTCAAAACCTGACAAGCATCCAATTTCGTGAAATAATGTGTTTAATATAAATAATGTGCAATTGCGGAGCCTTTGTAACAAGAGGGCAATATCACGAAAGGGAATGCGTTGGACCCCATTGCGTTTTGTAGCGCTTTTCTCCCTCTATCGATTGGTGCCTTATCCATTTTGGAAGGTGTATTCATTGTCGGAAAATTTGATCTTGAATTCGAACACACAGAGAAATGTCCGATTTCTTATGACTAAACCTAATAGAGTCCGCGGGTTACTCAATCAGTACAGAATTTCGAAATATTTTAGTTTGAAAGTGAATATGTTTCTCCTTCCGTGACTTACGAGGAGCTGCAGCAGTGACAAACTGTCTAAGCTGTTCACCATCTGCAGGTTGACATGAATCTTACAGCTTCGAATGATAAACACCACTGGATACGTAGTAATGAGCGAGCAGCAAATGGACATGGTCTACGGTCGTGGTGCTCCGTTCGAGGATCCGATTGTGCGCGAGCGACTTTCCAACGTCTCCAAGAAAGATGTCGATGTCGCTATAGAGAAGACGATTCGCGGTCTGGCGGCCGAGACGATTCGTTTCGAGACCCAACGTCGAAAAGCGATCGTTCTCGCGCCTATTCTGCTCGGCTCTATCATACTGGACGCCGCAGGTGCATCCGAACCGCTGATACTTTCGCCAGCTCTGCTCACACCAGTCATACTGTCACCGGCCATTTTTGGCTGCGTTATTCTGTCACCTTGGGCCTTCGTGCCTGTGATCCTGGGACCACGTCTGCTGTCACCTGTAGTTTTATCTCCTATTCTATTCTCACCTGTAATTCTCAGTCCACTGGTCTTGGATCCACTCGTTCTAAGTCCAGGTGTCGGAGCACCGTTCATCCTGACCCCTTTGGTGTTGTCACCGTTCATCTTGTCACCTGTGGCACTGGGTCCTTTAATTTTATGCCCATTTGCATTGTCACCATTCATAGGTATTCCTCATACACTTTCACCACTCATTCTCTCGCCATTTGTTCTCTCGCCCATTCTCTACTCTCCACCATTTATTTCTGCTTTCGTTCTCACTCCACACGCTCTCTCACCGATTATCCATTCCGAAGGCAAGCACTTCCATTCAATTCTCTCTCCCAGCTGGCTCAGTTAGATTCCATAGACAGAGATAAGTTAAGATGGTGTAGTCGGCACTGTAAAATCTGCTCATTCAAGAACCGAGAAGATGGACTGTGGGCTTAATCCAGCCCTAATGACTGCTCAGCAATGCAGAGTCCACTTTAAGGCATTTTAAGAGGAGGGAACGCTAGCTCTGGCCTGTTCTCTGCATGCATGGGTGACCCTCATTTTTGCTGCGTTGACATTTTTATTAGTGTTCCACGGGGTATTATTACAAGAACCCAAAAAAAAACCCTAAAACGGTAGCCCACGCCCTCTTTCGAAATGATTACAGTACAGCAATTAGGCCCCTTTCTTCCTTTACTGGTTCTTCTTTCTAACCTCTTCTCTGACGGAATCAGTTTTGCATGATATCTGGTGACTAGCAGGACAGTCGAGAAGTAAGTTTCGCCATTTTGACAGGATGGCCTGCAATTCTACTGTTTCATCATGTTGTGTGGCTGAATTGTAATAAGTTCGTGTTTTCTTTCCAAATATTCATGTATGTTACACGCATCTGGTAAGGCCTTTTTATATTTTTAAATGAATTTTGCTGTTAGACTATGTTATTCCTTTGATTTGCATTTTCTCTCGTTTATGATCTTATCATTCTGTTGACATCAATTAGTGGCAATGGATGATGATGATTTGATGAGCTTTATTTTTATGTTCTTATGTTTTTATTGTGTTATTTCTACTCTAATAAAATTTGTTACTGCAGATTGTTCCAGACGTTAGAGTTGCGCATGAGTCTGCAGAGTAATGACGCTAAAGCAGGCTTTTCCTTCTAGCGTTTCCAATTGTTAGCCTTTTCTTCAGGCTTCCAGATGCTATGGTCATAATCTCCTTCATTTTTGCGTCACTCTGAGGCGTTTTCTTCAGGCTTGCAGATGCTATGGTCATAATCTCCTTCATTTTTGCGTCGACTGCCAACCCACAAATTTTATGATCACCTCCTTCGTAAGACGTCCTCACTTTGGCTCCTAGCTGCTGTCAGTGTTCACCAGTCACTTGTCAAATGTTCCGACTCCACCGACCGGGTCTGGGTCAAATGAACTAATGAAATAGCCTATGGGGGAAACATATATAAAACATCCGGCTTTATAATAACAAAACGGAGAGCTCTTGCTAAGATCATCAGCATTGAAACTTCGCTTTGCGTCGTTATTTTGCATGCTGATAATGATTCTCACATTTTTTGTGAACTTCGGCAACGGACAATCGCGGTCGGGTTAAAATCACGATGGCATTGTGATTTCGCCTATTTATTAAAAGGATAAGGAACCGATTACGAATCTGATATCTTGTGGGAAATAGAAACCTTATGAGATGAAATAAGGCGGAGTTTTAGTGGCTGGTTGTCCAGAAGAGCACCCAGTGAGTACGAATCGTTTATTCATACTTCTCGAGGTATTTATACTCTTCTTCTTGTTGTTCTCGCCGCGTCCTCGTTATCCTGTCCTATCTAAAAGCATCCTTCCATTGCTACCCTATTCCTGCATCCTACCAGCCAACCCCTCTAGCTTAAAAACACTCCATAACAGTTTTGACCTCAGCTCTTCGAGCCATGAATACTGCGGACCTCTCACACATCCATTCAATTTTCTAAAACGAACTCGTCACTTCGCAATGCACAAGCATGCATGCTTATCACTCCAGGACCTATTAAGTGATGTCGCCCTTTTACGACCGAAGGGTGACGGCTCATCGACTCTCCTATCACTGTTTCTTAGCGAGGAGGCGATGTTACATTACGTGCTGCTCGTTGTTCTGGGTCTCTCAGGTATGTTGTTTTTCTTTCTCACCAGATTCCTCTGATTTCGTCGTCATGATATTCTGAGTGTTCTTTGATCTCAACTCTTCGTTTTGAAAAAATCACCGGAGTTCTACTATCATTCTTTGTACAGTAATCGTTTTTATTGGTGATTTTACCAACTCAAACAGCCTCGATCTTCTGGAGTTCTTAGAGTTGAAACGCTTAAAAATGGTCATTCTTGCGAGTCATAAAACCTACTGATAAAGCATCGCGCGAGCTACATTGCATTATGTGATGGAAGGGATTAACGACTGGAAATTCTCAGCTTGCATCAAGATTTTACATAGTCTTTATGGCATTTCGGAGCTTCGAATGTGGCCCACAGGGATGTAGCTTACGTTTCACTTTTCGAACCACCTACAACCCAAGATACATGTGATCCATTTCAAAACCCCACAAAAATGCTCACGTCTTCTGTTGGATATCTTTAGAAAAAGGCCATTTATTTCTTTTTGAAGCGACTATTCACCAAATAGCACACCATTTTCATTGCCTTGATTTATTATTTGATTCAGTCGATTGATATGAGCTAAAATCAATAGGATTAGTCAGCGGCTCCTACATAGGGTGGATGGGTAGTGAATGAGCTCGAGAAGAGAATCTCTGAGAGTTTTTATAATCTGTGCACAATAGGATGTTCACCATTGTACACACAATGAGATGCTCACTGAGAGTGTTGATAAAAGATGAAAGGTAGAAATGAGTAGGGCTAATAAACCCAGAAGGGAGAAAAGCTGAATTGTCGTTGTAATACCATGGCCTCTATTATAATATTTATTTATTGTTTATTTATTGAATACGCCACAAGGCGTGCCATCACAAGTGAGGTTTAAAAGTGAATTAAAGGGAGCGGAAGGCAAGAGGTCCTCATAATCACTGACGACACAGCAGTTGCATACCATTCCTGCATAGTCGGGCTTAAATATTCAAAGTTGAAAATTAACACTAGATAAGATTCAGGTAATGAAAACTTAAAAGGAGAAAAAATAGAACTACAAGCGAATAAGATATTGGCGGAAATAGAATGTTTCACAGCCTATCCCAATAGCATTTACCACGGTAGAGAACAACGAAGCTTCATGCCCTGAAGGGTTCTGAGCGAAGCTGAACATCGAAAGAGTAGGCTAGCGATCTAAGCGGACTGTACTCTAAATGACATGAACCCTGTGAACCCTGCAATTACCGTGGGTAAGAAATACGCCCAATCTCAGATACGAATCCAAGTCGAAATATTTTTAAATATGTACAGCAATCTATGCTAATTCTCACAGTTAGTTACCAACACATTACCCATCCACTGCCTCCTCTGAGCAGCAAGTAAAGGAATGCATGAAGCTATGTTTCGCTTCAGATCGCCCTATATCTCTAATTTTTAAGCTAAGTACTCTAAACATTCAAATACTTGTGCACCTTTCCAAAGCTCCTCGATCGATTACGTTTTCAAATCTGAATGGAGTAATTCGATACAGGATTGTGAGTGCTAACTTATTCATCACTGTGCTACTTTATCTTCATCATCTCTCTCCACACGCACGTGGGCCACGACCCTAATCCAGCATTTACCTCTATTTCACCTTCATTGTAGCATTTGACAGTTTTATTAGGTTGGTGCAAAAGTTCTCGGACATCTGCCACTTCGATCCAGGTACTTTCTACAGTCATGTTATACCATTAATATTAATTTCAAATGACTCCTTGCTATTTCATATTGGACATCTTAAATGTCCAAGAACTTTTTTACCAGTTTGATACCACTGAAATAGCTGTTCAGAGTTCACCCATGGACAATCGGATCCTTGCGACAAATATATTATTTGTCAAAACAATCTCAACACTGCGCTTAATCTCACGAATCCACAGCCGTACTTTTATCCGGAGGAGTTCAGGAACATGGTAAGAGGAACTGTGATATGGATGTGATGCTCTATTTGCTTCTCGTTCAGATTGAGAAGTTCTATCAACAAAAAGGAGTTATGGGAATGCGCACCGTCTGCAAGTTGGTCTTTATGTCTTTTTTTCATTCACATAATCAAAGTGGGAAACTGCTTAAAGCTGTCTGTTGTGTAGTGGTTTACAAAGATAGCCGCATCCCATACTTCTTCTAAATCAATCAAGTGTCTTCTAACCAGATGTGCAAGTTAACAATATCAGAAAGTGGTCCTCTACGACTTTGTGTGCTCATTGACCACCCCTTATACCTGCTTTTATTTCGTTCCCTTAACCATGCCCCTCTCATAGCGTTCGCGCTTGAAAATCTTCATTGAGAATGCAAAAAGTCCATCAGAAAGCTATTTGTTCCTCTTAGAGTCTTCTAAGGTTCTAGCCGGTAGCGTCGAAAGACGAGGTGAGATGGATGTGCCTTCAATGTGACAGTCCTGTTCAGAGCATTCCGACAGTTCAAGGGATGCATGGGCGCAGAATACTCGTCCTGCATGATTCCCTCGTACTTTGCCACAGCCAGTGTTCCGATCCTCCAGTCGTACCAGTTCGTGAGCATCTTCAACCAGATGCACTTTGTATGTGGAGCAGGATTGCAGAGTGAGCTGAATCTTTTCTCTTGACAGAAAGACAACTATGAGGAGAACAACAGAAAACAAAAACAAATTCCACCTCGACACTGATCTTGTTACAGTATACCTGAACAACGAGGCTTGCATGTCACAGGCGTGGAGCGGAGAAACCGGCAACATGCTAAATGCGTGCCGATATAAATTCGAAATGAGCAGCAATGCGGCTACCAACTCTCAAGATGTCTTCTTGTGAGTCATTTCTTTATTGTCTCATCTCGCAAACTGGTACTAATTTTGGAGATTGATAGATGCCGAACAGTTCCTTTTTCAGCTTTTACCCCTGTAGAAACCCCCTGTGTGCTTCTTTGTGTATGGCCGAGTACATCTGTAGATCTCGAGTGTGAACACTTTTTCCAAAATCCTCAGAAACGGAATGTCCTTCTTTTCCAAAATTCTCATTCCGTTTCTGAGAGTAGCCATGCCAAGATTCACTGAAAGTCGGACATGGAGCAAATAGTCTACTGCTAGTGAGCTATGGTTTCCCTGCAGGAATGCCAGTGATGGCAGAGCTAATGCCTTCGTCCCCATTCGTTGCGTCATAGTAATGAGTTTTCATTTATGCAGCCTGGCGAACACGTACACGTCGTGTTTTGAGCAGCAGTTCCAGCAGAGCTGTGGAACGAGCTCTCGCGACTCACAGTTCTGGGGCTGTGAGTACGCCCGAGTGAACATCTTTACCCGATACCCGCAGTGTGACGTCAGCTGCGTCTGTGAGTTTCTTTTTGATTTACAAATCAGACTGCAAACGTATAGCCAAAATACTTCTACTTTGTGTAGATAGAAAAAATATGCCGTTGATACGAAATTTTAGAGAGCTACAAATGACGTGACTGATATGCAACTCCCAAGCTGCACTAATTCCAAAGTTGTTCCGTTCCATCAAAAGATTCGAAAACATGTTCTGTCCTTCCAATAGCGGCACAAATCGTTTGAGATGATTGGGAAACAGTCTTTTCTCCATTGTAATTCTATTTACAAAATGACGAGTAGGGCAACATTTCTAGCGTACATTTTCTGAACTGTCGCACAATTGCCACGCGTTGTAGCAAACGTTCTTCGCACGTTTATGAGACATCGAGAGACAAACTTCATTAGCTCGATCAATGAACGAAAACTTAACTTCACCAAATAATGCACAGCTAACAAGATTACAGCGTGCGAGCATGTTTTAGATAGCAGAATGCAAAAATGAGAATAAGGGAATGCGCACAATATGGAGTGTCATGAATTCTCACAACTTTATTAATAGTGCGCTCAAGCGCGTGGTCAAATGGGTCAAAGGAGACTCATTCTGCCAAATGGTTTGCCACGCTTCGAGAAATGTCGGCGGGATTCGGTCCACGGCTGGTGCCGTCCGAGTAGTCATTGCCTCCTGGTATTGTCTCGTCTATCGACGCCCTGACTCCACCGCGAAGGAAGCAAAAGAACACCAGAAGGGACCATACTTAACGTGGTCAGATGGAAGACGTGTAACAAAAGATTCTAAGCGGACCCGTGGCGGCTTTACAAACGCGTCCACTCGGGCGCCGAAGAGCATTGTGAGGCTTGGCTCTGTCGTCCCCATGTAGCGCTTTTGTGGAACGTGGACCGCATCGAACTGGAAAGGGGCTAATAAAAAAATCAGTTTGTCAATAGAACCATCCGCGACTACGTGGTTAAATTAATAGATGATGCGCGGTTACAACCACATTATCCAAATTACGCTGATGAGTTGATCAGAAACTACGCGTATAACTACATTGGGGCAGTCCTTGACTATATGATCCCCACTGCAAAAAGTGCACACAAATGCGGCTCTTAAGAGAGTGGAAGATGTTAGAACTCGCAGAGAAGTGCTGCTTGCACAACAAACAGCGAGAGCTGCTAAAATTTGGATCTCCTCGGCGCGTTCGGGATTCTTCTCTCAGACGTCCCCAGACTGTGTACTCGTTAATCCGCCCGGATACGCGGGGATTCGCCTCTGTGGATGGCTTCTTCCCTCCTCTCCCGAGCGCGATCTTCTTATTGTTGTATCGGCGAGCGTTCTGGATAAAGGCACATGTGCAGATATTAAACTGATTCAGAGTGCTAATAAAGAGAGATATAATGGTCTCGGAGCCCACGGATGTGGGTAAAATCCCCCAGCCTTGCTCACCGCTTTCAGCGGATATTTACCGGGGTCTTGGCCATACTTCTGCAGACGATTTATATACGCCTCGATCATAGCACTCACAATTGGTGCCAGTGCCGGACGGCGCGGAAACCCGGCGTAGCGATTGAGAACGGTCTCTCCGTTCACCTTGATGAGAAGCCCGTTCGCAATGAAGGAAAGGTTCTTGTAAAATGTGCCTCGAGCGTCACCGAAGTCACGCATATGTACATATATCCATAATATATATATGTATATCCATAATAACGCTTACCACCGACAACTTTCATTGCATGTTTGAGTGCAGACATTTCGGATCCTTATGTGGAAAGCTCAACGAGCTGGTCCCACGGAAACGTGGGATGGTCCGAGAGCCCTTTCAGTGTGACCGTTAGGGTCGTTAATTCGGTGTTCAGCGTTTGCCCTAAAGTAATTCTCAAACGCAACGTATTCGGTGGCAGTTCACCACATTGCGAATAAGTTCTCAGCAACAAGATATGACATAACGTCACCATAGTGTGACCACAACTGTTTGATTGACTGGGCAGTCACGCGATTGTTACTCCTACATCTTGTCGGATACCCTCTACAATTTTCGAGAAAAATTCCTCCGACACGGTTCCACGCTTTGCCATGGCAACGAAGGAGTAGATAAGCATGTAACCGGTGATGATGGTAGCTGGGTCATCTTCGTGGACGCAAGGTAGTTCATCAGCTTCACAGGAGTGGCCAAGGTCAACGGTTCCTCACCCGTTCCATGCCACCGGATGATATATAGCCTTGATGCGGTGCCTGGCAAGTATAAGAGATGTTAGCATCACTACGAAGCGCTGATACGCCGGCCGCATATGCGCCCTGAGCCTGAACTGTCGTAAGGTCCATCCATAGGGTTTTCACTGGAGTTACAATTTCGGCGATTAGGAGTAGGCGAGAATCTCGCAGCAAGATGGGCGTGATTCCCCCTTCGGAGCTCTCAGCAATCATGCGTCCGAAACATATTATACCAGCCATTCCGCGGCCTGCCGGCCGACAAACGGCTGCTAAATACATACTAAAAACGAAAATACATGAACTGAAATAAAGATTTGAAATAAAACAAAGAGATTTAAAATAAAACTATGAACAAATAGCATGTAGCATAAGACGGCGAGCTGAACTGATGAAATGCGCCCATGGGAGTACGGTAACGGGCAATCGCGGCGGGACCCATATGAGCCATAAACATCGCTTGGGTTTCGCTTATCAGATAGTAGGATAGCCATGAAGGACTACAGACTCTCGTTCATAAACTCCCATAAATTGTGCGATGTTTACGGTCTTGAAAATAAGGCGCCTGAAAATCGAGCGAGCACCTAGCTAGACTCTGACGTCAGCGTTGCCAAACACTCCCTTGGCAAAGAGAGGTCTACTAGATTCGGTGCCAACCGTGAATGGCGATAATGGGTTCGACACTGAGCGGTATGCACTGGCAGACCACTGGGACAGCCTCGACCCGCCCGCCTCCGGCCTCCGAGCTAGTGTGAACCGATTCACGAGTCAGCCATTGCAAATTGTTCAGTCAATCGACACTAACACCAAGACAGCAAGAAACGAACTGCACAGGAAGATGAAAATAAGGGTCGTTTAACACCGAACTCCGATACTGTTGTATCGGCATTCTTCCACAAGACAACGAAGTATGTCAAAGATGCGCTGCCGTAGAGGAGAAGGTACCACTTCGCTCTGCTGGACGATTCCTGCTCTGTGCAGTTTCGTCAGTATCTACGTTCTGCTCCTTGTCCGTTTCATTTTTCTCACTTTTTTCGCTGATGTCTTCTTTGCTGATTGTTTCTCTACCGTCTGTGCCTTCTGAGCTCTGCTGAGGTGGTTCCTCGCTGAGCATTCCTTCCATATATGCAGCACTGCTGGGAATTATTTTTTCTCGTTGATATTCTCTTCGTAAATTGATCCCCATGATTTTTTTCGTCATACTGACAGTGGATCATCAAGTTGTCGATGTGAGTGTCTATCGCGAGGTTCTCAATATAGCTGAGGTTTCTGGCTCATCTCATCCTCGAATACCCTAGGCTCTTCTTGCTATATCTGGAGCTTCATGCAAATGTCCTTCAAGGAATAGCGTAGGTTACCGAGTGGTTGTAGATGTTCCACGATGACTTGAAACGAACAGAAAGGGCAACGTGACAAGTACACTCGTGTTGAACTGGCAAGATACAGGCGAATTAAACAAACGCGCAAGCGTTGGACCTCCATGGTGCAAAATGGAAAGGGAGAATCGCGTCAGAAAAACACAAAACTAAACAGGGATGAAGAGATACATAGAGATAGAGAGGGAATAAGAAAACAAAGAGAAGGAGGAAAATCTCAATCAGTGAAAACAACAGGGTAAGGTAAGAAACAGGGGTGTGTGACCTCTTTCTAGAATAAAGCTATTCAGACTAACGTGTGATACGCAGCCGTTTTGGGTAACGGCTCGATGTTGAAATGTTTATGGCGCGCACGCAGTAATGAATTCTCCCGCATAAACGGAATGGGCCCGAATCAAGCACATAATAGTAGCAGAACAAATGGGAACTTACTATGAAACTATTAGGTCGTTAAGTATGAAATGACCGATTTCGCATGTTGTAGGTTTCAAGGTTGATACTTAGGTAAGTTCGCTTGTTGGCTCCTAGTTTTTCCTTCTATTGTGAAGGCACGTTCCTAAGGTTTCAAAAACCTATTTTGGTTTTCAGTGCTGCTTCCAAATTCGAGTGGTGCAGGGCGTTTTCGAAGCCATGGAGAAATCCAAAATTGGCGTTGTTTTCGAATACGAGTTCCGTCGTGGAAGCAGTGCATCACAGTCCGTCCGGAACATCAACGGCGTATTCGGGGAGGATGTGGCTAGTGCATACATAGTATATCGCTGGTTTGGAAATTTCGTTCTGGAGATTTTAATCTCGAAAGCGAGCCTTGTGGAAGACCTGGATTCAAGGTGAACAACACAGCTTTGAAAGCTTCAGTAGAAAGTGACACAATACAAGCTACGTGTGAATCAACAGCAAGATTCGTGGTATCTGTATTCATAATACTGGACCATTTGGAGCAAATTAGCAAAGTGAAAAATTCGATTAGTGGGTTCCTCACGAAGTGAGCGAGTATCAAAAGTGGTGTCACTTCGACGCTTACCCTTCACCTCTTTCTCGACACAGATCTGAACCATTTTTACATCGCATCGTTACTTATGATGAAAAGTGGATTCTGTGTGACAATCGTAAGCGCTCAGCGCGATGGTTGGACAAAGATGAGATCTCGGAATACAGCGTAAAGTTCAAAGTACACCAGGAAAGATAATCATCTCTGTTTGGTGGTCTATCTATGGAGTCATCCATTACAACTTCATGAGACCTGGCACATCGATAACAGCGGACGTGTACTGTAACGAGTTGGATGTTACGATGGGGAAGCTTGCGTGAAAGCACCCGAGACTGGCCTACAAAGACAAGCCAATGCTCTTCCATGACAATGCAAGACCACATGTCGCACGAACAACGTTGCGTAAGTTGCTGGACTTGGACATGAAGGTTCTCATTCACGCACCTTATTCGCCAGATTTTGCACCAACTGACTACCATGTTTCGGGCATTGGACCACTTCTTGCAAGAGAAACAGTTCAGTTCTCAAGAGGATGTGGAAATTAACTTCCGCAAATTTATCGCTTCTCGTCCTTCAGTTTTCTATGCGGCCGGCATTAACAACTTACCCTTAAAATGGCAGAAGTGTGTTGACTGTCTAGGTGAGAGTCTTGATTGATTACAGTGCCGTTTGTTTGTGAAATAATGAAGCAAAGTTTAGACACGAAATGGGCCATTTCATACTTAACGACCTAATATGAAACTTCAAGATTCCTGTAGTGGTTTTGTGATCTCGACAGCTTGTAAAAATTCGAGAGTATGAACATTTACAAGTGTACAACAAAGTAGATGCTCAAGCAAAGTTTTGCCACTCTCTTCGGCAATGAAGGCCTGAATTTGTTGACAGTTGAATTTTCTCTTCACTTTTTTATTTTGCGAAGTGTGAAAGATTCTTATCCTGAACCTGCTGTTTTACAAACATGACCGGCTTTTCCGGTGGATTAGATGAAAATCGAAGTTGAACTGACCTGACGAATGTTGTAGTGAAAGTTGTTCATTTCAGTACCTTACGCCGGTGGTATCATTGGATGAACAAGGCGACCAAGTTCGTCGTGGCTGGCCAGAAAAATTGCAAACACTGATCCTCAGGCAGAAATATTCATTCTACATTCTTCCTTCACTATTTCACGAATAAAGTTCTAGCGTGATGTTAAAGTTACTGTTGCACTTGTGCTGTGCAATACCTAATGAAATTTGCTGATTAAGTATGAAAGCGATTGGCGCAAAATCGAACATAAAATTAAGAGTTCATGGTCTCAGCCGTATCCGATAAAAATTTTCGTTGTGTCCAACGTTCGTCAAGCAAGCGTGCGTCCTCGTAACAACGATCAAAAAGATGTCACCTTGATTGTTAGAATACAAGATGCTCAAACCAAAAGAAATGTAGATGCAGTTAGTATTAGGTTGGCAACTAATTTCGTGGACTGTTTTGCAGTCATTATTTCTAGCAAACACAACTTGCTTGAAAGTTCACCTACTTCACTGCTCTTTTAACCGTTTGATAGAGCATATCAAGTAGTTTCTAAAACCATTCATAAACCCTGTTATTTTTGTTTACAGGGAATGTTTTTCTTCTTGAAATGAAAACATCCAAAACCAGTGTTTGCCAAGGTCTTCTTCATGAATACCTGTTTAGCCACTAGGTTACTGAAACGTTACAATTTGTGTGTGCAGAATCTTAGGATGATGTCTTGAAGCGATTGATGGCACTCAAAGATTTCAAGAGATTTTGAGCAAGCAGTTCCAAACGAAAACAAAGGTGCACTTCGGATGACCTACGGAGCTCGGTCGGAAGGCCGTAACTAGTTCTTTCGAAAGAAACTAGAGATCAACAACGGCTATGTAGACGCTCGAAGTCAAGTGCTTAAAAAGCTGAACTGAAACGGTTCTGCACTATATTAGTTTTTCTGTAAAACTGGCCAACAGGTGCCTTGCGATTTCACCCGTCGCGCGACAAGGGTGGGGCGGATGCTGCAAACGAACTTTGAGCTTTCTCCAAAAGCGAATAACCGGTTCAGAAAGGGGTAACGTGCGATGGAAAGAGGATATCTCTTAGTAATCACTGACTTCCTAGCCGGCCACCCAAAACAAAATGAAGGCCGCTACAGATCCTCAAATCCACCTCCTCACAAGAGGCAGATGATCTCAGTCTGGAGGTTCTACGAAGGTGCCACCTTTCGAAAATTGATCGGTGGTAGTCTCAGTATTCACCTAGAGCCCTACTCTCTTTAGCCTGGCTGTCTACAGGTTGAACTACGCGGTAGTCGGTTTAAGCAGTTCTCTGAAAGTTGTGTCACCACTCATCAAGACACCGCCAAACATCACGCTGAGTTTCGGTCGCTCCAAAAATCCGAAGATGTAAGCTGGGAGACTCTTGTTTATGCAGGTTATAGTGCAGATAGAGCACTATATGTATGACATTTATTTTGGTTTTTCCTGCCTTCTCTGGGACAAAGACGATCCAGTAATGAGGTGTAGGTCAAAATGCACCTGCGAAAACAATTCCTTTCAAAAAACTCAGCATTTCTTAGGAAGTGGAATGGGGCAGTAACCAGAGAGTGGAGAAATATCTCTTCGTTTCGGTGGTTCATATGTCGTTTGGGTAACATTTTTCTTTATTTAGTAACTAACACTTTTGTTGAAGGTGCGTGAGAGTCCACGAAATTAGTTGCCAACCTAATAGTTTTGATGACAGCACTAAAAACAATTCGATCCATGACTTTCATTTGAATCTTGGATTTTTAGAAACGTTTCGCAATGATTTTTATACGTAATTTGAAATGGAAATAGACAAATCATAAATTTGGAGCCTATTATAGAGAACAGATTGTACGAAAACGCAGCAGTTATTGATATATATCTGCACTTTTCTTGCTTCCTGAATCAAATTTTCTGAAAGCAGCAGTGATCACTTGGATCAAGGTTCGCTTTGATATGGGCAATTTGTTTTGAGCGTTTCACAACGCTCCAGGGAAGTCAAAAGGTGGGTCGATCTTTATTGGCAAGACGTTTCGATCTTCTGGTAGCGATGTCGCAGCCCTATGATGGTGCACCGCGGGTTTTCGAAAAAGACAGAAATGTCGAAACGTGAGGCCTATTAAATTATTTACTTTATTTATATATTCAAAATATCGGTAACGTAACTAGCACCAATAAGAACAAAAATGAAAAAAACAGCACCGATAAAAGGAGGCTTAGTGCAATAATAAAGGCTCTTAATGAAGACAAGAGTGCTCCGTTCCATCCCAGGCATCTCAACAAAAATACAGGGCAGTTGAAAGAGCGAAGGTTCTCAAGAGGGCAGTTGAAAGAGCGAATTGATCCACTGATCGACATGGCAGCATAGCACAGCACTCATACCCTGCCCAACTTTAACTCGACACTGAGCTCGTTCTTAACAGCTGGAATTGAACGCTTTATTGTCATTATGCTTCCATAAAAATACTACTACAATGTTTGTACAAAAAGATTATCCCTCATTGGAAAACGTACAAGTAAGGAGCAACAACCACGGGATTTTTGCGTACCGGCAACGTATCAGCTCTGCATAATTGGTCGAACTTCCTCTATATAATCATCTTCACTGTTTCTGTTGCGTTGACCATGCATGGCAACTTTGTGGAAACATAATCAAAGGGTATCGTTTAAAAATGCTCAATAATGACAAACGACGAGAAAAACGTTGAACGTACACGCTTTCATCACACAAATTTGCGCCGTCTACAAAAGCTGGTGACAGAGAGCCGCTGTCTCGGGTATCGTTCCACTTCATAAAAACACAGCAGGTGCTCCAAGCAACCATTTGGAGAAAGTTACGAGACGCTCGTGCGCATCGTTACGAAATTGCTCGTAGAGGGACGAGAAGAGCAGAACGAAGAGACTGTGGAACGGTGTGAGCTGGTGCTGCCTCATTTCAGGTGAACACCTAGCAGACTGATGTCCCCATCGATAGAGATCTTGTTGATTTGGCTGCTCGGCACTCGGTGCTCGAACGCGGCGAAAAGGCAGTCGTTCACGAACATCTTTAAGAATCAGAATTAAATGGGAAAGGCTAAAACTGTTAAGTCAAAGGAAGTAAAATGGTCTACATCGGTCAGGGCTTTGTAAACGCACCAGCGACATCGTTTTCAAGTGATAATGACAGAGATGGTGAGTGTGTCCCCAGCATAGGAAAAAATGACGAGATCAGGTTATCTACGTATTAGTGTCTTCACATTCACGTCCCGTTACAAATTTACCGTCCTCTAGAAGGATGGGAGTTTCGCCTGACTTTGAGCGATTATGAGATGACGGGGTGAAAATGACAGAATTGCTAAATTACCCGGCGTGCATCAGAATAATGCATTTAGCCGTCAAACGAAACTTCTCACCTCGAATTTCTGTTCACCGCAGTGGATGATTAGGTCAAATGTTTGCTTCCGCTTGAACGGGAACTCTTGGTCGGCTCCGGTACGCATTTCTGGCCCCCAACGGTCGTTCAATCGAGAGGTGCGCAGTACCTTCTAAACACGGAATTATTTCATTAAGCACTATCAGTTTTCGCGATACAACTTCACGATGAGAAGCAGACTGCAGCAAACAAACCTTCTCAGGAAAGAGCGCCTTAATTCTACACGCCAGCTCAGATCCGGCGTGAAAGTCGATCGCGAACTGCTTGGCGCCCTTCAGCACCAGTCCGGAGACGAACAGTCGACGTCCCTGGTAGAAATTCCCCGGAATGTCGGCCGCGTACGGCACATTCTGAAACGGCGCGCTTAAAAATGTGAATATTTCTCATACCTATTGCCTTAGTCACAGCAGGAACTGACAGGGTGCACAGGCACCACGCGAAAATTTTTCGGCACCTTTCCAGCTGCTTTCTTTCTAATAGTTCTCCGACTGTAATAAAATGCTATTCAGTGGAAAATTCGCTGTCTCACGACTGCACGTCGTGCAAGTTGGCGCAACGCAAGGTCGAAAACGCGTAACCCGCGTTGATAAAACACTCGATGGGTCGTTCCACCGAAGTCTTTTCCCAGCAAGATTATCAGAGCGTGCGGGACTTCCGTCTCCGTGTTCCGAACTCCGGTTTTCAAGCGTTTTTGGTCATTTTGTTCCGTTTCCGAGTTCCGCTTTTGGCCATTTCCGTTCCGTCTTCCGCTTTTCAAAGAAAAATTCCGCACATGCCTCGAAATTATGTTTCGATGTATTTTCAAGTGGAGTGGTCAGAACCACCGAATGGATCGAGATTCTCCTTGGTTTGTGCGATACATTCACAAATGCAAAATGACATATCCTTTTCATCGCTGTTAAAAATGTATACGTTGAGGAAGCGTGTGTACATCTACCGTTCTTATGCCTGTTCTCCACTGTTAGTCCTATGAAGTGGCTAACAGCGTGATAGAATGATGTTTTCGTATTTTTTTACCTCCCGAAATTTGTGATGGAAAACAAATGGGTGTGGTATGTATTTAGTGTTTGTGCGATAAGATACTTCACACATCTCATGTCATATGCTCATATATGCTTTCACATGCTTGCGGCACTCCCTCTCTTTCTTGTTGCATATTTGGTAACGATAAACAACTGGGGCAAATAGCGAGTTAAAGCAGGTAGAAGTCTAATCATCGAGTGCTCCTTCGCTGCTTCACGTGATCATAAGGTCATGTCTACTTAAAAATGGTTATTCTTCAGTTAACTGATGCTCTCACGGAACTGTTCGAAATGAAAGTGGGTGGGCAATTCCGATCAACAGAAAAAGGAATTAATATTCTAATAACAAAAATGAACGTACGTAGAATTTTCCCTCCCACGAGACGCCGTAGAGGAGGACATCACCATTCACGTACACATGGGAGATGTTGTTCATAGGCACGTAGTGCGCGAATTTGGCCACAAGGCGGTGCTCAACGTAAATCTGAAGATAAATTCGAGAAGAAGTTGCAATTCTGAACGAAAGGTGAAAAAAGAGCCGTGAGACAAACATGGAACTGGTCATCGAAGCATCGAATTCTGAGGTCGAATTCGTCATTCACCTTGTAGCGCTGCTTGATTGCACCTTCTCTGAAACAGTGTCTTTCATGAGCGGTTGGGAAAAGAAGGAAGGGAAAACAAAACCGAAACGAGTTCCTCTGGTAGAAAGAATGACAAGTTTACACCCGCTCAAGGAATGCAGTTTGTATAATACATAGTTAAAATTGCTGATCAGCAACTATAAACACTCCAAAAACCACATTAGAAGACTTTCTCCGCTGTTGACATGATCGTGCTACTGAACTTGTCCACTTCACTCCTGCAGACGACCAGAAAACTTGAAACCTTAGACGAATTACTACTGCAGCAAATAATGCGAGAGCTGATATAAGAGCTGTAGAGGATCTACGACCTCTATTGTCAATTATTATAGTTTTATTGTATAAGTACTTAATATTGTATTGTAGAGTTATTCTATTATCCGTCGTAAACGTAAAATCCCCGGTAGGCTGATCTTGAAAGAACTTGTACATAGACACGTTCGCTTTGATATTGAGTTATCATAAGATAAGAGGCCCCACCCCAAATCATTCAAATATATAAGGAGCCGACCGAACTCAAGTAGTTCAATTATCTGCCTGCCATCATCTACCTGCTGTCATCGAGTAAATCTATTCTACAGTACCACAGTCTGTTGAACCAACCACCGAAACGCTTTATGGTGCATCGTTCGATCGAACGAACTGAAGCAGGATCTCTCTGACGTAAGGAGTTTGCGACACTTCTGCTTATTTCCTTTTCTACTTCGCACCCTGCACTAAGAATCGTTTAAACTTGGGCGTGAAAGCATCATGCCTTCGATGCTGTCCACACGCCAACGGCTCCTCACGAGGGCAGAAAATCGTCTGAAGGCTCTGCTCAACGACCAACAGACGCTTCTTAAGACACAACTCCGGTCTTCGATAAACCGTGATGGCATTATTAGGTTGTAAAGAAAGTTCTGTCATTTTTGCAGCATATATTCAAAACGCCATAACTCGGCTCATGTCTCACCGTTTCTCTTCATTTAACCACCGTTCGGAAGATCACATTATTGTCTATGGAATGCAGTGTAAAGTGTGCCGCTATCGCAAAAGATAAAGATAGGAATTAAGTCAAATGTTCGAAGGCGGATTCGACATCGTGTTGGTATTAGGATCCTCTCTTCCTTGAGAAGCCATATGAACGTTTGAAATTAGGCAGATAGTTAGTCTCAGGTCTGGCAATTTCGACGGACGAAGATGATTTTCAATGTGTCGTTGGTTTGAATTCTGGAGATGATATTTTAAAACACGTGGATATGCGTTGCTGTAAAATGTCAAATGGACTCTATGGTTTCTAGCTTCGGTTTAATCGTTTTGAATGTTTCATATATTCATGATGTGCACTTCCTTCTTTATCGTTTGGTGAAGAGTAAGAAACAAAAGGCACACTAGTACTGCTGCAGTTTATCATAACGTCACCATCGTCTTCGTGTCGTGAAACTCTGGTTTCTTAACCGTCTCAGAAGGTTCGTCGTTGTGTAAGAAACGGGAAAATCTCTTCTTATCATAGTATAATATCCGTTCTTCGTCGTAGGTTAGAAGTCCTCATGAAAGTGGCTCCGCAAAATCTATTTCACTTGATGAACTCGCAACACTCATTCGCACTAGGAGCAGACTGTCCGAATGTCGAATATTTTAATTAATCCAGATCTTGAGACATTCGCGATAGCGTCACACTTTATACTGCCTTCCCTAAAGAAAGATGTGCTCTTTCGAATGGGGCTTGAGTTAAGGAAAACGGCTGGACATGAGTAGAGTTATGACGCTTTAAATATGACAGAACTTTCTTTACAACCTAATAACACATTCACGACGAAGGGGTTTTCGCGCGCAATGGGCGCGACGGCCGGCTGGCTCTTTATCACGCGCGCGCGTGTTCACACATATGTGTTCAGGAAGAGTCCAAATTCAGGAAGAGTACAAAAAAATTGTGCAGGATGTTATAAAAGGCTGAGCGATAGCATGCGGAGAGAGGTTGCAAAGAAAAAAGTTAGGAGGGTCGATGCGCGCTGTTCGAGTTGTGAAAATTATGTTGTATATTGTGTTTTAACGACAAGAAATGTTCTTGGCTCAATCTTCGTTCGCTGATACAATTGCACTATACTATTTCGCTTTGCCTAACTGTTCCATTGAAGTTCTATTCCAAGTCTGATACTCACGCCTGTCCTAGAAGTTTAGCGTTTATTGTGTTCCAACAATGCGAAGAATTGTTCTCTAGTTAGTTTTAATGAACCCAATCATTTTCGTGCCGACGTAAACCTAGTATTGATTCTACCTTATAGCCTACGATTCCGAAAGAGCTCTACGATTCCGAAAGAACAATCAATGAAAGCCGTCGCCAAAGAAAGTTCTGGGCAAAATACTCCTGTCCACACATATGTGTGCACATCGTCCCACGCGCCCCCTTGCAGTCCACACATATGTGCGGACGCCGTCGTGAATGTGTTAAAGGGCTTAGACGTCAGGTTCCCTTGGCCCGCACTTCTCCTTAGACGGAACTTCGCAACGTCGAATCTGTTTTGCACAAGCACAACATGGCAGCCGACAGGCTCGATCCATTCACACCCGACATTGATGTCATCCTCCAGAAGGTCGCTCTGAATGCTGAATCGGCACAGGAGCTCATCAGCAACGCTCGCGTGTGCACGAAAAACTGGATGACGCTTACGAAGACAAGAACGCGGCACACACGGCTTCCATCTCCGCTGTCAACCTCTCTCCCGCACCGATTCCAAAGTTCGGCGGACGTATATGGGAATGGGAGAATTTCTGGCACGTATTCAACCATTCCGTCCATTCACAGAACATCAACAATCTCCACAAAATGTCATACTTGCTTGGTGCTCCTCAAGGCAAGGCTAAGGAATCGGTAGACATGTTCGATGTGTCAGAACTGACGTATCCTCTCGTGATCAATCATCTGAAGGAGAAGTACTGTAAGCAGGCAGGTCAAGACGATCAGGAGAACACTGTTAGCGGTTGATGTCACTACACTTCGTGTTGAACAGGGTTGTTCACTCCGTATACTTCTCCTTCCTCGTGGTCGAAGGTTGTAGCGAGGTTCGTGAAGGTTATCCCGGATGTCCCTGGAGCCGTCTATCGATGAAGAAGATTGCAGAATGTTGTTGTCCTACAGTTCGAGTGGCACAAAATGACTAACCGGACGACGGATAGTGCGACAATTGGACATCTTCAGAGTTGCTTCGCGGACCATCCCGCTATTGTTCTTGAGGTCAACGATTCGTCCGAGCTTCCACGAATTTCGCGATGCGACTGGGTCGGAAACTAGTACGGCAGTCTCTACTGTTGGAATGTTGTTGAATGCTCAATGCTTGGAAATTTCGAGCTGATGCGTCTCACTCAGGCTGCTGAAGTAATTCTGCCTCTAGATATTCCAGTATCGCTCTGTTAGTTTGGTGATGGGTCGTCCTGGTCTTCTCCGAAATTGTCGAATGGTTACGTAATAATGAGGTCTCGTCGAACGAAGTCGATAGGCCGGAGTACAGGATTGTTTTCATAGTTTTCCTCTTGATACGTCAGTGGTCGAGAATTGGGTATTCCTTCTATTTCCACAAACAAGCTTTCGAGCGTCTCCTTCGTTATCGTCGCTTCTCCGACAACCTCGTAGAGAGAGAGTGTTTTACTGTTTTGATCAATCTCTCGTAAAATCCCCCTTGCCACGGGGCAAATGAAGTAATTGTCTTCCACAGAACTCCTTTCATGGCCATGTATTTTCGATGGAATGATCGTTTTGTGCTGTCGAGGCGTCGAGTAGAATTTGTTCGGCAAGAAGGAAGTTTGGAGCATTATCGGAGATGATACTTTTTGGAACTTCTCGACGTGCGATAAATCTTCGAAAAGCCTGTAGAAAGGTGCCTGTTGTCATATCACCGGCGAGTTGCAAGTGAAGTAGTCTGGCAGTCGTGCAAGTAAAGATCACACCATGAAACTTCGATTGTCTTTCAGTATCCTTCACCACTATTGGACCAAAGTACTCTATACCAGTGTGTTCGAACGGTCTCGATCTTCTTACTCGGCACTCAGGCAAATCACACACAGTGTCTGTATCGCACATCTGTATTGTGGCTTATCAGTGTTTTTTTTTCGTTAATAAATTCTAGTATGTTGTAAGTGAAGTGTGTATATTTATCTCAACATCGATCGATGTGTAACGGCATTTCTGGAAGTTTATTATGAGGCCGAGTAGATGGAGTTCAGAACGAGAAAGGCAACAGCGACACACAAAGTAAACATGAAAATCGCCAAAGCCATTCGATCTTAATGTATTACAAGGCACTATGTAAGATTTTGTACCCCACGTGTGTGTAGCTTTGGCTTCTGTACCCCAAGCGTATTCTGACGCGTGTACCCCACGTGTGTTCTGACTCTACTCACGACGCACACTATTTTGTCGCCAGAGCTGCATGCTGAAGGAGAAGGGGGAGATCTGAATCGATCGGTGCATAACCCAGCAAACTCTATACGGTTGACCTCTAACGATGGCAACTCAGCAGAGGCGGTCGAATAAGCTGCATGGCTTCATGCTGATGGATTTGTACAAGAAGTTGAATTTATGGGACCTAGAATTCAAAGAGTGGTTGCGTGACATTACGTGGAATTATTTCCGAACTAGCCCCATTGTCGTCGGTGAGAGAAACAGACAGCTCAACTACACACACGTGGGGTACAACATCTTCAATAGTGCCTATTACAAATTATTCATCTTTTCAATGAATTATTTAGCAATGAAGGCACCTCTGCAGTCGCCAACGACCACTGCAAAGACTAAGCAGCGAAAGGAAGTAGAACCAAATTAATAGTGGCAAAGGTGTACTTCAAAGAACTCGATTCAACATGAAAATCAACGAGAACCGATGGTAGAAGCGGAGAAAACAAAAAAGACTCTATGGTCCTCAAATTAAACAAAATATAAATTTATTGTGTTCAAGCATCAAGTAAAAACCGGTGCGAATTTGGAGTCCGCTCTAGTTGATATTTTTGCTAACAACCTCCTTCTGCCAAAATTTTAGCCTAATTGTTTGATTTAATTCATTTTTACGCCGCACAAGGTGGGCTCGTAACCAAACAAAGTTGTCGAAAAAATAAAGTGGCAACGTAGATTTGAATCTAATAATAATAAACAAGTTCCAAAGAAAGGATAGAAGAGATTGGATTGTTTGCTCAATCCAAGCAGGGAAACATTTGAAAAACGGAGTTTGACACTTCCCATTGTTGAACCTTCAAAAAAAGGTTCTCTGTTAACCTACACATTCGGGTGAGGGACGTTAGGTCCCCGTGTCGGCTCGGCAGAGGTGGTCCGTGCGTCCTGTGGATATAATCAACGGAGACTCGCATTGAGGCCATGCTCGTCGCACGCGGCGGCGCGGCGAGTGATGACCGCATCGGTCACCCATGCCAGGGTGACCCGACGACGACCCGATCATCGTCGACGGTCCACAGCTCGACCAGATTATCAAGAAATCAATGGCTCGTCACCTAAAGGGGCCTGAGTGAGGGTGTCTCAGCATGCACTTCTATAGAAACCTGTATATGTTTCTACTCAGAATTTTACGCTCTATCAAACGAGCTGGACCACAACCTTCACAAAACAATGCTAAGGACACAATATTCTCGTTTTAACTCTCTTTTGAAAAAATTCAGTTCCAATTCCAATTCAATTCAGAATTTTCCAGAAAATTTTCAGATAATAGATTGTGGAACGTGTTTCCAGACTAAAATTTCGCCGTCGATCCATCCAGAAAGCTTTTTGATGTTGTTCATTGTCTATATTTCATGAAAACGAAGAACGAATTCATTAGAATAAGTTGAACACGATTTAGCTGCCGTGATTTTTCACAGATTTCGCACCTTTCACATATTCAGTACCAGTATTTAACAGTAGATGTTTCGTTTCGTGAGGCTTCTGAAAGCAAAAGAAACAGCTAAATGTATCAAGAAATGGTAACAATTCTGTGGACCTATACCAAAGTCTTCAATTACAGTTTCCACTTTGTTTCCAGATTTAAAGTCTGGAGCAGCTTTATTAACGTGGAGGAGGCCGACTGGTCACACTCTAGGAGTGTTTTCAGCGAACCGAAATGTGCTTCTTTCTCAAGCGAAATCATAACATCAAGTTGATATGGCGTGTTTCACCTATGAAAGACTTCTGCATTGTGTTCTCACTGCCCCAGTCCTCTATATTGTTATAGCCATCAGGTGTTGTCTATATTGACCATTAAAAAATCATGTCTGGTATGTTAAAGAAAAGAATAATAAATCCTCAAGATTTTCTTTGAGAGAGAACAAATTCGCTTTGCACGGACCATAACTGTTGCTTTCTCTCCTTTCCGTGGAATATAGACCGTAAATAACATTTAAAAAGTTTTTCTTTGAATTGGTGGGGTCGGAGGCGAGATTTTAAACTGGAAGCATGTTCCACAATCTGTTCTCTAAGAAATGTCTTAATTTTTTACAAAAAAAAGTGAAGACATGAACATTGTGCCCTTAGGGTTGTTTTGAAAAGATTATGGTTGAGCTTATTTGATAGAACACAAAATTCTGAGTAGAAACATATACAGGTTTCCATAGAAGTGCATACTGAGACGCCTCACTCGGGCCCCTTTAGGTGGTGAGCCATTGATTTCTTGATAATCTGGTCGAGCTGTGGACCGTCGACGATGATCGGGCCGTCGTCGGGTCACCATGGCATGAGTGGCCGATGCGGTCCTCACTCGCCGCGCCGTCGCGTGCGACGAGCATGGCCTCAGTTCGAGTCTCCGTTAATTGTATCCACAGGACGCACGGACCACCTCCGCCGAGCCGACACGGGGACCTAACGTCCTCCCCCCACTTATTCGAACGTTCGAACCGATCGAAGGGGCGCGAACGTTCCCAGTTTGAATGGCGGCTGTCTCATCGAGACATCATCGTTTGGGTGGGTTTGCTTCATTTTTTTGCTTTCATTTTCCTCATTAACATTTTCGCAACGGTCGTTTAATGAATCAGTGGCATTCCAAGACCTTCAGGGGTAAGAATGATAGCTTTGGGTAGTTTCAACCTCCAGTAAACTTACCCAAATGGTGAGGTTCCCAAACAAGCCATCGTGAACTTCCTTCTCGGAGCCGCAGCTTGTCTCTTCCCTATTCTTCTTCTAGCCTATTTCATTGTTCCTATTTCATGGCTTAGAGTGAAACTTTCAATCGATAATGGTGACTTTAAGCGGTTACCAAGTATGGGTAAGAAGGTTTCTAGGTTAGCCCTGAAGGGTTTATGAGGAGATTATGTCTTTTCTGCATGTCGATGAGGAAACCAGCAGTGCTGATCTCCATCGATTTCGGTAGGTAGCGATGAATGTGGGTAAGGTAGATTCAGGGCAAGATTACCTGTGCTTACCGATGAAGGTGATTTGAGCGAAATGCCAGGTGGATGTGGACAGTGAAGTAAGGGTGCTATGTGGGTTGGGGGTGCTCAACGACTTCAGCGCGTTATCATTGTTATATCTGTCATTGTTTACCATCAACTCGGTCGGTTTTGACATGTTTGACATGTGAACTCTTCATAATTGTTCACACCTTAACATGTTAACCAGCATAGAATCGACGCAGTATTACAGACCAACACGCTGCACCTCCCAACCCACATAACACCAAGACCTCTATTTTTGTTTATTATAGTTTTATTGTATAAGTACTTCATATTGTATTGTAGAGTTATCCCATTATCCGTCGTACACGTAAAATCCCCGGTAGGCTGATCTTGAAAGATCTTGTACATAGACGCGTTTGCTTTGATATTGAGTTATGATGAGATAAGAGGCCCCATCCCAAATCATTCAAATATATAAGGAGCCGACCGGGCTTAAATAGATCAACTGCTTTATCTGCCTGCCATCATCTACCTGCCGTCATCGAGTAAATCTATTGTACAGCACTACATTCTGTTGAAGCAACTACAAAACGCTTTATGGTGCATCGTTCGATCGAACGAACTGAAGCAGGATCTCTCTGACGTAAGCAGTTTGCGACACTTCTGCTTATTTCCTTTTCTACTTCGAACCCTGCCCTAAGCAGCGTGTCAACTTGAGCGTGAAAGCATCATGACTCCGATGCTGTCCACACGCCAAGGGCTCACCAGGACAAGAAATCGTCTGAAGGCTCTGCTCAACGACCAACGGACGCTTCTCAAGACACAACCTCGGTCTTCAATAGACCGTGATGACATTAAATAGCTTCGACGTCGGGTTTGCTCGGCTCGCACTTCTACTGAGACCGGGCTCAAGTAGTTCAGTTGCTCTATCTGCCTGCTATCATCTACCTGCCGTCATCGAGTAAATCTATTTAACAGTACTACTATAGTGTACTATAGTACTAGAACTATAGTACAGTCTGTTGAAGCTGAACCACCAACACGCATTTAAATCCGTTATAGCTAAGAACCAGCTTAGCTTGAAAAGAGCACTTTGTGCCGAATGAGATCTGTATTGAACTCCTTCACTTGTGATAACAAGTTGAGCTGTGTTGAACCTACGCACTCGTGATAGTAAGTTTAGGATAGCTGATAAGGAAGAATTGATAAGATCACCCCATATAAAAGGAGTTCTAGAGAAAGCATGGATTCATTCTTGCTCGAGTTCGTCGCAATAAGGGTGCTAATCACCTACTCTCTGCAGCCGGATCAGACTTAACCAGGGACAACGCCCTGGGAAAACTTTCAATTCACCCTGTTTGCTATCCACTCCCTATATGGTCATTAGCGACGATCAAGAATCCTCCACTGAGAAGTTTTGTTTCAGCCGTCGACAAAAAGGTGGACCAAGACCTGGGTTCAACATCTTTAAATCGGTCTTCTTTTTAACACCACCAACACCATCCTCACAAAAAATATACATTCATCAAATTACGAACTTCGAGCTTCCTACTTACCGCGCAAACCATGAATCGCCAACCCACGCACCGGGTTTTCGTCGGGATTTATTTGGGGTCTTTACGAGGCTCTCCACGAAACCGCTTTACCGACGCGCTATGAATGTACCCCGGGTGATGTTTATTTCAGAAGAACCACTTATTGTTAGCTTTTTTTGAAAATTTCCGATAGTTTGGACCATATATTAGGGTGCACATTACATCTGTCTATTCACAGTTTAAATCATCTAATTGTAAGGCGGTGGACAATTAAGTATTATATGAGCCACGGTTCTTTGTAATTCGAGGTTTCGCCGCTCTCTGGTGCTCGGGCCATGTTTCCTTTGAAAGAACGCTTCAAAGGCCTAATCTGTACGAATAGAACGAACTGATAACACCGTTACTTATACCGCTCCCTAGGAATTATTTATGTGATACATGATAACACTGTTGTTATTGTTTACATTGTATGATACACTAGAGCGAGGGTATATAACCCTTCAGTGAAGTAGGGTCGCCGTTTCTGTACATATCCAGCTCAATGAAGAGTTGGACGGAACGACAGTCGACCGGCCGCGCCGGGACAAGACCTAGCAACGAACTTGGGGGCCGAACCGTACCGAACCGGTCGGCCTGAAGAAGACCGAAGGAGGAACGGCTAGAACCGTTAGGTCGCCGCGAAGCCTACAAACAGCTAGAACCGTAAGGTCGCTGTACTACAGGAAGCCGGAAGAAGCGGCTCGACCAGTCGAGGCCGTCGCATCCAACTAGTGCCATAAGCTGAAGGAATTGAGCAGCACACCGGCTCTAATCTGTGTACCGAAATGACCGAGTACACGGAAGAAATGCTTCTCGGCTCACCAGTCGAGAATGGTGAGGAAGATGCAGCCAACGATGTGGAGCAGTGCACTTCCCAAAGGGTGAGTACCTCAGCAGTGCTAAAGAAATGTGAGCAATGGAGTGACATTTCTAAAAATTTGGCATATATCACAATAGAATGCGAGAGAGTGCTGAGCGAAAGCTTTAGAACCACAGATCCGATCAGGAACAAAATTGGAGAAGCCCTAGATTGGCAGATAACTATCGCGAGAGAAACTATGGCCAAGATAGTTGAACAGTTGGTAACTGAAACAAAACCCAAAGAGTCTATGCAACGGGCTACAACCGATATAGACCAGGGTGTGATAGAAATTTTGCGAATAGCAAATCTAACTCGCACAGAACAATTGGAGATGTGTCTCGATGAAAAGCTCGCAGACAGAGAAACAATAGAAATTATCTGCGATGAAATTAACTGTGCTAGGTGCGAGGTTGTGGACAGCCTGAGAGAGCTAGTCAAGGAAAATAACGAAAGAGAAACAATAGAAATTATCTGCGATGAAATTAACTGTGCTAGGTGCGATGTTGTGGACAGCCTGAGAGAGCTAGTCAAAGAAAATAACGAAAGAGAAACAACAATTGCTGTACTAAAACAGTACATAAATGAGAAGGAATTACAGGTCAAGAAACTAACTGAGCAGCTGAAGGAGTTATGGCGAAGCCAAGATTCGCAACCTGTACTCGAAGGTAGGAGCCCAGAAACGATATGTGATTGGCAACAATTTGCAAAAATGGGTCTATTCCGTAATGCTAACCTTCAGACAACGCTAACGTCCTCAGACTCCTGGATGACGTCGACGCAAATGTGCTCTTTGCATACGCACAAAGACGATTACAACGAGAGAAGGAATCAAACCACATGTACTGTGGACACAGGTATGTCTTTGCATCACAGAGTGAGTAAAGAGCATGAGTTGGTTCACGAACAAACCAGTGAGGGTGTGCTAGCCGAATATATGAGAACAGCAGCTCTACCCCCTATTGAGCCGTATTCGGGTATTGTATTCGCTCCTTCATTGCTTTGATTAGGTTCTCAAAGGAGCCTTCTTTTATGTTGTTCGGTAGCGTTTCAAAAGTTACAAAGCGCGAAACTTTCAAACAATTGGATTAAAAGCTTCGTCCCAGTATGGTTTATGGTTTCGTAAACGAGTTCACAATACGATACCATAAACCATACTGGGACGAACGCAGTTTAATCCAATTGTTTGAAAGTTTCTTGAGAAAGCGCGCTCTTGTAACTTTTGAAACGCTACCGAACAACATAAAAGAAGGTTCCTTTGAGAACCTAATCAAAGCAATGAAGGAGCGAATACAAGAAGATGGTAATGTTGTGCGAATCAAGGCTATAGCGCAGCTACGCGCTTTGAAAATGCGAACAGACTAAACAGTTGAAGAGTTCTGCGCAGTTCTAGAAAAGTTCGCTAACACTGCGTACCCCGAAGTTCCATCAGACGCTGTTTCGCTACAGATGGCCGATATATTATTTACACAACTGGCTCATTGGCCGGGTAGCTATTCCTTGTTCGAGGTAATAGAATGTTCGAGTAGTGGAGAGGGGTATGATAACGTCAAAAAGGCTGCGCTGAATCGCAATTCTGCTAAAGAAAGAGTACAAAACAGAACATCAATGAATATGCGGAGTGATGAAAGAGATAAAACGGGAAACAGAAGGCAACGATACAGTGACATAAACCGAATGGGCACTGGTATGGAGAACAAAAATAGTCGGGAGGAAAGTCAGAAAGGCCACAAAGCTGACTACAAGGGTGAACTTCGACCACAGCGTGCACGACCCACTATAGAATGCTTCAAGTGTGGCGGCAAAGGTCATATTGCTAGAGATTGCAAAAGTCAGAAGAGACAGCAGACTGATAATAATCGTCCTCAGCACACATTTAACCATGATGTTCGGTACGACCAAACACAAAGTGGAACATTTTCCGCATGGGTGGATACCCTGGCATGCAAGACAATAAGAAGCAACCACAAACCGCAAACAAACGGTCTGTTCGGTAAGAAGACGCTGACATCCATTCGTATCATGAATAGAATGGTAAAAGCACTGCTAGATACAGGGTCAGAAAAGTCCGTAATACGTTACCTATCAAGATATTTTGTGAGGCCAGAAAAGAAAAAGTTGATCTGGACCGATTTGTAGAAAGAATCCCCACGACTGATGCGGTAGTCCGCGATGCATCAGGGAAACGAATGAATTTCCTCGGAGTGGTACGATTGTGGATGACGATAAACGACCGAACTAAACTTGTCTCATTCCATATTAATGAAGGTCTCGACGATGTTATAATTCTCGGTACGAATGCGTTGGAGCTTTTCGGCATTAAATTGACATCGGAGGCGGATGAAGGCGTACGTGATAAAAGCCGATTCGAAGTAGTCGCGACCGAGAGAGTCCTCGCCCCTCCACACACTGGAAGGGTTACAGTATCAAGTTCAGTCAAAGCAGGAGAACATCGTCTGCTGTCAGGAAATTCTCACATAGCTAGTGGAATGTGGATAATTACTATAGACGACAAGTTAAAGGTCGCTATGACCAATAGATCCAATAAACCAAAGGTGTCAAAAAAAGGAGACGTAATTGAGCTGTTACGCGGGAAGATATGGAACGAATGACGTCGAATCAGGAAGAGAGAGGAAAAGGAAGAGGAAGTATTTTCCACAGAAGACCGCCTCACCACACGAAGTGCCATACATATTAGAATTGTATTGATGTTGTGTTGAAAATTGTAGTTTTTTTGTGTAGGTGTTTTTGTAAAATTAGTAGGTAGTTCGTTTTTCTAAGCGTTCTAAGTAAAAATCGGCAGGGATGCCGATCCGAGGATGACAGGGTTGTACAGAATAGAATGAACTGATAACACCGTTACTTATACCGCTCCCTAGGAATTATTTATGTCATACATGATAACACTGTTGTTATTGTTTACATTGTATGATACACTAGAGCGAGGGCATATAAACCCTTCAGTGAAGTAGGATCGCCGTTTCTGTACATATCCAGCTCAACAAAGAGTTGGACGGAACGACAGTCGACCGGCCGCGCCAGGACAAGACCTGGCAACGAACTAATCACACTCTAGCCCTCGAAGAACCTCCGATTTTTCGCCGCATATTAGTGAATCAGCCTTCCTCGTGCAGTCACAGAGAGCGGTCGACCTCACCACCCTCCGTCGACCTCACCCGCTGGCCAAGGTAAGAAGACCCAGTCCAATACGCAGTTGCCGAGTGTGGACCGTATGGCAAAACCATCAGCAGATTTCCTCCGCATCGGCACACTCAACGTAAGATCAATCTCAAGTGAGGTGCATTTGACCGATTTTGAATCTACGATGGAATCGCTAAAGCTTGCCGTCTGGAAATGGGAAGCAAGGGGAGACCGAGGACACAATGGCTAGACGATATTGCTTACTATTGAAGACGAAAGGCAAAGGATGTGATCGACTGGGAAAGGATGGTGAATGATGCGACTCGGAAATCTGCTGACCTTCTTGCACGAAAGACTCGAATATCATTATGTCGGTGCGATGTAAGAGTATAAAGAATAAAAAAAGAATTAGTGAATTGTAGGGTATCACATAGGTACGGATTTCAATAGATGATACCAGTTCACTCATCTTGGTACTTACTTGCCCCATTCGCCGTCAACGCAAGCGTTGAAGCACACCCTGCTCTTGTTCACATCGCAGCGAATCGAGAGCAAACGATTGTCGAGCACCTGAAAGTTGTCAATCAGCGGTCGAAATTTGAAATTTCTACCAGAAAGCAACCACTTCTCCTGGTTCCTCGGCTTCTACGATAGGTCCAGACGTCAAATTCACCACGAAAGAGTTGGTCCCTGAAGAAGGTTGATGATGATATGGTGATATGATAAAGAGTAACTCTTACTGCATTTCGGGGTAGTATGAGAGTGACAAATATGATTTTTCTCTATTATAACCACGTTAAAGCGAAATTCATAAGGTCTAGGTGAGCACCATCAAAACATCAATGCCCTTCGTTCTTCACTGTTCATTGGAAAGCAATAAAAGCACAGCATAACCAGGGCTGGGATACAAGATTCGCACTCGACATATAAAATTATACCTAAAAACTGGTGCAAAAATTGTGATTCATCAACGTGTGCAGGTTTATATCAACTTTCTCGACGTTCATAGGTGATGTAACGCAACTCACTAGCTCAGCGAAGGCTTGGATACCCTGATTCAAACCCTAATCCATATACGCGCTCTGAATTTTTTTCAGGGTCTATTGGGGGTATACATGTACGCCGCTCCCAGTCCAAGGCGGGTTGAATCATCGTTGTGCCATTAACGGGTATTTGGCCTCGTATAAACCTTAAATAAACCCTTCTGCACACAATAATGAATCACAGCTTGTTCGCCACATGGTATGAATTTGGAGTTTACGTATTTATAATTCACGAATCCGAGCGCACGTATTTTTATCAAGATGTGTTCATACCATCGTCGTATCCACTGCCCGATAAAGGAACCTTGATTCAAAGCTTTTCTAGGCTTAGCATAGGTCGAAGAAGGTGGATATTTTATTGTTCCCATGTCACCTTCGTGGTTACTAAGATGGATACTAAGAAGGTCCTGGAACAGTGGCGTGATTATTTTGAGAAGATCTCCACGGAAGAATTTCGTCATCCCCCGCTTCCTCACGCTGAACCTATAGCTGGTTCAATCCTACCCATCTTGGCTGAAGAGGTGGTGATGGCGCTGAGGAAGATGAAGCCTGGTAAGGTAACGGGTCCGGATGACGTGGCGGCAGAACTGTGGAAGTCACGCCATTGCAATTCCGCCATCCGACTCGCTACGTTTCTCAACCAGATCATAGCGGAAAGGATGCCCAAAGATTGGCAGTCAAGGACGACGATTCCGATATGGAAGAAGGGTAGTCCGGCGGACTGTCATACTTATAAACCGATTCTTCTGCTTTTTCACACTATGAAAGTGTTTGAGCGTATAATTGACGGACGAATCCGAAACGTCGTTGAATTATCCGTGAATCAATGCGATAGCCTGTGATGGAGACCTCAGCGGCGAGGTGAACGCTCGAGTAAGCAGCGCTTGGACGAAGTGGCGTGCGTCTGCCGGCGTACTTTGCGACAGAAAAATACCGGAACGATCGAAGTCGAAGGTCTACCGGACAGTCGTACGCCCGGTTGCTCTGTACGGAGCTGAGTGCTGGCCTGCCACCAAAGAAGTCGAGCGCCGCCTCAGCGTAATGGAAATGAAAATGCTGAGGTGGATGGCAGGCGTAACACGACTTTATCGTGAAACTAGCGCTGAGATTAGGGAAAGGTTTGGTTGGCTCCAATACCCGATAAACTTCGCGAGTACCGTTCGAGGTGGTACGGGCACGTGCTTCGAGCAGGAGACGACACGGTATGCAAGATTGGAGTCGGTCTCGACATACAAGGTACAAGACCGAGGGGACGTCCGAAGCAGTGCTGGCTGGATACGATACCCGTAGACCTGAAGGCAGAAGGAATTCATCCAGACCATGCGCGAAATAGAGCGGTATGGCGTCAGAGAACTGGTAAAGCGGATCCTGCTTCAAAGCGGGACAGACGCTAAAGAAGAAGAAGATGTCACTTTGCGGATCACGTTACGCTTCGTCAATCTGGCGATCGCTTTTTCGGTGTTTTTCTTTTATCTCAGCGAAGAATTCCAAGGCAAGCCCCCAATTCACCTCCGTTCATCATTTTCCGCGTATCAGTGCTGATTGGGTTAGTGGAATGCGTAGGAGGCTACGTAGCGGCGCAACTACGCTCGACACAAGGTGTTTTCCGAGAACCGGTTCGATACCAGTCATCAAGGCTGTCCTTCTACGGAGTGTTTGTCCAAAATCCCACAGCCATAAAAGGGTAGACAGCATACACATACACAAGCAAACGGAAGGATTGAAGTGAAAGTGAGTAACGGGCACAGTATGACCTGTCTACAAATTAAATTGCAGCTGATTGGAGATACATGCAACCAGGATAGAAAAACTGGTCACGATGCCTATCTATGTATCGCAAAGCGTCAAATAATCTGCTCCGAAGGAGCTCTGAAGTTGCATTCGATATTTACTTAGGTATCAATTTATTAGGTCGCTTTCCCCCCCCCCCTTCTCCCCCAAGTCAGGCCATACCCATTCATAGACAAAGTACACATTCACCGTGCCTCTAGTATTGTGAATGGAACACGAATGCGACGGCGCGTCCTTGGTGAACTGTTCCCTCTATCCTTTACCTTTACATTTACTCTTCAGGGTGACAGTTGAAGTTCTCTGGGTATCAATACCTTCCCCCAAACGCATTTATACATACATATATTCGAAACAAGATTTTAAAGACTCAAACCTCACATATTAGGAGGAGAATCGACGATCTCAACATGGTACACAATATTTTGCATGTAGCATAGGAATGCCCATAAATTTTCAAATTAATGCCATTTCGTACTAGAGGAGGGCCGAACAGGCTTCACATAGAATCGTCTAGATGTTCTTCTTAATACGTACAGGATTAGAGTATGCCAAGTTGTGTAGAAAGGTTCAGTTTCCAAAGAGTTTGAATGGTTTCAAGAGAGAGCTTATTGTTAGAAAGCTGTTAATGTTATTTCCTCATTTCTGTTTTTGTGCTTTGTTACGTTACGTTATTTCCTCTATTCTAAAGTCTGCACTAATATCGACGATAGAATTTGTTCTAGATTCTATTATCTTTTTACATGCCTAAAGCGTATAATAAATGTTATGTTATGTTATGTTGGCCGACCTGTGATCACTCCTCTGACGATCAATGACTGGCCCGGTTGCAGTTGGTTGCCTTCAAGACGAGACAGGTACGGCACACCCTAAAACAAACGCTCAATCAACACTATGGTTTATAATCCAAATTCAAAATTTCCAAAAAATATAAAAACAAATTCAAAAAATGTACTGGCCATGGATCGAATGGCTGGGGACGAAAAGTTGGTATATTTTTCGTTATTATTCCAAAATATCATTAACTCTTCGCCGAACTTCTTGAATTGTCGTGTGAGCTGATGAACATCTGTGAGCAAGAAAATGCAAACATACTACTTTTCCGATCGACGAGGCTAGCTTCGAGACTTAAGAGACTTTCCTCAGAAACCAAGCCGATCCTCGAACACCCTTTTTCACTTTATTCTAGAAAAGGACCCGTTTGAACTAGAAACCATATCGATGGTGACAGTGAGCTTCAATTGCAACTACTGTTTTCAACATTCGTAGTGCACATTGTTCTAACCATTCGAAACCGAGCGATGCCCGACTCAACCGGTTCGGAAAACCCACAATAAACAGAGATTGACAATTTTTTGAACTGGCTATCCTGTTCACGAGGTCTTTTTTCTTCGAATAAGTCGGATTCCTTCAATCAAGCACAATCACAGTAAATTCATAGACTGCGCTGACTCAAGTGTTCTGTGATCAATCGAATTCCATTGATATCGAAAGAAATAATTAATTATGAAATGAACACCGAACTTTCGCTACCAAGAGGAGCCGAAATGCTGTCGTTGTGGTTCATTGTCTTCCACGAGGCGTCTAGCTTTTGCCCTGTTGATGGAACACACAATCAACTTCCTAGATATTTTACAAAAGATCCATTCATACTCCACAGCGAAGCAGCGCGGCTACAGAGGAGATTTCTCTCTAAAGCCACAGTTTCTTTGACCATGAAGATCTCAGTTGCTCTGCTGCAAAATGGAAAAATAGGTGCCCACTGCATTTCCTTCATCCCTGTGTGATTTATAATACATATATTTAACCGCAGCTGCCCTGCCTTGCTGCTAGGTACGAATGGCCTTTAGTGCCCCAGTAGAGAAAAAGCCGGAAGAGCTTTGCTAGCTATGCCGATTTTGTCTTTTACGATCTTATTAAAAATTCAAATTTGATGGGCCAATGTTGGCAGGCAGCTTTTTCAAAACAACTTTGCCCACAGAAGTCGATAATATTTCGAGAATTTATAGCTAGTAGTTTATGATATGGTACACGTGGTGTAGTGGCTACTCACAAACGCACGGTCAAGTGATTGATCGAGCTAACCAAGTTTCCCATTCCTCTTGGGTAAATTGGTATCGTACCTGTCTCGGAAGGTAAAGACACAGACGTGGTACGGCGGATTCACTACGCTTTTGTACACTCATGGGGACTGTCCTAAAACGTTTCTGGATGGAACACGGATGTTACGAGACTGAGTCACTTTTTACCTTTTATTAATTTATCAATGATTAACACGTTGACGACAGTGTGGTGTTATGCCATGTCACGCTCAAGCGGCCGCGTATGACGGTGTGGCATTATGCCAAGCCACAGTCTTGTATTGTATTTTTCTCGATACATTTCAGGATTTCAAAGGATGCTTTTGTGCCACTTTTTAGTAGACCTTTGCACATTGTTATAGTAAGCATGGTCCATGAAAATGATTCTTAGCTTCTGATTTAGTGGAACTTTTGATTGTGCACTGGTTTTCTTTACAAGTAAAAACAAATAAAGCTTATTGCAAGCAACAAATGAACGCAAACAAATGCTGGTTACTGAAACAAACACATAAATACAAACAAATAATAACTATTAGAATAAACAAATAATGAACAATAAACGAATAACAATTCCCTTTTAACCTGGATAGGGAAAAAGGACATTCTAAAAGCTTCCAGCTGTTATTTTTCTATTTTCCTTGCAAAAAAAGGGATAGTCACAATCCCCTATATTACAGAACTGTATATGTAGTTGATTGACTTATATATTTGGAGATGCTAGGTTATTCGAATAACCTAGCATCTCCAAATATATAAGTCAATCAACTAGTTCTTGTCTATAAACCGCTAAACAAAAAAAAGCGGCAAATAGCAGAATAGTTTCGTGTATATGTAGTCTTCGAGATTAACTATTCACTTCCATTTTCAAAAAATTAGCCGTATGCCGGCATCATGCCACAGCCTCGGCGCGGTAGAAAATCGTTTCGTCCCACTCGCCAGACATGCGAAACAGGCGCTGTCGTCAACGTGTTAATAGTAACAAAATGACAGTTTATGAAGCTTCGAGCGTCGTTCGATGAATGATTTTTACGAACTAACTGAACTAAGTGAACACCCTGAAGCAACGAGCCGGCTATTTCAGCAACCTCGGTAGAAATGGTTTTGCTTCTCAGGCAAGGTTTCCCTTTCCAACTAAGACGAGAGAAACGAAATGACGTCGGGAAGAATTCGTTGTCGCCGTTCGTTCGCTTCACTGCGCTTGACCTTGCGTTTTGTCTGCGTCGAATGTCTAATAAGGTTTCCGCTCGAGAATTTTATCGAGGCTTTCCCCACGCACGCCTCTTCTGACAGATATCAACTGCTGTCGAAGAATTGTACGGGTGAAATCGATCACTTCGAATGGCCACGAACGGTTTTTCACCATAGAACACATTGAGATGCATTCGTTGCCACTCGAACGACAATGTTTTCTGCTCAGCGAACATGAACGTTCCTGAAGTCAGTCGCCCCCGCAAATTAGCAAAACGCTTTAATTTGGTCACACGGGGCTTAAAACAATGGAATCCGCTTTGCTCGCTTGGTGCTAATTCGATTCGATTGAGAGATCCAACAATCGGGAAGAACACATCAGCGGGGTGGCTGCTAAATGCGATTAGCCGAAAATGCGGTGGCGTACGAGAATGGGCAAGAAGTGCACGCGGCCAATTAGGTGATTAAAAGACGACTAAAGTCACTATCATTTGTATTCATTCAGGATATTCCAAGTCCGACTGTCATTAAACGTCTACATAACGTTGAATGTAGTGGAGTAGTGATGCTTCACCAGGACACCAGGGTTGGTATACACAGATTTTGTTTATTTATTATGTACATCCAACGACGCGCCAAGAACACGCAAATAGCACAAGAATGTCACACTCTTAACTACGACCTAAATTACGGATATTTAGATTAGATTTACCGGCCGTTCTTCGGTCTATCGGCCACCGTAAATTGGCCATCCACAAAGTCGAAATGGATTATCAGGTCATAATCAAAGATTGACCGAAACTTCGCTTAGGTAGGTTGTTTTGCATGCTGATTACGAATTTGAGATCCAGCTGCAATCAGCCCTCTCCTCTCAACCCAAATAGCACATAGAATAGTGATCAGCACGCAAAATAACATTACTGGACAAAGATTGAGTTAAATCTGAATTTGACCTGACCACCCTTACGGACGACTTGTGTGGTCCTCTGCATAAAAATTAGATAATTAAAATGAGCATCAGATATGTGATCAGCTTTCTAAATAACCCCATCATGTAAAGTTTGGAAAGATTGGTTCAAGAAATTTTCATTTGAAGTGTAATAAGCGGAGTAGCGGTGAGATTTTCACTCTAATTGGGTCGACCGATAGCCCGCTAAACAGCTGGCAAATGAAGTGTGAAGGTGTTCCTGTAGAATGTGATAGTCAAAATAATTTCATTGATAGACAGCCATACAACCGCCTCCAATCGCTCTCATTTGGAGAATGGAATTGATATCCACCATTCCGTGCATCCATCCATCCAAATAAACAACTGGGTTGCGCTGAGTATATCGTAAGGGTATCAACTTTGGTGCTCAGCTGATATTCATTTTGCCAGTTAGAAGTGAAAAAAGAAGTATGTGAGAAAATTCAAAAATTATCAGTAAAAGTGAGGAGATTCCTTCTCAAGTGACGGTAAGGTCTGTTGATGATGTAGGGTACGGCAACATTTCCCTTCGAATTTCTGTGAATCCCACATCTTTTCATCATCCCGCTGCGCACTGTAGACAAATTGAGCTTTGAAAGATAAATAAAAACTTTGTTGCTCAGCATTCCACTGAATTTCTTGTTGACATATTGTTCACAGGTCCGTATACCGGAACAAGATAGACGATGCTAAATATTTGTGTTAGAGTGAAGTAAAGAAACTGTGAAGAGTGAAAGTGACAAAACTCCTGTAGGTGATCTTGGTTGTTGCTGAGATTGTACTTGTACTCTTTCGGAACTCAATGACCGCACAAACAATTCAAGTGAAATTTTAGCATTTCAAGTTCATTACTGAGGAAGATTTTACTCGATTAATTAGAACTTAATATGAAGACTATCAGAGCAGCACATCTCTTCCAAAAAGTGCGTTTTCTGGTAAATTTTCTATGTGTGTGAAAAAGAGATGCACGACAAAAACCCTGAAGAATCAGATCTGGTTTAGCGAGAACAAAATGATGAAATAGCAAAAACAAACGTTAATTGAACGACCTTATATGAACAGCACCGGACGTGCCGCAATGATGAAACCCGCGGCGCTTTCTTGCTCCGAAGCAGCCGTTTATCCATACTTCTATGAAATTAAATCACTCATAAAAATAAAACCGTGGTTGAATTTATCAGCTCGAGCTCTATCCTTTCACGTAAAAATCTTCCATCTTCGCAGAACTTTCTAACGAGCCATTTTTTTTGACCTCTCGATTTTCAGTCCCTTGAACCATCGACTTCTCGTCTGGTTACTCATCGCTGGATTGCTCGCCTTTGGCCGGGATTCCACCCCGTTGAACATGCGACGTAAACGAAGTGAGGTAGACACTGTCCGGGTCACCAGGCGTGGACCCCAAAAACAGCACATCCCGGCACAAAAAAGCGCCGCTGCCGCCGTTCTCTCGTAGCGACACGCCTGGTGCTGTAGTTCGACGGTTCCTTCTACCACAGAGTTGTTGTACCCCTAGAAATGCGACAAAAAACGTTGTCCGTCACCAATCACGGTCTCAAGTTATGGGTGCGCGCTTCTAGTGATTCCCCATGAGTCTGAAAATGATATGCATCCCAAGAACCCTCAAAATTCAGGTCTAGTTGGGGGACAAACAACAGGGCGCGTTTTCCGGTAGCTGACCAGCAGAGCTGCGCCAACAGATCCTGCTGTCTTCGCACCAAAAACCACCAGGGCTGCATAGACCAATTCAGCCTGCTTTCCGGCTAGCCATTCAGCGTCTGCCGCAAAAAACACGTACACAACGTCCAGTCCAAATCTGGCTTCCTCGAACGTTTGCAAAAGCCGAACTTCGTCAGCGTTGGGCGGGAAACCAAGTGCAAGTCAATTCGAGGATATCGACAGAACGACTTCCAACTTGACAATAAATTCAGATGAATACCAAAGTATCTTTGTGGTCCTTAACCTGCTCGCCATCCTTTCTAACATGCGACAAAATTTAGAAATTTGAGGCGAGAATCCAAAAATCTATTGAGTTTTCTGTCAAAGTGAAACGGTCTCTGGATACATTTTTGTCAGGAGAGACTTTTTGTGGTGAGCATGAGCCGTAGCCACCCACATTGGTCAACGTCATGAAGTGACGATGCCGAGCACTCGAAATCAGCGCCCGAGCTGATTTATGCTTGCCCCCGCCCTCGTTCCGAAGGTCCTTAGAGAGCAGTTAGTGTTTCACGAAATTTATGCCTCACGACCACCCAGAAACGCGGGTGGGACACGAATACGTCGTAAATTATTATGCATAAAACATTTTTGAGAGATGTGAAGCATAAAGCCTACGTTTCGTAGCCAAGTCCAGTTTCATACCGAGTTCTTTGTTACCCAAACATGCAATACCGGGGAAAGCTTTTCATTATAGCTCTCCTTTTTCTACTGGGTTACGCGAAAATTGTAGATAAAGGTAAATGGCAAAGTACCAGCATAATTAATCCCGTAAGGAAGCGCACGGCATTCGTATTCCATTCAGAATAGTAGAGGCATTGTGAATGCGTAGTTAGCTTACACAGTGGCTTGTGGGGGCCAACCGCTATTCCAAATCTGTGTTTTATCTTTAGTCTTTACCTTCTCAGACAAGTCTGGTACCAATATGTTTTACTTCTGCCGCACGAGGTTGTTAGGTGGCAATACTTTATTAACGGCCTAACGTTTCGACCTTCCCGTCGTCTTCGGAGGCCTGAACACACATCGAAGTTAGTGACCTACCAGACTGGCCCACCAAAAGCCGTTCCATCCTGGCATTTTTGACAAGATGCAGAAAGAACGAAGAGAAAAGTCACTTGAGAGAAACAAACCCACCTCAATCGTCCACCTTTGAGCTTAATGCTCAATGTTAGTAGGTAAGTAACGTTAGTAATGAAGGAGAAACGCACCGCTGCTCATACTTATGTACTCGCACGCGGACGTATCTCATATCATATCAAAGCCCACATAGCGGTCCAAATGCAAGGAGTTCAGACCACTAGGTCGACACAGAGTAGAACAGCACAGTAGAGAGGACTTTGACGTAACATGCAAGGTGCTTGCGTTCGAGACTGAAATATCCTGCAGAAAAGCATTGGAATCATTCTGGATTAACACGCGTAATCCGCGAATGAACAACCGCAATGAATGTCTTTCAATGACAAATGAACTCCTTGCATTTGGACCGCTATGTGGGCTTTGATATGATATGAGATACGTCCGCGTGCGAGTACATAAGTATGAGCAGCGGTGCGTTTCTCCTTCATTACTAACGTTACTTACCTACTAACATTGAGCATTAAGCTCAAAGGTGGACGATTGAGGTGGGTTTGTTTCTCTCAAGTGACTTTTCTCTTCGTTCTTTCTGCATCTTGTCAAAAATGCCAGGATGGAACGGCTTTTGGTGGGTCAGTCTGGTAGGTCACTAACTTCGATGTGTGTTCAGGCCTCCGAAGACGACGGGAAGGTCGAAACGTTAGGCCGTTAATAAAGTATTGCCACCTAACAACCTCGTGCGGCAGAAGTAAAACATATTGAGAAATCATCGACAATGCCGAGGTTTAGAGACGAGAGGACATGAAGTCTGGTACTAATTTACCCGACCTCGTAGAGATGGAAGGCTTGGTCAGCCCGTCCGGAATCGATTGCCCGACTGTGCGGGCGTCAGAAGCACCTGATACCACTGCACCACGCAGGCTGGGACATTGTAGATACAGATGAAAACAAATTAAAGATTTCTGTGGTGTGTATCATACTGGGTGTGGGAATCAAAGCACTTCCATATCTGCTCACCAATTTTCCAGAGAAAAGCGGTTAAGGTCGGAAAGTGCTTCTGTTTCTGTTCGAAACATAAACATTTCGAAGATATTACAAAATATGGGTAATGATAATGATAATTACAAAAATTGTATTTCTGGGTATCAAAGCAATAGTAATAAGATACTGATTACAATGGAAAGAGTAATGCATCCCACAATTCTTTGATTCCAGAAAAACGAGTTAGCGCTACTCGAAAGTGTTACGGAGCCACACAAAGTCGTATCGAAGGCTTTATTTCTAATGAATAACATCGCTTTTATACTCGAGACGTTGAAAGGAATTAATAGAAATTTTCAATTTGCCGTTAGAGGGGAAGATTATTCATGTTGAAGACAAAACATCGCTGAGTTATTGGAATATGATTCAACGGTTATGAACTTGAGCGATTTCAAGAGTCACCAATATTATTGCTAAAAGACATCCAAGACACTCCCACCCGAAAAAAAGATAAATGAAGAGGGGTAAGTGGAACAACAGCTAAAAATGGTGAGAACAAGCTAAAGTGTTGGTGGGAAGATAGAGTATTGGTACGAAATGGTAGAACAAGATAATGCGTCGTCAAAAAAAATAAATAAATCATCAGTGCGGCATATTACTTGATTTTTGCTTTCACGTTTTTACGTGATGTGTGTGCGATGCGTTTACATTTCTGATATATCATCAAGCTACAGGAAATTAGAATAAAAGCTAAAAGACATGACAACACTATTTTGTAGTTCACAAAATACTTTGAAAAGTGGGGTATTGAGGGTACAATGCTAGAAAACAAATCGGATAGAGTCTTAAATGAAAGGTTACTTTCCGTTGGTTTGTTGAGAGACGGTGGAACCATTTCGGCTATGTAGATTGCTTCGTTCACAAATGCCAATCGTCCTTTTAACACGGCTGATGAGGTTCCTCCAGGACATCGTATTGTGCAGTTGTCGTTGACGTTTGAATCAGTGTAGTGGAATCTCACAGCGGAAATCATCCCGTCTGGTGTGCAACGTACGATCTGCGTAGTATTAGAACAATCAATTTGTGCAGTTTCTTCGCTTATTGAGGACGTGCAAGATATATTTGCTATAGCTCCTTGTGTGCAAGCATAGCATCCTAGCAATTCTCCAAATTGCACTTGGCATGAGTTGTTGTTAATGTTGGCGGCGATGAGTAATTCGCTTGCTGTTAGTTGAATCATGAGTGCGGAGCCAATGGTTGATTTTGCCTTCACTGCGTCCCTTTCATTGATTATCGTCACTTGACTCGTAGTTATTGGCAATTTGTTGTGCTTATTTTGCAGAAATGACGACATTGTTCCATTTGGGCAAGAGCATTGTGCGGTATATTTTCGCGGAGTACACGAGCAAGCATGCTTTGCAAAAAGGCATTTTTCAAACCTCATTGCGTCTTCCTTCGTTCTGCATTGAAGTTGGCCTGGAGAGTTTGGTAAGAGGTGGCCTTGTGGTGATGGATCGATTCTGCTGACAGTGTGGCCATCTGTTATGAAGTAACTTGAGAGAATTGGGAAGTTGGGGGAAATGGTACTTGCCAGAGTCAGCTGCAGTTTGTTCCATACAAATGGGATTCCTGGTTGAAGTGCGAATTTTTGAAAAGTAGTGGACTGTTCTGACCTCACAGTTACGATTCCTTCTGCTTGTATTCTCCATGTGGGGCACGAGAAGATTCTGTATACTGTAGTTGACGTGGATGTGGCGTAGCATCTGTAGAAAAGACATGTTGATGTGCAGTGGAAACACCAATTACACCAGAAACAGCCGCAACTGGGAACACAATAAGTGTATCCCGGATTTGAATTTGACATGGAACTGAATTCAGAAACCTTTTCTTCTGGCTTGATCGTAGTGCATGCGTTTTCTTTACAGCTTCCAGCTTTGTAACACTGATGTATGGATTCTGTAAAGAACTGATGATCTCTTGTGAAATATTCAGTCTTCTGTTTGCAGACATGAGAGATTTGATGAAGCCTTATAGCCACTGTTCCCATGACACGATTTTCTTTGTTCTTCAGTAGTAAGCAAACTTCCTGACCAATAGGCTGTAGGAGTAGTTGGGTAGTTTCGTCGTATATGCATTTTTCTTCGTTGTCGGAGATTGTACAGCGGGACGTTTGTCCCTGAAAGGTTACTATGTCGGAGCATGTGTGGGCAGCGGAGATTGAGAGGACCACAGTGGCTACTATTCCGTACAGTTTTCTTCTTCTCTTCCTTGGTTGGTATGTGGTCCGAGCTACGTCATAGGTCTGACGTCTGCCTGTCATTCTTCTGCATGCATTTCTGACTACTCTCGCTATTGCTGGAGGGAAATGCAACATTTTTCTTACGATCCAGCTGAGTATTGTGAAAAGTGGAGTAATTGCGTGGAGAAGGATGACAATGACGATAAGCAGAAACAAAGATGCTGCTATTTCGAGGACTGACCAACATTGTACGTTGAATAGCTTTTCCCAGCAAATCCTGCATTGAATTGTTTCGCAGATCGGTTGTCCCGGGCACGTCAAAGTTGATGAGAAAACTCTTTCGCCTTCTTTCCATCCATTCAGGTTCACGGTATACTGGAACAGTACAATAGAGGTCGGTAATAGAATTGGGATGTCGTTGTCATAGTTCGTCATGTAGATACAGGTAGAAGAGCTGCAAGCCTCAAGTATGTCGAGAGTTTTTGTTGTTTCAACTTTTACACCTCCCTTATAGCATCGAGGTATGAGGTAGCTCTTTTCTGAATTTTCGGCGATTGGCTTGTAGGAGAAATATTTTCTTGCTGTGGGACCCCAGGCACGTATGATGATGGATGAGTTGAAAAGGTCCAGTGTCGTGATTGGTGAATAGTAAGTACAAAAGACTGAATTTGTCGATGGTGCTGAGCATTTGTGATGGCGGCAAAATGCGGGGGAACCATAGTGTGGAGTATTCGTTGAAACTGAATCGGGTACCAACTTTCCGTCGTTCGTGAAGCAGTAGTAGTCGTTCTCGTCGAAAAATTCCCTTGTTGAGATGTGCAGTTCGGGTACAATTATAGTTGTTCCATCGAATAATTCGATTTGGTAAAATATTCCTACGCTGTGGATGTCGGAACATGTGGCTGACTTGTGGAATGAGCATACTTGCGGTGGTTTGTAGTCGAAGATCGCTTGAGGAACATTACTGGCTTGCGACATTTTCTTCTTGCTTCCATTGTAGAATGAGCACGTTTGAGTCCATTTTGGGCAGTTACACTTGTTTCCACAGTATCCTGTATTTGGTGTCAGAGGAATGGGTATATTGATGTGTCCTGACGGACAACGTATCGGAAACCAACATAAGTGTCGTCGATTGTTTTCGATTATTGAGGCGATTGCGAGTCCCTTTTCTGTGCACTGGTCAGCGTAGATGATTTTTCTAGCGACCGATATTGTGCTGGGGCATCTACTGTTTGAGATCATGGCCGAAACTGCAGCAATTGGTTGACAAAGTAGTACAGCAATTGTGAGCGTTAGTAGAGTGCCCATTTTTGACTTGTATCGAGTCGTCATCGGGTGCAAGGTGCGGGATTTTTGGTTATGCGTCTCATCTGGCTTTTCTTCGGATTTCGATGGCACTTCGAGTGGGCTGATAAGATTGATAGGTCGGGATACTATTTCCTTGTTCGCTAGACGAATTTGAACTGTTCGCTGAAATTGATCCTTTGATCCGACTATCTGTCCGATCTTCCATTGTCCTCGCTTTAGTGTGTTGTCGTGTATTATGACATAGTCGTGAAGTTGAGGAGTTCGGGATCTGGTTTCTAGCCGTGGATGGCGGTGAGAATGTTGATATTGTTCTCTGAGACTTACTAAGTACTCTGTATTCCATCGTTTCCAGAAGAAATCGAGCAAATCGTTCGTCTCTTGCCATAGTTCAATAAGTTCTGCTTGAGCCATTGTGTGTGGTGTGAACCACTCGATTCTTTCCACTTGGCGAGTAGAGATCAGAGCTGTTGGTCGCAAGAAGTCGATTGGTCTGAGCGGAAAATTGGATTGTTCATCGCTGACGTAAGTTATTGGACGGGAATTGCAGATGGCTGTGCATTCTGCTACGAGAGTTTTCAGAGTTTCGATGTCATAAATGTTCTTTTTCACCGCATGCCGATATGATGATTTAAATATTCCAACCATTCTTTCGTATATTCCTCCTTGCCAGGGGCTGTGGCTTGCCGTGAAGTGGAATTGGATTTTGTTGTTGGCGCAGTAGTCCAGGATGGTTCTGTCCCTTGTTTCAATCTGGAAAAGATCGTTCTGTACGTCATTCAAAGTTTTGAATACCTTCGCGTTGTCGCACACTATCCATCGGGGGAAGCCATTGGTTGCGATGAATCGACGTATTACGTGAAGAAGAGCTGATGTAGACATGCTAGTCACAATTTTTGTGAATATGGCTCTGGTATTCAAGCATGTAATAAGAATAATCCAATATTTAGAAACCGTGAGATTGTCGACTCTGTAGTTGAATGGTCCCATGTAGTCCATTCCACATCTTTCGAACGGGTATTTTGGTTTTGTTACCCTTTCGTGTGGATGATTGGGGAAGACGGGTAGTGCGTACGGTCTGGATTTCTCTCGTCTGCACATGTAGCATTCGCTATTTATCACTTTCTTGACCATTTGTCGTCCTTTCGGGATCCAGACTTTCGTGCGAAGTTCAGAAAGTGTTTGTTCTACGCCGCAGTGGTGATTCATTTGATGGACGTGAAGAATGTAGAGGACTGTGATATGGCTTTCTCGTGGAAGATATGTTGGTTCAATTGTTGCTAGCGGTAGATTCGCATTATCGATTCTTCCTTTGGACTTCCATAGAAGAGATTTTTCGCATCGGTACAGGCTCAATTGTTTTTTGACTACGTCGCTTGGTGGATGATTTCTTTGCGCTTGCCGACAGATGATGATTTCGGCTGATGATATTAGATGACTCATCTCGTCGCTAAAGCGTTGTTTTGCTTTGGTCGACCTTTTGACGATGAATAGTAAAATTAGGACTACCGTATTCAAAAGTCGAGTCCATGTGCTGAATCTCCTTTCATCAAATATAGGTCTCTGCTGGTCTGCTAGAATTGAAGTGGAGACAGTTTCGAGCTCTTTCTCATCAATAGGAAGATGACTGATGTCCTCTGGCCATCGATCTTCTGGTTCGAGGAGAAATGGTGGTCCATTGAACCATAGTTTTGATTTTAAGAGCTCCTCAATGATCATACCTCGGCTTCCTATATCAGCTGGATTCTGATCTCCTGGAACGAAACGTAAAACAGCTGACGGCGCGTTCGTTTTGATCGCTTTGACTCTGTTGCTGACGAAGATTGGCAGTGATTTGTCACATTTTGTCCACCTCAAAGCAACCTTACTGTCTGACCAGATATAACTCTTCTGAATTGGGAAATCGAGTTGAGAGTTCAAGAACTTCGTGAGCTTTGCTCCTATCGTAAGTGCTGAAAGTTCTAGACGAGGAATTGTAGTTGATGTTCGAAGAGGCGCGAGTCTTGATTTTGCCATCAGGAAAGATACGTTAGGTTCGCCGTATTTCGTTTTAGAGACGAGATAGGCAACAGCTGAGTATCCGAGTTTTGACGCATCAGTAAAAATGTGTAGGTCATGATCTTCTTCATTCGGACAAGAAATAGTGAGTACACGAGGCAAGCGAATTTCCGAAACTGTCCAATTCTTCAGGATTGAAGTCCACTCTTGAGACAGGTCTTCTGGAAGGATAGTGTCCCATTTTTGTTCCGTTTTCCATAGTTTCTGGACGAATGCTTTGGCAAGTAGAGTAGCAGGTGAAGTCCAGCCTAGCGGATCGAATATGCTAGCAACTTGCTTGAGAACTTTTCTTTTGGTCCAGGTTGTTTCATCTGGTGGTGGTGCAGGTAGGGGTAAGATAATTTCGTCAGTTACAGTATTCCACTTTATGCCTAGGATTTTTGATATGGTGTCGACCGGTGCTCCTTCCATTTCTTCTAGAAGTTTGTTGAATTCGGCGTCGTTACTGGCAAATTCTCTGACTTTCATACCTGCCTCGCTGAATATGACCTTGGTTTCTTCGTATACGAGCTCTGCTTCATGAGTAGATGTTGCTTCCAGAAATAGATTGTCCACATAGATGTTTCGTAGAATGTTTTTCGCCAAAGGAGAGGAGTAGTTGCTGAGATGATGATGAATTGTACCGGCTAATAAGAATGGAGATGAGATTAAGCCAAAAGGTACTCGTTTGAAAACATACGTGACGATGTTGTTTTCCTGCATTCCTAGAGAAGGATCTCGTAGCCACAAGAAGCGAGTGAAATTTCGACTTTCTTTGTCGAGCCCAACCATGAGGAAAGCCTTTTCGATATCACCAATTATTAGGATCTTCATGAATCGAATGCGTAGGAGTATGCCGGATATTTCTGGGAGAAGCACAGGTCCTCTATGAAGTACTTCATTGAGACTTCTTTTCCCTTTTGTCTTTGCCGAACCGTCGTAGACACATCGAAGTTTCGTGTGCTTGCTGCCTTCTGATATGACTCCGTGGTGTGGGAGGTAGTGACAGAGTTCTGGCTCGTTGTTATAGTGCACTTCTTCAATAATACCTCGGTCGAGTTGGTCCAGGATGATGCTGTGGTATTTCTCGAGAAGGCCAGGCTTGCTACTCAATATCTTCACATTGCTTTTCAGACGTGAAATGGCAAGGCTGTAGTTGTCGGAAAGTTCGGAGATGTCCTCTTTAAACGGCAGTTGTACCACGTACCGATCTTCTTCATTGTCGAAGTGAATCGTATCGTTGAATTCTTGCAAACATTTTTCGTCATCGGAGGTAGCGATGTTGTCTGTTATGCCAGCTGCTTCAAGAGTCCAAAATTTTTCCACCATTTCCTCTAGTTTTTGATGTTGTAGTGGGTTTTCGAGAGCATCTATGTTGGTTATTGCAACATAAGAATGGTTGTTTCGAAGAGGTTTACCGGTGATGATGTTTCCGAGTCGCGTGTGGATGAGGTTGTAGCCGTTTGGTAGCGTCTTGACGTAGAAGTTGTTTGAGAGCATGAGTTCCCAGAAGTAGTCGCTGCCAATCAATAATCCTGGCTGAGTATTGACGCTTGAGGTTTGTAGGTCGTTCTGGTGGTGGCAGTTTATCAGTTCCATTTCCATTGGTTCCATGAGGAATGGTATAGTTCTGACTTGCAGTATTATTTGTTCATAATTTTCCAAGAATAACCCAACTGCTATTTTCGAAGATCTATGTGACTGGGAACCACGTGTAGCGAACGTTTGGAAGTAGATCGGATGAGTTTCTTCCGTGTTGATGTCCAGCTGTTTGGCGATATTTTCAGTGAGTATTGTAGACGAGGCGCCGCTGTCGAAAAGTGCTGTAGTGGTGGTTCTCTGTAACGGATTTTTCGGATTGAAGAGAGTTACCTGAGCGCACATCATGAGCGACTTCCCTGTGCTCGAGTTGATGACGTCATTGGTATATACTTGATGAACGTCTCGATGAGGTTGTTGTGGATTGCTCGTTAGTTCGGGAAGATGGCGTTCTTCGGGCGTTGTAGCCGCTGCTGTATTCGAGTCGTTGACAGCAGCCAGGTAGGAACGTTGAGGAGGTCGATGAGGTTGACGTTGAGTAGTAATCGGTGGAATACGGACTTGGTTTGGCTGACGAGGTTCGTGGCTAGTCTGTCGTATTGGGCTCTGAGTGAGGCAAATAGAAGAATGGTGGCGCTTGTTGCAGTGAATACAGTTTCGTTTTGACGAACATTCCTTCGTAGTATGTCGTGGAGATAGACAATTATAACAGAGTCGTTTCGTTTTGACGATCCTGATGCGTTCCTTCTGTGTCTTGTAGGTAGAGCATGCAGAGGAAGTATGAGCATCACAGCCGCAGAATTGGCAGGTTTTGGTCAGAGCTTGGCGACGGAGAATAGGACGTTGGGCTTCGGTTCCTCTCGGTTGCTGTCTTGTTGTTGCCTTGTTGTTGGACAGGATGGCGGCATTCACGTGAATATCTGAAGAGTAGTTGGAGCGATCTTCCATTTCCTCTAGTGTTGTTTCTTTTCTGACGATTCTCGTAAGGATGTGAAGGAGTTCAGTAGGGACGAGATTTTCGCTGTTTCCACTTAGATCGTAGATGCGGCTTCGAATATGACGTGGTAGTTTGTTTAGTAGAATAGCTCCTAGGGCGTATTCTTTGGAGTCGTCTTCATACGTTGTGAATTGGCGAACAAGTGCGAACATCTGCGAATAAAGAGCGAATAGATTTCTTCCGTCTTTATCACATGAAGGAAGTGAAGCCAGACGAGTGTAGAGAATATGTCGTGTAGTGACGCGGTCATCGAAGTGATTTTTCAGAATATCAACAGCGATCGGATAGTTGGCAGCGGTTATGGACAGTCCTTTGATTGACTGTAGGGCTCGTCCGCGTAGTGTAGATTTCAGAAGTGAAAATTTCGTAGCACCATCTAGCTGTGGTTTGTCGCCAACGAGAGTAGAGAAACGGGCCCAATATTCAGGAAATTCGAGAAGGTTACCTTCGAATATCGGCAGGTCGAGTTTACTCAGTATGGACGCGTCGACGAACGAAATATTTGAAGCATCAGTGGCTTGGAATGGAGGAATATACGTCCTTGTATCAATAGCGGGTAGCGTAGTAGGCTGAGTTGGGTGAGCAGAGAGGTTAGACGAGCGCTGAGAGTCGACGTCAGATTCGGAGTACGGTTCGAAGTCCAGTTTTTTCTTCCTGAGTTCGGCTTCGATGAGTGGTCGCTCTTGGTCAAGTCGTTCCAGCGCAGATACGGCATTGTTGAGAAGTAGTCGAAAATCTCCGTATTTGGTTACGTATTGTTTGAGTATTTCTTCCTCTTCCGGGTTTTCCTTCATAAGTTCTTCCCATTGTTTCCAAAGACGATTCAGTCGGGCGTAAATGCGAAAGAGAGAGTCGTGTGCGGATGTATGTGATTCATAGGCTGCGAGAAGTTCATCGTCTTTCAATTTTTGAACTTGATCGGGATCGAAGTGCTCACCTTCGGACTCTTGGAGTGCCTTTCGTAGCTGTCGTTTGGTGATGCCTATTTGTTGACGAATAATGCCGGACATCTCGAGTTATCAGGAGGTGTCGAGTTCAGACGTAGGTTGTACGACAGGAGGATTGGAGAACTGTAGGTGCGGAAGAGAGCGTATCGATGTTAGCGCTGGGGGTGTGGTACGGTAGAGACGTCGTTCAATAGGGCTGAAGATCGGGCTAAGGAGCGAATAGATTCACTTGTCGAACCATTTCATCAGGAGGCGGAGTGCTCGAATGGTCCGATGACTATGCCGTGGTCGCCATGTTACGGAGCCACACAAAGTCGTATCGAAGGCTTTATTTCTAATGAATAGCATCGCTTTTATACTCGAGACGTTGAAAGGAATTAATAGAAATTTTCAATTTGCCGTTAGAGGGGAAGATTATTCATGTTGAAGACAAAACATCGCTGAGTTATTGGAATATGATTCAACGGTTATGAACTTGAGCGATTTCAAGAGTCACCAATATTATTGCTAAAAGACATCCAAGACAGAAAGAAACTGGCCCGCAAATGGCACGCTTCAAGAGAAATGGCAATATAATGCCATTTTTGAACTCATCGTCAACGCAAACAAAAGAATCAATTGCTATGCTCAAATTTTTGAATAACCCACTAGGAAAGAACAAAAAGTACACAAAAAGGGTTCTATGCAGAGCGTCTTGAGTACTTTTTAGGTCATAAGTTGTGAGCAGTATTGCTGTTCCAAATCGAACTCCGTTGGAGGGGATTCCTCCTCTGGTTCATTTTCAACTTCTTTTCCCCCACCTATAATCGAATTTGGAGTCTTCAGTGGGATGACGTGCTCGTGCGGCATGGAAAAATAAACGAACAGATATTCTCCATATCCTCTCTTCTTGAAACCTGGTCTTGTAACTGTTTGATGATGTTGTGCCGAGCGTGGCAGATATGTGGATCAATATTCACAGGCTGTTTATCATATCCATACTGATATTAATATTGATAAAGCTACTAACCTCGCAGCAACAAAGAATGAATAAATAAACGGGCAAATGAACAGTAGAAATGAATTTTTATCCCCAAACAGACATTAGCGCCCAGACTGCGCATTTCTCTCTCTGTCGACCTTTTCATCGCCTATCGACGCGGAAACTAAAAACCCACAAAACACGCAGGTTTCTGTCGTAAAGGCGTAGCGAATTGCTCATCACCTACATAAGAACAACATCAGAGCGATAGCAGAGACATGAACGAGGGTGTGGAACTCGATTGGCAAGGTATTCTCAGCTGATGATAAATTTATTGTCGCTTTTTTTTGCGAAGCAGCGAAAGCGTCAAACATCCCCATCTCTACGATGTACGAAATAACCGCAAAACGTGTGTGGAAAACTGTAACCGCAAGTATGACCGCTAGACGGTAACGTCATCACGAATTGTCATGTTCCTATTAATCTTCTTCTTTCCAGTCGACAAAAATGTTTGGATAATTAACCGTTCTCTCCGCATATATGTACATGTTACCTAGTTGCGAAAATGTTACAATATAAATCTCAGACGTAAATTTATTGAAAATATCCAATGGGTTTTTTCTTTCAAGTGTTTCTGATGAAACGGTACGAAATGGTATTCTATCATAGCAATGTCTGAAGATTACGTTGCACGTGATATCGAAATCTAACAATCCTCCAAAAATTTTCCCATATGATTTTTTTGTGAAGACATCCATGGCCGGGTTAGATGTGGATAGATCACGCTCTTCTGAATACGATCATGTGTTTTTTATTCAATACAAATAATATTAAAGTGAGCGAGTAAACGGTAAAACCGATCTATATCGTTTGACTCGCGTTATGGCGGAAAAATAGCGACGGTTCTCTACGCATGTCGAACAGCATCTCTAACAATAAGTGATAAACTTCGCGGAAAGGAAGATTTTCACCAGTTTGTCAGTTTTTTGTTTCCAGTGTTATTTGAGCCCATTACTTATGTATTATATATTGCCGCTATATATTATCACCGTTTATTCTTTCTCTGGATAACTAAGCCTTCCATTTCTCCGGAGTTGGGTAAATCGGTACCATACTTATCTGGGAATGTAGAAACACCGACTTGGTATAGCGGGTACCCCTATCAGGCCATTGTATAGGCCTAATACACATTCACAGTCCGTCTACGATTTTAATGAACCATGAATGCGGCGGCACCTATTTAAAGAACTTTTCAACGCCGATCCCTTTTCCCCTTTACCTTTACCCTTATCCTGCTGTGGTTCACTTCTCGTCAGAGTTGTCTGGAGAATAACGGTGTTTTCAGCCGCTATCAATGAAAGGTCAAAAGGAGGTAAAGGATGGAATGTGTTCCATTGAACTTGCCAAGGTCTTATTTCGGCCGGTGATCGAATCCTTTCTCGTCTGACGCGGCTTCTTGGGAGCGAACAGTCGTCGGAACAACGTCGCCATCTGCTCGGCTCCTAAAGAACTCGTTGTAGTTTTTTAGAAGTTCCTTCTTATCTAAAAGGCAGAGACGATCGAGCGAGTTTGATATGATTTGATTCGATTTATTACACAAACATTGGCGCCAACAAACAATACAACTACCGGAGGAAACATTCATTCAGTCAACAAATACTAAAATAACCTAACCAGCACGACAATATCAAATCAACATTCGTCGATAAGGAAGAAGCGAATATCAGGCGATATCCACCGATTGGTTCTTTTTTTAATTTTTAGTGTATATTGACTGCTTCTTTGCCTTTTCATATAGAAATAGGTGAAAATCCGAGAAATAATGGACTAAAATGACGCCGGAGAGAAAAAAGCCACGAGTGCATAGAAATCCTCTCTTTCTCGACGTTTATCATACGTACAGAGATGCTGTTCTAGAAGAAATTGAACCGGAATCTATTAAAAGGGTAACTGATACAATTAAGTCGCTTCATGAAAGCTCATATAATACGACTGTCTCTAAAGACCTGATTCTACTTGGTAAGGATGAGAAACTTCAAATCCGAGAGGCGATTCTTGTCTCTCGAAGACCCTTTTTGAGTGGAAGAGTGGAGCGCAGAGAATAGAGAGTGAAAAGAGTGTCTTCTCGCAATACCACCCAAATATATCAACAAGTTGATTTTTCAAGAAGGATAGCTTTTCCTCTCAGTGCCATTTGTAATTTTATTTATCTATTTATTTAATGCACTGTGAGACAAAGTGAGATATATAACAAGCACTATATTGAAATAACATTTTGGCCGCTAGTTTGGCCATAATTTTGATAAATTATTTTACTCGTTGACTCATTTCGTCTAGGCTAAACGCTCGAAATAATAAACAAAAATATGAGATACTTTACTTTCCAATAAATTTGTATTCATCCCGAGCAGTTTGCTACCAAAAAAAGCAGCACAAAACAGAAGCAGAGTTGAGATAGTGAGAAAGATTCGGGAAAAAAGTCATAATTGAGTCCACTTTGCCAAGAATTAGTGCAGTTTAAATCATACAGCAAAAAAAACAACTTGAGCAATTATATTTCGAAGATGTTCCAGTATAGTAAGTTATCTAATCAGGGCATGTTTTTCGTTTTGGAAAACTTGAGACTAAACAAGTAAATCTAAAAACAACTGAATATTTTATTTGTTTGTTTACTTACAGTAGCGTACTTGCCGCAACGCCAAACCAGCAGCAGCGGCGCTTTGTTGCGCCGAGTGGCGCCGTTTTTGGGGCCCACGCGTGGTGCCCTGGACAGGGTCTACTTCAACTCATTTACGATGCATGCCCAACGTGGGTCCTCGCGTGGTAACCCGACCGAGGGCGGAGCCTCAGCCGGGTTACCACGCGGAATCGAAGGGCAAGGGAATAACGAGGGGTAAGAAATCGCCTGTTAATGAGCTCCACAAATATGGATAATTTGTATACGAAAAAATAGAGCTCGAGCTGCTGAGCTCAAATACATGCTTGTCTTCACGAATCAATTAATTCTGGAGAAAACATAGAAAAGCGGCGGTTTTCGCCCAAGAAAGTGTCGCTGCCGCCGTTTCGTCACTGCGGCACGTCTGGTACTGTTTTTATCACGCTGCACGATAGATTGAGAAAAATATTATTAATTGTTTTATCATAGAGATACCAAAACAAAGGGCCGTGTATAAGCTGAATTGATAATCAAACAAGTAAAAACACAAGGAATGGTCCATTTCATTCCTGGAATTCAAAACGCGGATATCTGATTCAGCTGCACTTCAAAAGGCAGACTCACTTCTAGAAAACCCCGCCCAAGAAACAACGGTCTTGATAGAAAATGGAACCTGGGCTTCCTGCCCGACGGGGATTAAAAAGCAAGCAGAAAATGAAGGCTTTTCGTTCTTAAAATCATCACGTAAAGAGGGAAGATCCCAGTAAAACGAGCCAATGATTTCACTACTGAAAGAAGAAAGTGGGAAGTGACGAACGTTCAATATATCAAAAACTTTCATTTCAACTCCAAATGGATACTGGATGTGAACGGAAGAAATGTGGAAATTTCATGAGGCCAATGGATGTGGTAGCGCATTTAAACAAAGACTGAAGTCACAGTTAGTAAGAGCTGAAGAGCCAAAAAGTAATTTAGCCATCTCAAGGACTAAGCAAAACAAAAACTATTGATTCTCTAACCATTTCAAATACCGCAAGTGCCGCAACGATGAAACGGCGCCTGCGGCGCTTTCTTGCTCTGAAACAGCCGTTTTTCTATATCTTCTTTAAAATTGATTGATTCGTAAAAAGAAGCATGTATTTGAGCTCAGCAGCTCGTACTCGATCTTTTCATACACAAATTCTCTTTATTCGCAAAACAGGCTCTAGGGTAGACTTTGCCGGGGTCACCGCGGGTGGACCCCAAAAACGGCACCCTTTGGCACAAAAAGGCGCCGTCGCCGTTTTCCCGTTGGGGAATGTCTGTAGTTCGAGTTCTATCGTAGTAGTTTCGACTGTTGTTTCACTTGAAAGAGAACACTCCTTAGTTTGCAGCCGGAATAGCTAGGGGATGACTGTAGGAATATTTTTCAAGTGCTGACGAGCCCAAAATAATAGAACTAGAATAGCAGAGTGGTCATTAACGCAGATTCAGAGAACATCACATAGTGATTCATTGTCAGCATTTTCGGACAGACTCCGCATTGGAAAAGAAGAAGGAAGGAATGAAGAAAAATGAAAGTAAATAAGGAAAACGGGAACTTTTTTCTAAGAAACAGAAAGAAGGAGAGCTAACTAAGGATAGTAACTGTCATTTCAAAGAAAACGATAATTTTGACGACAAGGAAAAAATAGAAAGTGAAGCTAGATTAGGGAGTAAAGACTAACAATATTGAAATCCAGTAAGTAGAGCTGAAAGCCTGGAAAACCCTCTTGAAATTGATTTGTTAACCGTTCAGTTGTTTAAGCTATTGCCTTCTAATCCTGCCATGTAATGGCATAGTCTGTTTGTCTATGAGTCATTGCATTATAATTGGCATAGTAATAACATAGTTAAATCAGTGAATAAATAAATAAGTACATATAAAACACTATAAGAAAAGAGCAGATTTTGAGCCTAACCGTTGTCTACACGATTGCATATGTTCACGTTAACATCAACAAAAATTCGAGAAGGAAATTAACTAGAAGAAAGGGAAAGGAGCCGCACCTTGAAATCAGCTTGAATAGCCGATGAACGCCATTTTCCATAACTCTCTTTTGTGCTTGATTTTTTCGATTTTTTCAATGTTTTCTACCATGAACCCAATCTCAAAACATCTATCCATGGTGTTGCACTCTTCTTTTCCTGTTCTCTTTGTTTTTTCTCTCTCTCCTGGTCTCAGCCCTGATATGTCCGAGTCAGTGATGGGCAACCTCTAGGAGGAAGAGGAAGCGAATGAAGTGACGAAGTCTACTAGAATTGATTTTCTGTTTTGTGTTTGTTTCTTTCCATGGTTTCATTTGTCTGACAAAATGTTTCTATCGTTAGCACGCCTAACCGTGCAGTAATTTAATGAATAAAGGCGAAAAGGTAAGGGTAAAGGTTTCGGCATTGGTCAATGCCCTAAGGCCACCGCATTCGTGTTTCGTTTACAATCGTTGAGGCATAGTGAAAGTGTATTTGGTCTATACAATGACTCGCGTCGGCCAGCCGCTAAACCAAGTTGGTATGTTTACACTCCCAGACAAGTCTGACAAGTCTGGTACCAATTTACCCAATCCCGAACGGCTAGAAGGTTTAGATAGCCCTGGCGGACATCGATCGCCCGACCGTGCCGGTTTCAGTAGCGCCTTTTATCACTGTACCACACGAGCCCAAACAATAAGTATTAGGTTGGTAAGAAAGTTCGTGCCGTTTTTTTCAAGCGACTGTTGTAAGCTTGCCATGGAAGCCTTTGGAGAGGATAATGAAGCATCCGAAGAAGAATTGCTTGTACTTTCTGAAAATGCTTAAGTTATTTGCCGAGCTTCGGAATTTTATAATTTTTTTAGTCTATAAAGTGAAAAGTGAAAGCGCGTAAAACTGACCTCACCGACAGCGAATTTTTTCTGCTCTGTTGTGGAACGTTTTTCAAAACTTCGAACAGCCTTTGAAAGAGGATGGAATTCTCTATAAGATGGTGTAGTCGCTTTGTTTTTTTACTCCAGATTTTACGAACTTTGAGGCCACTAAAGTGGGACCTTGAAAAAACAACAATTTTTCTTTCGATGCTGCTCTTGCTCTCATTGAGAACGCTGAACATGACTTTTAAGGAGTATTCTGCAGAGGATTCCTAACTCTATCTGACCACATGTTTAGTTTTAAAGAATACTGACTATTAGAGATTTTTTGCAGAAGAAACCTCTTCGTTTTCCTCGAAGAGGGAAATCGCCGATTTCAATCGCTTTGCTAGAACTCACACGGTTTCTGAAAGAAGAAGACAGCTCTACGAGACGGTGTACGAATCGCTCTTGAAAGTCTTGCTCATCGGTGATTTTCAGGCCATCAAAGTAGACCTGCTGGCAGTGTCCACGCCGCTCCGCGCGGCCAGCGCGACGCAGCAGTGGTGGGACGGCGCGGCGCGGCCAGACGTGCTCGTTTATGTGCACTTTGATGGCCTGAAAATCAGCGATGAGCAAGACTTTCAGTAACGCTTTGTACTCCATCTTGTAGTGCGTATCGTCTTCTTTCAGAAGCTCTGTGAGAGATACCAAAACGATTGAAACTGGAGATTTTCCTCTCTGGAAAAACGAAGACGCTTCTCCTGCAAAAAACTTTTAAAATTGGATATTCTGTGAAACTGAACATACGGTCAGATAGAGAGAGATAAGAATGTTCTCCGAAATAATCTCTAAAAGTCATGTTCACCGTTCACAATGAGAGCAAGAGCAGCATCGAAAGAAAAATTGTTGTTTTTTCAAGGTCCCACTTTAGTGGCCTCAAAGTTCGTAAAATCTGGAGTAAAAAACAAAGTGACTATACCATCTTGTAGAAAATTTCATCCTCTTCCAAAGGCTTCTTTAATTTCAAGAAACCGTTTCACAAAAGAGCAGGAAAAATTCGCTGTCGGTGAGGTCAGTTTTACGCGTTTTCACTTTTCACTTTATAGACTGAAAAAATTATAAAATTTCAAAGCTCGACAAATAACTCAAGCATTTTCAGAAACTACAAATAATTCTCTTACGAATGGTGCATCAACCTCTCCAGGAGCTTCCATGTTGAGCTTAGAGCGGTGGCTTGAAAAAAACGGCACAAACTTTCTTACCAACCTAATAGTTGTTCCATATGTTTTAGCGTCCTCGGTGAGTCACTTCCGAGCCCTCGAGGAGTGAAAAAGGCCGGTTTATAAAAATAGGCGGGTAAGACAAATAGAACGCGTCCTTCCACTGGATTTTCCAACGGCAAGTCCGAACTGACACTACTTGGCACCGATTCAGCAGAGAAGCCTATTTCCCTAGGCCTAGTTCAACCTCAAAAGACATTCGGTGCCTCGCCTCCAACAATCTGATGAAAAAGCAGTCCACCATGACGGTTCAGTGGGAGAACCCATCTGCTTCAAAAACAGTCCACACCTGTGAAATCTGCTTTTTGCAAAAGGACACGAGGGATGGAAGAGGAGGAAAAGGGGGTTAAGAAAAAGCAAAGATAGCGGAATTCACCTGATCATCTTTTCAAACGAAAACTTTTCGTCTCAACAGCGGTGTTGTCACGTTAGAACCAGCTCTCTTGCAAACAAGAACTTTTATAGTGCGAAAGAAAAGTGCTAACGGTACCGTTGAACAACTTCTAACAACCAGGCAAATGGATAGGGCGGAATGCGCAAAACTGCCACATCCGTGAGAATTGCAAACAGAATTTTCGTGAAGGTGAAAATATGGAGGCGATTTTTGTAGACATTTGTTTATCACTTCATTCAAGACCGCACGTTTGATACAGCATACAACTTCCATAAACCCCTGAAAGTAATAGAATGTGTTGGGTACATACATACCTTAGGAAAATTATGTAACATTCATCATCAGGATATTGGATCTCCAATTTCTCGTTCTATGTTCTGGGTCTGGTATGAATGGTACTAGCTAATCTTCAATTTTTCCCTCGGAGTAGACTGAACCTTGTATTTTATCAAGTATTTTATTTATTTATTTAATGTACAGCTTTATTTATTTATTTAATTTTATTTATTTATTTAATCAATCAATCTATTTATTTATTTATTTATTTATTTATTCACAGAAAAAGTGCGCAACTGAATGACGATATATCTTGAATAACCTACTGCAGTCAGAAACAAGGTTAATAAAAAGCAACAAAAGAAAACAAGGGGTCATAAGTACTACTCATGTCACTTTAATTACTTTTCTGTGAATATACACTCAGAACGGAAAATTACCAAATTGAACCCTCGTTCAAATGTTTTCCGGGGTAATCGTTATGAGCTCTCTCTATCGAGTACTCATGAAGCCAGGAACATTATAATGTCGTTAAGGGTTGATGAGGTGCATAGACACTAGAAGAAGAGCCGCAGGAGCTCAACATTTGTGGGAAGTCGTGTGGATTTTTGAGAAAAAAGAAACCAGGAGTAATAAACAATGATAGAAAAAGAAACATCAGAAATGAAGCGATCATTTAAACCTGTACAGAGGAGCTCAATGCAAAGAGGACAAAATGTTCGGTTGGGACATTAAGCTGACGATAGTCGCTGCAAAGTCGAGAAAATTGCACGACCGCTTCCAGATGTGAAGTGACGGAAAAAGAGCGCGTCTCCAGGGAAATGCTCTCGCAGGAGTTGTTTTGAGGTGAACATAAAATAGCCAATCCTGCAGTTTAGATTTTAGTATTATGATAACGCAGTTGTCCAAAATATGCGTACAAATTTCCGGGTTGAGAAAATCGAATCAAAGCGAAGGAAAGACCATGATAACTCCGGATAGGAAATGAAGAAGGTCACCGCTCTCGATAGGATCCACGACCTCCAAACTCCTTCGACTACGGAAAAGAAATACTCGAAAAACGCCGACAGATGCGAAAATGAAAGGATTGAAATTTATGGGATGAAAACGAGCCACAGCCGGAACAAGGGCAGAAGATGACCTTAAGATTGGATGGGGAGTACCACAGATCAATAATCGGTAGTACAACAACGACAGCAAGAAGGGGGCTCCGTCAGCCGCCGCCGCCGGTCTGGTAGTCGGCGCTGGAAGGCGGGGGTTGTGGTGATGGTAGTGATGCCAACCGGGCGCCGACTTCGTCGTGAAAGTGACGCCCCATCGGCCGGACCCCAAGGTGATGACTGGCGCGACGACTTCTCTTCAGGGACCTCCGAATGCTCAGAAACCTTTGTCGGATTTTTTGTAGACATTTTGTAAATGTGAAATTTGAGTTTTATTATCGCTTTTCTGGTCTTCTGGTTACTATTATATATTTACTAGAATAGGATGTTGCAATGATGGTGCGAGGTTTATTGCAAAAATCGCATCTCAGGCGGGAGTCGAACCCGCGTCTCAACCTATCCGGGGCTGTGCACTACCCACTATGCTACTGTGGCGACCATATGCGAATCTCCAGCACCATCCTTGAGCCCGAAGGCTTTTACTTCCAGCACTCACCCGTAACAACGGGTTGAGCCAGTGAGCCGGTTTCGGCATTGCAAGCTGAATGCATTTACAATTAACGTGAATTTCCAGTTTTGTTGCCGCCATGATGCTAGGTTTATTTTTGCGATAAACCTAGCATCATCATTGCAACATCTTATTTTGAGAATGATTTTAAGGTCAAAATTGAAACCGCGACATGAGAGACCCGAACGCTACCGCGGAAATCACTAAAGGCATATTGGTTTCGTGCGCGGCCCTTAGGTCAATGGGGAGGAAGAATGCTTTGAGCTCGAATGTACCTCGCAGGAGCAGTGGTACCGCAGTGGGCTCTCATTCAGAGGGTCATGTGTTCGGGTCCCGTTGCTGCATTTTAGCTTTGCTTCGATCGCATTGATACCAAATCGGGCTCTTTTGCGATTTTGTCACGAAGTTGAAGGAAATCATCTTTGGAGCAGCTTAAAACGCACAAATTTTTGTAAATCGGCGCTAGCATGCGTTACTACATCCACCGTAACTTACATTAAACGGACGCGAATTCAAAAACCTGCGGTACCACTGAGCCAGAACATCCAAAGTGTGCGTCTCACCCCAGAGGCTATTCAGCGCCTCTCAAGGACGGTGGCCTTCTGCGATTTGCGGACTACCCATTGGCTCTCAGCAAAAATGAACTACATTGTTGTGATACCCACTCGATACTCTACAAAACTATGTGGGTCTCGTTCGGAATCTTTGAGGCACGCTCACTCACCTCACTAGTAAGGCTGACAATCTGATCTGTGGTTAACCCATTGCCATCTGGTATCTTTGCCCGTCGTTCTCGAATACCATGCCAAGTTTCATTGCGAGCTTCACTTGGAGGCATTTTGAAACTGTTTGAAGCTGCTATACCGAACGACGCTAGAAGGTGAATGTGATATTAGGTTGTAAAGAAAGTTCTGTCATTATATTTAAAGCGTCATAACTCTACTCATGTCCAGCCGTTTTCCTTAATTCAAGCCCCATTCGAAAGAGCACATCTTTCTCTAGGGAAGGCAGTATAAAGTGTGACGCTATCGCGAATGTCTCAAGATCTGGATTAATTAAAATATTCGACATTCGGGCCCTCTGCTCCTAGTGCGAATGAGTGTTGCGGGTTCATCAATTGAAATGGATTTTGCGGAGCCACTTTCATATGGACTTCTAACCTACGACGAAGAGCGGATATTATACTATGATGAGAAGAGATTTTCCCGTTTTTTACACAACGACGAACCTTCTGAGACGGTCAAGAAACCAGATTTTCACAACACGAAGACAATGGTGGCGTTATGATAAACTGCAGCAGTACCAGTGCGCCTTTTGTTCCATACTCTTCACCGAACGATAAAGAAGGAAGTGCACATCGTGAATATATGTAACATTCAAAACGATTCAACCGAAACTAGGAACCATAGAGTCCATTTGACATTTTACAGTAACGCAAATCCACGTGTTTTAAAATATCATCTCCAGAATTCAAACCAACGACATATTGAAACTCATCTTCGTCCGTCGAAATTGCCAGACCTCGGACTAACTATCTGCCCAAATTTCAAACGTTCACATGGCTTCTCAAGGAAGAGAGGATCCTAATACCAACACGATGTCGAATCCGCCTTCGAACATTTGACTCAATTCCTATCTTTAGACTTTTGCGATAACGGTACACTTTACACTGCATTCCATAGACAATAATGTGATGTTCCGAATGGTGGTCAAATGAAGAGAAACGGTGAGACATGAGCCGAGTTATGGCGTTTTGAATATATGCTGCAAAAAATGACAGAACTTTCTTTACAACCTAATATACTAAGGCCCGACGTTGCAATCCTTTCGCCGTCTTCAGAGCTCTAGAACTCGTTTGGTCAGTCCGACTCGGCGTCGAATTCTTTCTAGCTTTTGAGGTGATGGGAAAATCTCACAAGTCAGTGAGAGATGCTAAGGAAGATTCTGCGCTTGACTTTTGATTGATCGATGGCCGATCAATGACCTCAGATTTCTCGCCAATTTTAACTTCCTGGCGTACTTATGAGCGGATAAGTATGAGACCGTTATTCTCCGTGGTCAGAAAGAAAGAAAGAAAGGAAATGCTGTCAAGCAGATTCAGTGAGGTTGTAGCGTGCGACAAATGTGACACCGACTGCGACTCAGGGTTCTCCGTCATTTCGGTGACCCGGATTGACCCTGATCAGAACAACGATTATGAAAATCCATGTCTTGACTTTTTTCAGATTTCAAGGCGAACGGGTTTCAAACTTTTCGCCTCGTTTTATGAACCGCTACCAACAAAATCTTAAGAAACCCCACCAAAATCCTCGGTGAACATCCGGAACCACGACGTCTTTTTGTTGGCGCAAGCTACTATTTCAGTCCCTAACTCGGTCCTGCCCATTAGCCATATTTCAGCACAAAGGCAACGGGAACGGATCCATCACTTTTACGATCGAGATTTGTCGGAGTACGAAAAACTATAATGCCGAAAGCGGCCGACGTGGCATTAACCTCAAAACTCAGCATTTTTGGTTCAAACCGAGACGAACGTTGTCGTCATGATTTCGATTGAAGCTGACCGAAGTGCATTTGTACACAGCAGAATCGTTATTGACAATGACTTTATTCATACAGACCAATTTTTCGGCGAGCATCCCCTTCTTCGGTCAAGAAAAGTCCAAATACGTACGGAGAATGTAGTAGCACGTAATAGATTGACTGAAGCCAAATAGCCAAGACGTAATGGCCAATCGTATTACCATCGAGAATGGATACCTCGACCAAAACAAGAAGTCATCGGCCACCGGCAGTGGTATTATCATGGGAGAGCTGAACGATGGCGGAATCATTTTCAAGGTGTCTTCCGTCTCAGACGAAACCGGCATTGAGATACAAAACTGCGTTCGAAAGGCTGGCCCTGATAACATGATCCGTGTGATCAAAATACCGCTCTCCAATCTCAAAGCACGGCTCATAAGGAATCGGTTATACGATTCTGTCTGTAGTACACGCCAGCGTATAGTTTGCGCAGTTGGAAAGGAGCGAGATTGCATGGTCTCGGGAGTAGTGTACCTCGTAAAGTGCACGGTCAACGGGGAGTATATTGGAGAGACGGGTAGACCCCTTGGGGAGCGCGTTAAAGAGCATTTGGGCACGCTGCATAGGTGCGATATATCGGAGCCGCTGGGTGAGCACAGGTCGCGGTGTCACGATGGCGCAATGGTGGAGGTGACGGTAGCGATACTGTCACGCGAATCGGAAATCTAGGCGCGGAAAACCCTCGAAGCGCTGTGGATTGCCGTAAGAAATCCCACAATCAATAAGAGGGAAAAACGCGTGGAGGTGACACAGGAGTTGACAGCATTTGCAGACCGGTGTGGGCTTGACCCGAAGGACATTCCACCAGAGGCTCGTTAGGGTGGCTGCATTACCTTGTATCGCCGATGGCTTGTGGTTTTCATTGGTCGTCTACTTGACGAAGTCTGGGTGTGTTTGCCCTATCCCGCTTCCTCTCGTAGTGACTTCTGCATCGCTGCTGAAACTTGAAATTGTTCTTGAACGAGTGATCTCTTAAACTTTTCTTTTATTCATTTATTCATTCAAAATCCAATGGTAAACGGATAATGGGAATGATGTACATTTAGGATTGAGGAACTTGCAAAACTCATCCTATCTTTCAGTTCATAGCAGCTGGAACAAAGTAACAAGGTACAAGGTAGAGCAAGGTATAACCAGCTTCTTCACCTCACCATTATACGAAATGCCCAGAAGAAGCAGGAATGTAAATATAGATTCGTGAAAGAACTGACGCGCAATACTAGTGAGGTGGACAATGCATATTGGTACAGAATCCATGCAGTGGAGCAACAGGTACACAAGTCAATACTGAGGGAAGAAAGCCGCCCTGATACGATGGTAATAGTTCACGACAACCCTATATTACCATAACGATAACCACTAGTTGTAAAATGAGGACTATTATTCATCATGCATAGTGTAACAACAAGGTTTCTCTTTTTCTCTTCCAGGCTCTGACGTACGCGAGCTCACCGGAACGTTAGCCGAAATAAACTTGTAACATCGTGGCTATTTGGCTTCAGTCACTCTATTACGTATGTACTACTATATTCGACATGCTAATCGCAAGGTTTAACGACAGTTGATCATGGAATGTTCGAAGATTATTAGATCAAATGTCATTGCGATCTTTGCGAAAGTCGGTAGATCCCATGAACCTTCAGACACAGAGAGAGGAGAACTCCACGTTCAGAAAACGAGACACACCCGGATTCATGAACGGTCGACCGGCCGGTTACGCGGCCGGTCGGTGAAATTCACCGCGGTTATCGGCGTAACCGCGATTCGTGAGCGCCCGGTTGGTCACTTCGCCGGTCAACCGGCCGGTGACTTTCACCGGCCGCTCGAGGCCGGTGAACGTTAACCGGAGAGCGTAACCGGCGCTCCAGCGGCAAATTCTGTCCCAGAGAGGCACCCATCCTATATAAAAATACTCATTTCGGGGCCAGTTGGTTCATAAGTAATTTTGCGAAGTCAGCAAAACGAATTTAGTGATTTTTTGAATACACAGACACTGTATTTATTTATACATTATATTTATATTTATATATCCTAAATATATCCTTATATAGCAGGTATAAAAGGAGTTTGTGCACTGATTTTGAAGGTTCGACTGGTGGGTGTAGAGGTATTTAAGCTCCCAATTTTAGACTATGTAGTGAATAAGGAGCAATCGATTTGGATCGATTCGCCGCCGTATTATTGACGATTTCTGATCCGTTCACTACAACCATTTCATCGATTTTCACATCACTCTGGCGCCCTGCCAACCCGGGATGGTGCGGTTATGACCATTGCAACTAACCGACGCGCACTCCGCTTACGGGCACGCTCATAAATCAGAAAACTTCACCGACTCCGGTTAAATCCATCAACGGAGTCCTGTAAATTTTGGAAATTTTACGAAATTTCTTACGACTTCAATTCCAAGCTGAAGAAGGGCCAAAACGGAACTCTAACACAACACTATGGAGTATGTTATGTATAGTTGTTTTTAAACTGAAACGACATTTTGACCACAATATAATATTTGCAATTTTTTCAAGAGTTGGAGAAATTTTATTCGGAACATGCAGAAATGTCGGCTAAACTGGCATTCTGGACTTCTCCCCTTGCACAATTTGTCTACCCTCATTTGGCGAAAATAATTTCGGAGTATTCCTGTGCTACTCAAGGGTCCATCGAGATAGAAAGGATTTTTTCGTCAGCCGGTCACATTTTGAGCGATTATCGGAAAGCACTAACAGCTGCAAATTTTTCTGCACTTCTTTTTGTCGAAATCAACATTCCTCTGATTGGTTTTGGTCGATAATTTATGGTTTTCGCAAAACATGTTTCCATTTTAATTCTAACGACGCATTTACTGTAAATAAATGAATTATTCGATTCGACGCTAGGTTGAAATAAATGTTTCGACGTTCAGTAACGTTTATTTGTGTTTTGGCGCACAATGCTGCCGATTTTCACGAAACATAAATGTTTTACGAATTTTACGATTTCTACGACAAATTTTATCGTAAACAAAATTTCGTAAAAAATCTTGCGACAAAAATTTCACGCCCACTCATGGTGGTGACCCGGATGTTGGGCGTAAGATGGGAAAATTCATAGGAAAATTACGTGAGATGAAGAAGGATGCAAGTTGGAATCGCTAGGAAAAGAAGAGGAAAGAGGCACGATAGACCTCGAATGTCAATGAACAGAATGTTTCAAACGTGCGCTTCTAAACGCTATTTCAAGCTCAGGCTGGCTGATTCATGCATCTCCTTAGACTGCTACGCAGGCAGTGTCTTGTTAAAACGTCCTCGACGGCTCTATTCAGTAGTACAAATCCACACTTCTGATCAGATTGAGATGAGCTCTTGATGAGGAGTTTCCAAACCCGAATGTTTATAAGCAAAAAACATTAATGGGAATACAGTGCTATAGATAGAGGGTGTAAATGCGTGGTTACGTCGATTACGCGTCGACATTAAATCAAAGTCGAGTGATTCAGCAAGCGAGAATTGTTGCCTGCTGGCAGCATGATGTGTTCGAAGAACGCTCATTCAACCGAATCGTATTCATTAGGTCTCTTCTGACAAGATGTGAGATCTATACACATTCCATCGCATTGATTCGAAAAAATCCCTCGCTTTTCCATTCTGCACATGAAGGTGCGAAAGTCCTTTAATTCGTTTTACGGGTAGCTCTGGAGGCTATTCCGTAACTCGAACAAGATATCCTGCTCAAAATTTTTTCGTGAGGGAAATCTGACACGTAGGATGCTATGGTATTCTTATCCACCCTCGAGATCGCGCTGTTGGTGTACTATCAACCAAATTTTGAGCGGACTTTTGGTCTTGCAATACTCCATTACATGATTTTTTCAAACAATTCATGGCTTCCAGCGCAGACGGGATATCTTGTTCACATTTTTTCCGTCATGATAATAAATCATGTGGAATACGACGGTTGTATTTCCTGTATTCGACAGCGCGCTGTTGGTGAACTATCAGGGAAATTTGGAGCGGACCCATAATTTGGCACCACACTGCCAGCTGGAAATTTGTTCAAAAATTCCTGTCATCTTGCGTTCACGAGGTATTTTGCTGAAAGTTACTGCGTGAAGGCAATAAGGCATGTGAAACACAATACTTATATTATCTAGCTCCCTCAACGCAAAATTGGTGAAATACCAACTAGTTCACTAAAAAGACTGTAATTCTGGATTTGTGTAGAAAAGTTGAAAACAGAATATAATGTATGAAAGAGAAATGCTCGCACTGCCTAAAGGTTTATTTAGTTTTCTCTCACAGCTGTTTGCGAAAAAGTTACAAATCACCAATTTAAATTTTTGAGTGAAGAAAAATGTATGTCTCAAAAAACCCCTTATATTTCTTTAGATTCAGCATATCTAGAGATTTTTTGTACACTGTTTGAAAGAGGGAGATTTACTCTATCAGAAACTGTGCACAGCTTCCTTGAAAGTTCCAAATTCTCTCATGGGCTGCTCATCAAAGAAGGGTGAAAATTTCTGCGCGGCCGAGTATTAATAGATTTTTGGCCGCTACTGTATATAAAAACTGAAGCCACCCACTTTGAAAACATTTGTTAACTATGAAATACCATGTTCTGTTCTTGAATATGAAGAAATTTTCTCGAGCAATCCCCTTATGAAAGAAGAGTTATGGACACTTTTTATGGCGCACGTAATTTTTTGCCACCCTGTATTGAACTCATGAACGGAGCGGATCTGTTGATCGACGCTGGTGCTTCTAAGGATATGAAAGAGATAGCAGTTTACCAAACAAAGTGGAATCCGCGGTGCTGCAGTTTTCACGAGAACGTTCAAGAAGCGAGACGAAATGACGAAAAAAGGTAAGGATAAATAGGAGAAAAAATGAGTTCGATAGGAAAAGGATTGAAGGCTTAGAGAAAATGTAGAGATGGAAAGCAGCCTACACGTTGAAACACTGAGATTCTGCAAAAACCGACTAAAACTGGTTTTGACTGCTTGGATCAGAGTCACGACAGGCTTCGAGGTGATTTCTGCCCTCAAGCTTTCTGCGCAGGAAGAGGTGTTTAATGAGCTAATTGTTTTCGCAGCATTTTCTCAACTTTGGGCGTGCATAACATCTTAGTATGCACGACAGCGGCGTTAATTCTCAAACAACAGCGCGAGCTTCTTCTCTTCGGCTTTCACAGAACGACTATTTCTATTCATAAATAGAGTTTTTCAGCACGTAAACAAGAAGGAAGAAACGGAGGAGAGCAAAGAAGGATCCAGTCTTTCTCTAGAGTTCGAAGTGAAGAGCTCAAGGGTGGATGAATACCTGGAAATTTATGCTCTTCCATTCACAGTGCAAATCACAATCTTTATTTTCCCAGGCAGGTAATAAAGCATGAAGAAATATGAACGGGGATTTGTAGCAGTAGGACTAATCCGAAAAGACATGTAAATTCGAATACACAGAAATGTTGTGTTTCTACTACTAGAATTGCGGTAGTCATACTTTTTGAGATGAGTTGTTGATTTTTTTTCTTGGAAGTTTTTGAAATATTGCCACAATATTTACTTTGCTAATCATTTTGTTCGCTACAAGAAACTAAGAAACTAAAAAAAGAAACTAGTCGACGAGAAATAGTAATCACTTGCTCCAGATGGAATTGTAACGTATTTTAGAATAACGGTATCAGAAACTCGCAATTTTCATTTACTAGTTTATCCTCACATTCACATGGATGTGCAATACAACCAAAATTAGTAACGAAAGTGACAGAAAAGAAAAGAACTACTACAGAAAAAACTTCTGTTTCTACTGAATCAGCCCTTCTTGCTCCTCGAGAGCCTTGAACTAACTTACCGAGGACACTAAAATATACGGGACAACTACTTACTACTTGGGCTCGCGTGGTATAGTGGTAAGAGGAGCTACTGACACCCGCACAGTCGAACGATCGATCCCGAACCGGACTAAAGAAGCCTTCGACCCCTCTGGGGTCGGGTAAATTGGCACCAGACGTTCCTGGGAAGGTAAAAACACTGACTTGATATAGCGGCCGGCGCCCGTAAAACCGTAAAACATCGTACTGGCCACATACGCGTTCACCAAACCTCTACGATTCTGAATTGAACACGAATGCGGTGGCGCGTCATTCGGGGACTGATCAACACCGAAACCTTAACCTTTACCCTAATACTGTCTATCAAAGTAAAGTAAGATGTCAAAGTGAAGCCGATTCAAACGACGTCCATGCATTGAACAGCATATCGGCTGTTCACTGCATGGAAGTTGTTTGAGTCGATTTTACCTTGATGACCAATGTCGTGACGAAAGTACAGGGTGCGCCAGCTAAATCCGGACAAATTTCAATTCAACTCTCCCGCCGTACCGTAATTTCTTCAGAGGTCCCGATTGGAATAGTGTAAGTGAAAATCCTCTAGTTTATAGTGATACCCTCATAACTGTCTGAATGCTTTCCGCAAGTGCGGAGTACAACTGAAGAGCCGTAATCATCGAAAGCGTTCGCGCTGAACGCTCAGGGGTGCAGATCATTCGATTCTTCGGATACTCGAGATCGACGGTTTACGATCTTGTCGCGAGGTACAAGGCTTCTGAAGAGGATTCTCTAACTCAGGCGAGAAGAACCCACTCGCGCGAACGTTTTCAAGAACAGCAGAAGCCGTGGAACGGACTTAGGACCTGATCTTGGAGGACCCGGGACAATTACTGAGGAACTTGACGACAGTGTTAGGAGTTAGCCAAAGTTCAGTGACTATTGTAGAACAATGGGTAGTGGCTTTATCTTTTGGAAGGCCATATGTCTTCCAACAAGACGGCGCACGAGCCGTTTGGTCCAAAACTGGCTGTCCGGTAACTTGGACATGGTTAGGTCCAAGAAGTTCTGATCCCAGAAAAACCCGAATTTGAACCCCATGGACTACTATCATTCCAGCGTTGTTGGGAGAGTTGCTGATGGGACGAGCCACCCTAACGTCACATTTCTGCGAAGCGCCATTAAAGCAGTATTCGCAAATTTCGACCGAGCTTTTTTGAAGAGAGCTTGCGAGCGCTTCTGGTCAAGGATGGAGGCGATTATTGCTGCTGACGGGGGCTACATTGAGCAATTGTAATCCTAATATGCCCCTCTACTAATATGCAGAAGGATTCTGGATTCGAGTTGTATGTACATGTTTTCACTTGGTTGCTTTATCTGGCAATGCAAAAGTTCTGGCAAAGTAGAATAATTTGATGGATTTCATGGGGACACTACCATGCATATGCAATACCCCATGATAATGATAATGCCTTCACGGAGAACAGGAGAAAAGTTCTCAAAAAGAATATGAAATAGGAAACCTCGAAACAGTTACCAATATAGCAGCTTTTAGACACCCTAAACTTCAAGGCTGCTAAAGTTGAGCTGCAACTAGCTGGGTTTGAGATGCCTTTCGTGGTCGGCAACAAAAACAGGCAACCCTCTGAAATTGCTTGTCTCCGATAAGCGTGAAGAAGACAAATCTCATGTGAGACCCCTGAGGCTCGTCCTCCTCCTGCACCACATCCACTTTAACCGCTGCAGGCTGCCACCATCGAGGCTGAATAGGAATCGGCCGTTCGAGAGAATGAAGATTTTATAAAAGCTCACAGGGGTAAAAAAGTCAAAAAGAGGGCAAAAAATTTCAAAAATTAAATAATTCTCCAACAGATTCTGTTTGTGTTCGTTACGCCACTTCACTGTGGCCTGTGGAAAAGATGGGGATCACTCATATGTAACTCTGTCAATCCCTCTTGCACACCCTTGATTTTTTGTATACGGTCTAATAAACTATTAACCTATAACGAACCACTTTATTTACCAGTTCCTTTTAATTTTTGATATTAATCCTACTATCCTACTGTTACGTTATTATTCATGTCCAGTAGCCACATGCTACATGTTTTTTGTTAAATTTTTCTGTTTGAGTTCTGCTGGATGACTGTGAATAAATAAATAAATGAATAAATAAATAAGTAAATAAATAAACAACCCGCTTACCACTCTGTTTTGGTACCCTCGAGAACTCTTCAGAATTTATTTTATTCAGTTATCTATTCATCAAATACGTCAATTAAGTCAATTGACGCGCTAAAATATAACAGCATTAGTGAATACTAAATCAAACAGAGCACATCTGTGAGAACACAACATAACAGAAAAAATGTTAATTGTGGAGGGAAGAGGCTTAACGGAAAATCACAAAACCAAAAGCGAAAGAAAACCAACGAACTCAAAGACCATCATGTGACTTTTGGCACTGGTAGAGTTTTTATAAGAATAAAAGAAGAAAAAAATATCATATAAATGTATTAGGTCCTCGACAAAGTTTCGAGCCACTCAGTTTTTCCGCTCACCAAAATTTTAAAACGGGTGCCGGGATCTCACCCCCATAACCGTTATGTAGGTTGATTTATGAGCTACATATTCCACAGTTGTCCTGGTTCAGCACTGCAGGTACTGCAGAGAAAATCGATATTGATTGCAGGTACCTTGAACTGCTTTTTCTTTACGAGCTCATAAAACAACGCATTGAGAGAAGTTCAGGCAATGGCTTATGCACTATGGTAGGTCTTTCAATTGTATTTCTTAATGCAGCAAAAGGTTGGTTTCTCCTGTTTAAAAAGGCCTATTTTGGCTTCGAAGAAAAGCAGTCGTCGAGAAGGGCAGTTGCTGTGGATTTAGGGGCTCCTCTGGAGCTGGCTTTAGAGGATGGCCGGCGTAGTACCCATAGGTTTATAGAGCAATTCGAAAGCCATACACCAACTCTAGTTGCCCCTCTGCAAAGCTTAAGAAAGGCAAGGAGACAGGGCACATGAATGTGGCATGAGCGGCCACCACCTACGGATGGTGACGGGTGCATGAACGACCATCTCCACTTTCCGAAGGAATTTTCATTCGCCCAACAGTTTTGTTAGTGGTACCAAGGAGTGGGTAGTGTGCACCAATCACACGCCAAATCTCCTGCTACTCACTTGCTGCAAACCAGCGAAAATTTCAAAATTCGTAACTCCACCCGAAATTGGAGATGATTGGTGTGCAGTTGAACTGCAAATGAGGAATTCGCTAGAAGCTGCCACGTTCAGATGCTCCTGTCACCAGCGATGTCTACGGTAGCCACTTCGATGGGGAGTGAGCAGCCGTTCATGGAAAACATGGGAAAATCTTCTTCAGCAACAATGACGCGCATTCACCTATTGAGAAGCAAACTTGGAAAAAATTTCAAAATCTCCGATGGCGTATTTGAACTATCCAAGACATTCGTCGAACCTTGCCCCGACAAAATAACATTTGTTCCATTCGTTCTCCATTCAGCTACTAGAGAACCAGCTAGACGAGTGAGAGCACCTCAAAGCGTGGCTCGATGAATTCTCTTCATTAAAACTCTAGAAAGTCTGTACGAGGAGAGTACAAAATTTATCTAGTAAATAACAAGATGTTGCTGATGATAATAATGCATGAACGTGTCGGATGTCGAGGGAAATAAAGGAGAGAAATGAATTTGAAAATTTTTCCAAAAGTGGCTCGAAACTTTATCGACAACCTAATATATTACAGATAAGAAGATAGTGATAGTTGTGCTCCTGCGAGAATCGAGACTGAGACACGCACCAAATACATAAGGCTGGTCCTTTATCTCATTTATCTAAGGAAAATAATTTTAACTAAATACGTATGTACCTTAGTGGCCGACGAAATGGAGTCAAATGAATTCACTTAAACTGCGGCATAGATCAGCCGACACGAAATGCGTAGCCTGTAGATAGTCGGCAAGGAATAATAATAAGAATCTGGATGATTGGTGCAAATCGTGAGCTTAACAGGGTCTTTTATTTATTTTCCAGCACCGGTATCCTTGGTTCAGAAGTTTTCTGCTACATAGATGACATCATGGTATGTACTCAAACCAGAAATAGACATCTGGAGCTCTGGAGGGAGGTTTTCACGAGGCTGGGTAAAGCAGGATTACGTGTGAAAGCGCAAAAATGTCATCTCCTGCGACAAAAGGTGTCTTTCTTAGGTCACATTGTGGACGGTGATGGGGTGCATGTGGACCCTGAAAAGACCAAGGCCATCACTAACTTCCCGGTGCCTAAGAATTGCAAGGAGCTCAGAACGTTCTTAGGTATGGCCTCATTTTACAGGAAGTTTTGCCTAGGATTCTCAAAGCGAGCGGGTTGCTTGTTTGCCCTAGCATCGCCAAAAGCCAGGTGGTCATGGGAGAAGGAGCACGAAAACGCGTTCCAAGAGGTCAAGCAAATGATAAGTTCAGCCCCGGTCTTGAAGCAACCAGATATAAAGGCTGCGCGTGATGGTAGTCGACCATTTCTGATCTACACGGATGCTTCTACCTATGGGTTGTGCTCTCGCAATAAACACCCCATATTTTTCGCGAGGAATAAATCAGAGCGGAGATACCATGAAGATAACGAAAATAACGCACCATCACTTTGACTATTTAAAAGAAGTAATGTATACGCGTCTTAATGTGGTCGTTAGAACTCCAAAGGTACCATCTAGAAATTCAGTATCGTGAGTAGCTGACGCCCTGAATACCGACAACAAGTGTGCATCATCATTGGAAGGAATAGACGACGCAGTGGTGAATGGCACGATCGTAGCTGAGGATGGTTGGCGACGCAAGGTATTGAAGGACGCTGACCGTGAGGACAGGCTCTTAAGAGCGGCCGATTTTTCATTGGAAGAAGGAGAACTGAGAATGTATCTGGACACGGGTGAATTTGTAGGGATAGGTGTTCCAAGAGTGGTGTGTTGCGGGACACTTTTTCACAAGATTCATGATGGCCAGGAATATAATATGCACAATGCAGTAAACATCCCACCACTGAAGCCAATAGTTACGTCCAAACCATACGAAATAGTAGGAATAGATGTATTGGAGCTTGGACCGACCAAGAAAGGAAATAGATATGCTGTAACTATTATAGATCATTTCTCGAAATTCGGAGCAGCTTATCCAGTGCCTGACAAAACTGCGGAAACAGTGGCAAGCACGCTATTCTTTCGCTGGATAGAATGGATCCGATCGATTCTGTCAGATAGAGGGGCCGAGTTTGTCAATAAAGTATTGGAGGAATTAGTGAAGATAACGAAAATAACGCATATCACCACTAAAGGCTACAATCCGCGTGAGAATGGGTTGACGGAAAGATTGAATGGCACGATCGTAGCGATGTTGCGACGCAGTGGTGCCCATTCGGATGATACAAGATTGCCATTTTGCATGATGGCATATAATATGATGCCTCATGAGTACTCCATGAGATGGAACGGAAATCATACCGAATGCCGGGATTAGCTGGTATTCGATGGACAAATCCTTAGATGAGTACAAAACGGAAATATTGCAAGCTCACGAACGGGTAAAGGAGCATAGTGCGCGTGAAAGAGAAGTAATGAAACAGGAGTATGACGCGGGGAACAAGGTGGACGAGAAAGTTTTCCCAAAAGTAGGAGACAGGGTCTATGTCCTATCACCAAACGAGAAGTCGAGAAACACCCATCCCAAGTTAACATGTGACTGGGCTGGCCCTTTCAGAGTGTACGAGACTAGCCAGAATTCGGTGTTAGTTGGTCGTATTGGAGAAAACAGCGATCCTATAAGGGTACAATTCGATATGTTGAGAATAGTGCCTAAAGAAGTTAGTGATGACCCGATTGACACAAGCCATAGAAGAGGGAAGAGAGGAAGGAAACCAAAGATACGAGTGTGTAGAATTAAATATGAGTGTTGCAGAGGCGCCGTCATCGCGAGTGCTTCGGACAAAGGGAACGTCCAGTTCGAATGTGCGGACGGTTGTTTCAAAGACGTCAAGTTGGGTGACATCGCTGGAATGTCGTTACCGGGTGCTTTTGCACGGAAACCGTTCACGGATGTATGGTCGGCATGGAAGTTGTGCTCAATTTTTGTCCGTGCAGATATAACACTACCGCAAAAGATCAAGCTGCACAAGGATGGGGCGGTATGTTTGCACGCGGAGGCTTTGCGGCATATACTGAGGCTCGCATATGATCGCTGCCTCGATTGGACAGAGTTCGTGTGTTCGAACACGATGATTGAGAAGCACGCCGCAGTAGAGGATAACTGCATAGTGGACTTCTATAGGAGCGCATTCAAGTCATTGAAAGAGGATTTATCGGAAGAAGAAAAAGGAGATAGGAGAAAAAAGGAGGGTCCTGTGGGATATGCTGCTCCGGAAGCGGCTGCACTATTAGAACGAGACGGGCCGCGGGGTAACCTGATAACGAAGGTGACCCAATCATATGCAAGACTGCGAGAAGTGCTTGCGACGTGGGAAAAATTCGGAACCTGGATCATTGTCTACCCAATGGTGGATGTCGGAGAAGTGGAGGTCCTCAAGGACATCATAAACTTAGTGAAAAACCACCTGGAGGAAGGTGGAATAGTTGTAACGGCTTGGACACCTATAACAGAACAGAATCTGTCAAAGTGGCGCGCAATGATTGAGTTATGGAATACTCTGGACGCAACGTTCCAGAGGTTCGCCGCAGCCGGACCAATGATTCCGACGGCAAGCAGCCCGATAGTGGATGGAAAGCTATTCCTGGAGGCAGAATGCCCGGAAGGGAGCGCCCAGTTTTACAAAACATACGGCGGAGTTTCGGCAGCAAAGCATCTTTATGATGCAATACGGAAGAAAGCTCCCAGCGCCCGACTGCCGGAGATGGCGAACTTGGAGAACGTGTCGATGGGGGCATCGACTCCCCGACGAGGGGGCATGTGGGAGAGAAGAAGTTCGCCTCCAAGGAAACAGAGGCGTCAGCTGTAGAGTGATCTGGGTGGTCGGCGGGCTGACCTACTGCGCTGATCAGTGGCGCGAATGTTGGCGCCAATATTTGGATTTTGACTGATGGGCCCGGGAAGAGCCGTATAAAAGGAGGGCCGCGCATCAGAATCCTCGATCTTATCCTCCAGTCTACTTCGCCGCCAGCCGTCGACGCCCCTCGGACCGCTTCTCGCCGATTGCCCTTTTGTTATAATTTTTTATCATAAACTCTGTGAATAAACTACTTTATTCTCCTCCGTGTCACTAGCAGAAGTATCGGTTCCTGACTCGTTTAAAAATTGTGAACTCGAGTGTCGTCTCGGCCTTACAACTATAATAAATACGTACCTTAGTGGCCGACGAAATGGGGCCAAATAAATTCACTTAAACTGCGGCATAGATCAGCCAACACTAAATACGTAGCCTGTAGATAGTCGGCAAGGAATAGTAATAAGAATCTGGATGATTGGTGCAAATCGTGAGCTTAGCAGTGTCTTTTATTTATTTTCCAGCGACCTTTCATTTCAAGTTGAGGTGCATTTTAGTCGAAGCTGGAGTTTCACAAGGAAACGAAGTGAGCTTCGATCAGGTGGAACCTCACTTATGAGCATTCGTAGAAGAAATACTAGAGAATCGACAAAGGAAATCTGTAATTTGACTTTGATGGCTACGGTAGCCACCATTGGGATGCGGCTGACAAAGCTTTGTTTTTTTTGTGTTTTCTGAAACACCCAGCGTTTTATTGGTACTTTGAGCACCTTGGGAGCTCAAAGTACCAATGAAGCAGAAGAGCAGCGGAGCAGCAGAGCAGCAGTCGAGCATCTAAAAAGTGAGCGCATTGCTTCGCTTCCTTTTCGATGCTCCCTGCTGCCATGTGGGCCTTGATGGGAAGAGTTGGAAAAACTCGCCCTGTGTCAAGCTCAAGAGGCAACCAAATTGATGTTTATTATAAAGAGCTCAAATGGAAAAAGTTGAAAAATAAAATAGTTCGACTACGATAACACCGGACCGCTTCGGGTCAGTTTTTAAACATAATAGCGAATAGAACAGACATACTTTGTTTGGAGGAAACAGCGAACAATCACGAGACGAAAGCAACGGAGTTCAGAGAGTCCGTAAGGAGATCTGGGTTCCAGAGAAGTGAACGAAGATAAAACTCGAAGCTCAAATTATACAGTGGCTAAAAATTACGTGCCAAACAAAAGGTGTCCAAAATTTATTTTCCTGTAGGCACTCATTCAAAGATATTTATTTATATATAAAAACAGGGTGTAACATTTTTCAATTATGTAAGCATTCCGAAACAGCCGCCGCCAGCTTTTACGTAAACGCTACTTCAAGAAAACTATGGTATAATTAACTACCGTAAGCATATATTGATCGTTTATGTTGCTTCAATTTTTGATCAGGTCAGAATATCATCAATTTTTTATTTTAGACTGTCGAGTTCTTTCTCTCTAACAACTAGTATGGGAATGTTCAATGGATTCAGATCCGTGATGTTCAGGGATGGCTACAGAACCGAAATCGAAAACTATAGGTTCTCGGTGTTCTGAGGGTACAACATTGTTTTGTCTACATGTGTCGTTATCGAAAAAAGGAATTGAGATGTTCTAGCTCCAGGGATATTTAAGAACCGGATTGCCGCAACGCAAGAACGGCTAAAGTACCTTGGCTATAGCAGATCAGAAGTGAACGAAGTACGCTTCTCATTGCCGTAGACCCCAACGGCTTGGTCCTGGTAAACCAAGAAAATCTACACCAACACTAATTGCACCTCAAGAAGGAGATTCTACACGTATTGTGGAGTTCTTCTGAATTTATCGAATAAGAGCTTCTATCCTAAGATGTACTAGTGACTATCAAACTATTCTGTGAGCAAATGGATTGTATGGCTTGTAAACCAAAGGATAAGCAGGGCTGAGTACGCTACCCACCCAACGCTGCCGAAGACGCCTTCAAAAAAGTCACATGGAAAATTTTCCGAAGGACTATTGGAGATCGGGGGAGGACGTTTGGGCCGAGTCGTAAAACTACGCCATGCAGGTGACAATACCTGTGGCGCTTCTCCGACTGCGCACTGTCTGGGTTCGAGCTGGCCCGTCCACCATGGCTACACCGCGATGCGGCGGACCACGTCGCCCGACGTCGTGGTCATTAATTACTTACCTTAGAACAATAGCAAAAACTATATGAACGCTCGAATTAACACCAATGTAACGTGATTCCGTAATAAATTTCGAACCCTATTTAATGAGCAGATCCGTACGTTTGCTTAAGTTACCGTTAAGAGGAAAATCTCTGGTTTGGGAAGGAGAAGTGTAGATTGCGGAAGTCTGTCATCAAGCGGTGTACATTGACTATATTCGACATCATATCATCCCCACATTGACATATTTCAGATTCTCAAATTAAGAATATATGCTTCACGTACTGTTGCTGTTTTTACTTTTTTATTTTACTGTTTTACGTGAAATGCTTCCACTGAAATTGAGTATAGATTAAACTTCATGAAGAATATACATTGCTTTGCACTATACAAGGATATATTTACATTTTCAAACGGTCTTCCTTGTGATTTGCCGCGACATCTTGTAACAAAACTTCGAAACAGAACGAAAATCGAAGACGCTAACTTGCGCTTTCGCTTTCCGAACCTAAGATTTCCTTCTTAACGGTACCTTAAGCAACTCGAAATTTTGTTGCGGAAGCATGTTGCATGTGTGTTGGTCCGAGAGCTCATGTAGTTTTTGTTAAAAGGTAAGTAATCAATGACCAAAGCATCGAGCCTGGTCGACCTTCGTGGCTCACTCCACGACGTCGGGTCATTGGGGCGGCGTGGTCGGCCGCATCGCCGTGTAGCCATGGTGGACGGGCCAGCCCGAGCCCACACGGTCCGCAGACGGAGAAGCGCCACAGGTATTGTCACCTGCATGGCGTCGTTTTACGATTCGGCCCAAACGTCCCTCACCCTTGGAGAACGGTACCCCATTCAATTGTCACGGTATCTTGGTCACCTCAGAAGGCCACGCCCCTCTCCGACCTCTGATGGAGGTAGTCTCCCTTACTGTTCTGTTACCTAATGGTTGTGTTCTTCGTTTGTGATATAGATTATAATAAATTATATTGAAACTCTTACTCCTGTCGGGACTAGCATGACAGTAATCTCTAGAGAGTACCCTACAGAATACCAAACAGCTGCGTTGCTTACGAATCTCACTTGAAAAAATATCTCAACAAGTAGGCTATCTCAAAACGGGAGTGTAAACGTTAAATCGGAAGGTTTACAACCTAATAATTTGTCTGTCTGTGAGTTTGTGCGTTTCCCAGTCAAAGGCACGGTCTCACAACTGGTCTAACCGTGAGTATGCAGAGCGTCCCTGCTGCGGAGTGCGGCAGACGGCGATGGTGCCAGTGGAGGGTATGTTGAAGCGTAAGAGGGTGTCAGACGGCGTGCAAAAAACCGCGCGCCGCCTTGGCTCGCTGCCTCGTGTACGAGATGACCGGCAACGGCGGCGTAAATGAATCAAGATAGGCTGTGTCGGGGTCACCACGCGTGGACCCCAAAAACGGCACCTTTCGGCACGTCTGGTCCTGTAGCGCTTTCCTGTGGATCACTTCTTAACAGCTCTTCGCATTACTTTTATTTCTGCTTGTTACTTGTTATGCCACTCGTGGTTGTTAGATAAAAAAATGACCCACTCTCTTTGAGCTACTCCTTGTAATGCCACTGATCTACCTCTGGAAGATAACATTTAGCTAATGCACACGTGTAGTGTAATGACCGATTACTTCAGCTAGGAACCGAAGGTAAAACATAGTATTTTGAATTAAAGTACTTTTTCAAAAATTTATCGAAGCGAAAAAGAGAGAACTTGAGTATTTTTGCAATTCATCAAGCTGTCCGACATGATGGGCAGCTACTGGCTGCTGGCTATCTAACGATGAGAGAGTAAAACTTCATGATCTGAAATAGGACTATCAGTGTAGTGTCGACAAATCGCTGACCAACGGAGCGACGGAGAGAAGATCGAAGAGAGTTTTACAATAGGACAGCCCCATTGATTGCTGCCTTTTCTTCAAGGTAATTTCTATCCTTCTCAGAGAAGTATCATAGATCCGCGTTGATTCGTCACCTTACAGTTTTACAAGAGTTAAAGGCAGATTGATTGTAAAATTAACTCTCGTTGTAGTACACTAACAATAAGATCTTCATTCTCCCCACAGTTTGATGTCATTGAAAAGATCAATACAACAACAGGGTCAGGAAGGAAAAGCTACATTTAGATCCCTACTAATCGCAAAAATTTAAGATTCTTCTGATGAAAGTGTATTCACTTTTCAAAACGGCTTAGAATTATTCATTTATCTATTCTTTACGCCGCATAGAATTTTGTAAGTCAATAGGTAAAAGGTAGAGAAAGAAAAGAAAAGTTCAACTGTAGTACACTACAACCAAATCAAGAGTTAAAGGCAGATTGATTGTAAAATTAACTCTCGTTGTAGTACACTAACAATGAGATCTTCATTCTCCCCACAGTTTGATGTCATTGAAAAGATCAATACAACAACAGGGTCGGGAAGGAAAAGCTACATTCAGATCCCTACTAATCGCAAAAATTCAACATTCTTCTGATGAACTAGAGCGAAGTTGAATAGTTGTTCATATTTTTGTTATCGATAATTAAGGAACACTAAGGAACAAGTTTAGCATAAAACGTCGTATTTCTTCTTCAGAATAGGTCATGCAGCCTTCGCATATAGGTTGGACCCAATAACGGGTTTTTAATGTACAAGAACACTATAATGGCTGAAGGTGTTAATAGACTCGTCTAAATAAATGTCGGCGGTTGGGAATATAACGAAAACGATCAAGAGCAGCCATCGGCCCTGGGGAAAGTCACTCAATGACCACCTCCTCATACAGAAAGATGGAATACATATGTGAAGAGGGAGAAGCGAAACGAGATCCTTTGTCAAGGGTACTGAACGGGGGTCGGAAATAACCACTACACCTCGAACAACAGCTGTTTTTGATATTGTTTTCGCTTTGACGATCTAAGTCTCTCCCTTTGCTCTGCGTTTGCTTCACACTCTATCCAGAAGAATATCTTCTTCTTCCTTTTCTTCTTCTTTTCTTCTTCTCCTTCTTCTTCTTCTCCTCCTTTTTCTTCCTTAGCATTTCTCCCGCTTCGAAGGAGGGTCCGCTCTGTTAATGTTAGACGCTTGGTATGGATGAGTTCCTTCTGCTGTTAGATCGGCATGTATCGTAAACAGCCAGCGTTAATTCGGATGTCCTCTCGGCCGTGTTCCAGAAAAGTATAGGTAAAGGTGTAGGCGTTGATCAGCTCCCTTAGGAAGCGCCAACGCTTTCGTGTTCCATTCAGAATCAGGCATCGTAATCGTATTTGGTCCACACATTGGCTTGCGGGGACCAGCCGTCATAACGAGTCAATGCCTTCACATTCCCACAAGACTGGTACCCATTCACCAGATCCAGAAGTAATGGAAGGCTAGGTTAGCTCAGGCGGGGATCGATCGTCGCTACGTGTCACAGTGGCGCCACTTACCAATGTACCTCGCGCGCATCGAGTAAGTTATTATAAGGATTGAATCCGATGAGCGCAGACGGCGTCATGTATGAAAGTTGTCAATGTGTGTGTTTCTTCTTAATGTTAAAATGTGTTGTCTACTTCCAGGTCGTAAAGCAGAGACCTTCTGTTTTTAAACAGAAAACTACACGAAGTCTATAAATGCTAATTTACCACTATTACACTTTTTGTTTCTTTTGATTTTGCTTCATAATGTTGTAAGCGTTTTCTGTATATTTGCTTCCTTTAACCCTCCTATGACCTTCTCGGTTCACGAGCGTTGAATTAATTAGGGTCAAATGCAGGACGAGCCTGGGGCGTTCATCTCCATCCATCGGATATTCTCTGAGTTGATGTAATATTTTATTAAATTGTATCTGTTTAGTATTCTCTATTATGTCCTGCGCTGTTGTGTTTTGGAGTTTGGTTTTTTTTCTTTTTAAGTGTGTTTCTGTTTGGTTTTGTTTTTGGTGCGTCCTCGGACGTTGTTAAATAAATTAACAAATGAATAAAAGTCATCACTATCAAGCAGTAGCCCACGAGGAAAGAAGAACCATAGCAGAAATGCAGCCCGGGTATTAAAATTTATATCAATGATATGTATGTTAAGCATGTAGGACAGAAAGAAAATAGAGTATTCATATCCTTAAACTTGCAAGTGAATGTAAAAACCAGCTTGGGACCCAGTCTCTGGTGTTTTCTTACTTTGTCGCGAAGATGTCCTGCTGAATAGACCATCATTAGAAGATTGATGAACCTCTATATCCTTTTAACGAGACAAGAGCTCAAAGAGCAGCCTGGGGTACAGAGCGCAGGCGATTTTCGTCATTCAGCTACCCTGAGCTGAGCGACCTCACCGAACTCGCAGGAGAATTTCTTTTCTACCATTGATGCATTCTCCTTTTTTATTGAAAACAAACTCAAGGGCAAGAAGCCTTAGACCCCTCTCGGACTCTGAAGAAGCTGCTACGCACTGCGTGGTGGCCCGTTTATCGTTGGTGCAACACTGCTCAAGCAAAAGTGTGAGTGAGGCCTTACTCAAGCTAAATAGTCTCAAGAGATGCAAAACATATCTCTCATGACGACTAATCTTGAAGTGTCACCTATAGAAACCTCCTCAGACTCCTCAACTGCATAGATGGCAGTGTTTATGCTTTCATTGCCCAACCGAAAATTTCCTCAGGTAGTTCTAGGTGGGTTCAAAATGCATCGAATTCGCCAAAAATTGTCGCACAGTGAGTGGTGAAACAGCTGAGATCATCTAATCATCGATTGAATTGGGTTTTGTCTATCATCAAAACCATAACTCGCAATTATTAGGTTGTTAACAAATTATTTGCCGTTTTTTAAGCTTCTGTTGTGCGCCTAGTGAAGAAGCTTTCAAAAACAGCCAGATAGCATTCGATAGAGAATTATTTGCCCTTTAACAAAAATGTATCTGCTATTAACGAAACTTTGAAATTTTGATAACTTTTTGACCATTGAAGTTGAACTTTAGGTCGACAAAGTGGAGGTTAACAGGCGACTTCGACGGCTCGTGCGTCCAACGCAACTTTGTCGACCTAAAAGTTAATAAAACCTGGTGCGATTTAAAAACTGTAATGCACCATCTTATAGCCCACATCTTCCTCTTTCGAATAATATTCGGAATTCTGCAAAAGGTTTCCAACGATAAGTTTTACACGTCGAGGGATTTTGAATACGCTTCCATGATAAAAGTAATAAAAAACGGCTAGCATGGAAAAATAATTGTACTATCTGATAGAGCAACAAATGCTCTCCCGTGTCGCGTTTGGAGCTGATGAAAAACCTTCGGCAGAAAGGCAGCACAAGCATCGAAAAATTATTGTCTTCCTCGAGATACCCCACTTTGACGCTCTGTAAGTAGACAAAAACCAAGGAAATCCAAAACAAACTGTATACCGTTACAGGGAAAAACTCGTCTACGTTCAGATGGTATATACAGTTTTTCAGAAAGTCTTGAAACGAAGCAGGGAAAATTCACTGTCGGTGAGGTCAATTTTTCTCATTTTTGATTTCAACTCCAATGGTCAAAAAGTTATCAAAATTCCAAAGTTTCGTGAATAGCAGATACGTGCCGTAAAAGAGCAAATAATTCTCCATCGAATGCTATCTGGTTGTTTTCGAAAGCTTCTCTACTAGGCGCACAACAGAAGCTTGAAAAAACGGCAAATAATTAGTTAACAACCTAATACATTGCCGGACCCGGAAGTGCCGCAACGATAAAACGACGCCAGCGGCGTCTTCTCGGGCAGAAACTGCCGTTTTTCTATGTTTTCCTTGAAATTAACTTATTCATGAAAATACGTATGTATTTGAACTTAGCAGCTGGAGCTCAATCACTTCGTTTACAGAACTTTATTCGTGGAACTTTTTACACACAATTTCTTAACCCCTCGATTTTCAGTCGTGCCTGGTGACTCAACGCTAAACGAGGCCCGCACTCATCCGGTTTACCACGCGTAGACCCCCATTGGGCGCATAGTGTAGATGAATTGAGGTAAATTCTGTCCGGGTCACCACGCGTGCACCCAAAAACGGCGCCTTTCGGCGCAAAAAAGCGCCGTCGCCGCCGTTTTATCGTTGCGGCGCGTCCGGTACTGTGCTGTAGCCGCCTCAGTAACGGAGCCCGTTCTATAATGCAGACAACGCAATTGATTCATCCCTATTAGTCCCTATTCTGCGGCTTTCATTGCTTGTTTGATTGTTCATTTCTGGCTGTGTTTATTCAATCCTTGATTCGTCCTTCTCTCCAACTACCTTTTGATTCACCGCTGCTATTCGAAATTGTTCTTGGACAAGTGATTTCTCGAACTTCACTTTTCTCTTCCATGTTCTGAAGTAAATTTATAACAATCCTGGTTTATCGGCTTCGCTCTATAACAGCAGAATGACCCCCCCCATTCAGTTTGATAATACTGTAAGTATTTTAGAAATCTCCGGGTTTTCCTTCTTCATCTACTAGATGTCACATTTTCCTGTCGCTTTCAACAACATTTATTAAGGAGATTTGTTGTAGCTCAACTCATTTTGGGCATGTCTGTACTTTTATTAAACTTTCTTAGCTCATTCGTTCTGTTTTTAATTATTCGGTTCCATCTAGCATTATGTTCCATAAGTATTCTTTCAGTAATCCATGGCACATATAGAGTAATGTAACGCGAAATAGACAAAGCGATAGTTAAATAATGTTGTAGTTACGGAACGGTGAAAAATTTGAGGCAAGGAAAACCTTTGCTAACCTTGTAACGGGTATTCTTGATGAGGGACCAGGCTCAGCCTGCACCATGTGTCGTGGCGCAGTGCGTGACCTCTACGCTGCGGCGAGCACGGTGCTGGTTCGATTCCCCGTCGATGAAGATATCCTTACCGCCCCAGGCATAGTCCTAGTGATGAATGGTCCCCGTCGGAGACGTTTTGATCTGCTCGTCTTGGATTGCTCTCATCATTTCATGCAAATTCCAAAAAATGTTTAGAGGAATCGATCGTGAAGGGAGAAAGAATCTAAACATCGAGCACTTTTTAGGAAATGCTCAACTCAAAACCACCGTAGTTTTGAATATGAAAATGCTTTCTATCCAAATTGTTCGAATGTACATATCTATAAAGTGAATATGACGTAATGAATCTTAAGGTCAGAAATGTTAGTGCGAAGGAATTACTCCATTACCATTTTAAAACACTCTCCAAGACCATCCTCAAATGCATTTCGGCATTGCAGAAACTTTAGTATTTAAACTTAGTACTTAGTTTTGTTAGAGTGGCACATAAGAGTGCTATAAAACCTTTCGGTAATCGAGAGGTAAAGCTTCAAAGTTTATAAAGTTCATAAAAGTTTAGCTGCTTTTATGAAGCTGTAAAGCAATCTCGGCGGTTGCTAAGCGAAACTGGCGGCAAGTTTCAAGAATTCTAAATCTAGAAGGTTTTTAAAGAAATAGGCAATAGGCAGCATATCTCTCATGCTGTTTTCATACTTCTTCGCACATTTTGCATAATTAGAGAGTTCAGGCTGCTTTTCTTCTCACATTCAAAGCTAATCAACTGAGAAGAAGAAGTTTATTTTACTGTGCTTTGTATTATTATTTGTATTCAAATTGAAATTTCTTACCAATAAAGTTCTAGCGAACCATTGTCAATGAACTCTCGAGTGAAATTCGACTCTCTATTGTCATCGTTCTTGCTGCTACGGGTAACTGTTCACCCCTCTGCATTTGAGTTTTCATACCACGATTTGGACTGACAAACAATCGTTGCATTACTGAAGAAGATGAAATGAAAAAGGCTCACTTCTTTGATCTGATTGAACTAGCCAATTCTTCCTCCATTGTCATACCATGAAAGTAGGAGTTCTTATATAAGTTTTATTATGAGAGAAGAACAAGATAGACTTCACTTTACAGTTCACCGGCTATGCACAAAACTCATGTATTCATGTGCGCGATCAGTGCTGGACCGTAACAAATGAGGGGTATACACTAACCTGCGACGTCTAGGCCTTAGTGGTTCACTTCTGTGTCCCAGATACCAAGATGCCACGGTTCAGCTTCAGCCAGCCCACATTTGGCATGGTCCAGCGTTGACCATGTCCATGAATACAGGGTGGCGAATAAATATGGTACGTGCGCGTGAAATTCGGTTCAATTTTGGCAATTGTATGAATTCTCTGAGCGTTTTCTTCTTGAAATATTCAGGTGAAACTTCTTATTCGTTCTGCGTGAAAGAAATTTGTTTTTCAAACTGTAGCGAGGAACTATTCAAGTTGTAACGCGATTGCGCAAGAAGCTCTGAGCGGTATGATAGACTCGCTGAATACTTTCGAGGCTTGGAGCTCGTTTAAGAAACGTGTAGAAGACTGAAACGTAGTGAGTTTAGGTAGGATACACTCCACACAATCCACGAAGGCAACGAAAGCGGACGGTGAGTACACTAGTGGGGTATGGGATTATTGAAACGCCGAATATCCCGGTCCTTGAGCCGTTTTAGCGCCGACGAATATGTTCCGGAGAAACATCTTAGGAGTCTACAACTGAAAATACGCGACATTTCGACTGGCCTTTCCCAAAATATGAAGCAATATAGGCGTCAGGTACCTGCGGCGCACCAGCTTCGATGAATGAAGGAATGAGAGCCGATATCAAAGCTCACGGCAGCTACTTCGAGCACCTTCCTTAATTATGAAACGCTATGTCCTATATTTTTTGATAATCGTTGGCCAAAAAAAACGTCATGACACTTTTTACGGTGCACGTATTAATTCGCCACCCATCAATTTTGTACATAGCCGGTATACTACAGGGTGTCCCAAAAAAATGTACCCACTGTTTGAAATGCCACAACTCTGGCGAAAATGAACCAATCGCAACGGGTCATGGCTTCAATGGAAGCTAAGAAAAAAGAAAATTTTCTGGTATGTGCTTGGTGAGGATTGCTCCATGTACTCGACCGAGGCCTCGGATTTTAGGACCTAATTGATAGTGTATGGGTTGTAGTGTACTTGCTCTATTTTGGTCGTAAACAGGTGAAATCGCTGCTATGGGTTACCTCTGAGGCATTGAACATATCGACTTGCCGCAGCTTTTGATTAGGCATGGAACAACATCAATATCGATCAATAATTGTAACCACTGTTTGGAAAGCTAAAACTCTTCCAACAGTGATGCAATCATAGGAAAAGAATTGAGAGGAATGTAACATGTATGACCCATGAAGATTGCGCCATGCCTGCCCGAATCGTCAGATTCTTGACCTGATTGAAAGTTCACGAACAACATGCTTGTTCTACTTTAGTCGCCAACAGGTGATATCGCTGATACGCGTCTCTCTTGATGCAGTAAACATAAAAACATCAATACATAACAAGTTTAACAACACAACAGTTGCTATTACATGCTTATTACAAGGGTCCCGAGTTTTTGAACAGAGTAAGTAGTGTTGTGCAAAAGCATCTTAATGTGAATGTTAAACCTGCTACGTTTTGACGTTTCTATGTTTTATGCTTCAAGAGAAACGCGTATCAGCGTATCACCTGTTGGCGACCAAAGTAGAACAAGCATATTGTTCGTGAACTTTCAATCAGGTCTATAATCCGACGATTCGAACAGGTGCGTGGCGCAATCTTTATGGTTCATACATTTTACGTTCCTCTAAATTCTCTTCTTATGATTGCATCATTGTTGGAGGAGTTTTAGCTTCTCAAAAAGTGGTTACAATTATTGATCGATATTGATGTTGTTCCATGGCTAACCAAAAGCTGCGGCAAGTAGATAAGTTTACTACCTCAGGAGTAACCCATAGTAGCGATTTCACCTGTTTACGACCAAAATAGAGCAAGCATATAACCCATATACTATCAATCAGGTCCAAAAATCCGAGGCCTTGGTCGAGTACATGGCACAATCCTCACCAAACACATATTAGAAAATTTTCTTCTACTCTTAGCTTCCATCAAAGCCATGACCCGCTACGATTGGTTCACTATCGCCAAAGTTATGGCATTTCAAACAGTGGGTACATTTTTTTGGGACACCCTGTATATAGAGCAGTCTCCTGTGCGTTCATCATAAAAAAGATTATAGATGATGTAGAGTATTATGCTAGAATGGGCTGTAATGGTAGCGCTAGGTTCATCGCAAAAATCGTATCTCAGGCAGGATTCGAATTTCGAACCCTTGTCTCGCGTTTAGCCGGCCAGCACTCATCCGTAATGATGGCTTGGGCCGGTGAGCCGTATTCGACATTGCGCCAGCTAAGCTGAAGCAACTTCACCAGAAAGGTGAAATTCTAACTTCATTACCGCTTTTTGCGGGTTACTATTATATTAAATTATTGCATAAGAATTCCTGCACTCCATGGGAACTTAGAAATTCAACCCACTTCGAGCCTACGATCCGCGAACAACAACCGCGTTGAGTATGTGTGTGTAACACTGAGTCAGCGTCCACTTCACCCATTTTACCGATGACTAACAACTCAGTAGACCGGTTCAGTTGAACAGATGTGATTTCTCGCCCGGACAAGGCTCTGTTCCGAGAAGAATGGACAACGAAAAGCGGGCTATAAACATGACCCATCCGACTAGTAGCATCAATTGTATGCTCAATTTCTACCATCAGTATTCATATTATTATTTATTTATATGTTTATTTATTACACCGCATAGAGGCGCACTAATTATAGTAATGCTATTCAAACAGAGCATGATATAATACGAAAGGAATGAGTTCAAACAACGGAACAGCTAAAACAACCAGCAAAACAGACAGAAACCAATAAATGAACTTGGTCTCAATGAGGACTTCTTTTACGAGAGAGATTAGAGATTCTTTTGACGAATTCAATATATTCCACCTCTCAATGCTCACGTTTAGAATATAGAAACAAACGCGAGAATTCGGCGTGCTTCAAGAGTGCTCCCATTTTTCTATTCCGTTTTTTTTTCTTTTGACATTCAGACTTTTGACTTCTGGAACGTAGCACTGCACCTCAGCAGCTCTTCTTGAAGGGCAATGTCTTCCAACTCATCCCATGTGGCATATAAATCTGAAAGCACAGAACGCTTAAGGAATATTAATATCCATGAATGCGGCACTCCCAGCACAATGCTTATCGAAATGACACTTCCATTCAATTAAAAGCAATTAGAAATTGCCGTTTTGAGGCAATCCAGCCCGAGTATTTCACATGTTTCCTGTAGACGAAACCATCGCACTCTGTACTTATTCATTTATTTACCAGTACCCTCCTTTATTTACAAGTACATGACCTACGCTAACAATATCAGTGAACAACTAAATAAGTTCGTATTCAGTAAAAGTGAATCTGTTTTGACAAAAAAAAAACGTTTTGACCGAAGCATTGTTTTCGATACTTGTTGTGATGGACACCAATATCATGCGAATAATCGTCTAGAAGTAAAAAGAAAAATGAAGCTCTATGGAGTATTCAAAAAGTTCAGCAGCCACCGAAGCCAATGATGACCAGTATGGGCGCTAGAAAATGTTTTGAACCTCGATTTATGTAAAGTTGGTGGCTCAATTCTGGTGAAGAAGCAGTTCCTGGCTGACTTCAGTGCTTGGAGTAGGCGAATACTACCAAGTTGCGCGTTACTGACAGCACAGCCGTTGTATGTATGTTGCTCCTTTGCAGATTAAAATTAGAATGTTAATCTTAGTTTTCATTTTTATTTTGGCCCGTCTTGAGAGATCTAAAAGTTTTTCGTAAAAGTGGTAAAAGGCGATACTGACACGCGCGCAGTCGTGCGACCAATCCTCGAACGGGCTAGCCAGGTCTTCCATCCTTCCAGGGTCCTGCATGTTGGTTCCAGACTTGTGTGGGAAGGTAAAGACACTGGCTTGGTATAGCGGCTGGCTCTCGCAGGTCATTGTATTAGGTCGTCGAAAAAGTTTCCCGCCACTTCTGCCATTCTTTTCAAATTTGTTTCTCTCCTTTACTCCACTTGACATCCACACATATTTACACACATATTTATGCGTGATTTCAATCAACAACATCTTGCTATATGTTAGGCAAATTTTGAACTCTCCTCGTACAGAATCTCTAGAGTTTTGATGAAAAGAACTCTTCGATCCGTTTTGAGGTGCTCTCACTCGTCGAGTTGGTTCTCTCGTAAGTGAATGGAGAACGAATGGAACAAATGTTATTTTGTTGATGCAAGGTTCAACGAATGTCTCGGATAGGTCTGAATAGACGATCGGAGACTTTCAAATTTTTTCCACGTTTCCTTCTCAACGGGTGAAATTGCGACATTGTGACTGAAAAAGACTTGCCCACGTTTTCCACAAACAGCTGCTCCGTCGCCGTCGAAGTGGCTACGTTAGATGTCGTTGGTGACAGCAGGATCTGTAGGTAGCAGCTTCTAGGGGATGCCTCATTTGCAGTTCAGCTACAGACCGATCATCTACCATTTCGAGTGGAGTTGCGGATTTTGAAATTTTCGCTGGTTTGCAGCAAGTGAGTAGCAGGAGATTTGGCATGTGATTGGTGCACACTACCCACTCCTTGGTACCACTAACAAAATTGTTGGGCGAACGAATTTTCCTTCGGAAAGTTCAGATGGTCGTGCATGCACCCGTCACCATCTGTAGATGGTGGCCGCTAAAGCATGCCGCAACTATGTGCCCTGTCTCCTTGTCTTTCTAAAGCCTAGGAGACGGGCAGCTTGTGTGGGTATACTCTTACTGCCCTATCAACTCATGGTACTTCGCCGGTCATCCTCTAAAGCCAGCTCCAGAAGAGCCACTAAATCCACAGCAACTGCCCTCCCCTACTACCGTTGTTCCTTGAAGCCAACATGGCCCTTTTTGAACATATAACACGGAACCAAATTTTTCCAACGTTAAGAAAGTCAACTGAAGGGCCTTTCATAATTCATAAGCCGTTAACTGAGCTTCCTTCAATGCGTTCTTTTATGAGCTCGTGAAGAAAAAGCAGTTCAAGGTACCTGCAATTAGTATCGATTTTCTCTGCAGTACCTGAAGTGCTGAACGAGGACAACTGTGGTATTTGTCGCTCATGAATCAACCTACATAAGGGGTATGAAGGTGGGATCCCGGAACCCGTTCTAAAATTTTGGTGAGCGGCCAAAATGACAATGAGTGGCGGGAAGCTTTTCGACGACCTAATATAAGTCAAACGCGCATTCACCATGACTATACGATTCTGACACGAATTCGGTGACGTGCCCTCAGGACATTGACCAATTCCTTCACCTTTACCTTTGCGCTGATTTCCTGAAAGCTGAAAGTGAATCTGTTTTGACAAAAAAAACAACAGAGATACTCATGCCACATTCACTGAATCTCGGTTTTTGTACTTCTGCATAGTGCTCCGTGAACAAAGTACCGAGACCACCAGCTGTTCATTCGACCACTGGACGTCTGTTCGCGAAGGGGTAAACGAACTGTAGAGTGTTATCGCACAATGTGACATCGAAAAGATTTCACGGCAAACAGTGTTAAATCACCACCAACCGCCCTCATTCAAACCAGTTTCATTTAAAATCGTCAAGACCAACTTGACAGACAACTCTTGGATTTCGCTTACATTTTCTGAGATGGATGTAAAATAGACGTCTGATTTTCTGTAAATCTAGGCATGAACTCTTTCAGAGTAAAGTGTGATTAGCGATCGATCCAGATTAGTATTACCTTATTATTCGGCTAACACTTCGGCGATGAAGCCGTCACACATGGAATTTATACTTGAGAGACTACAAAAAAGCCAGTAGCAGTCTATTAGTCTAAGCCGCAACATATGGTGATTTTATCATCGGTCTATCGCTTACCACATTTCAATCTGAACGAATTTCATGCTGACTCGTCTGTGAATCGCCGCATTGTTACCCCGAGTCGACTGTGGCGCTCCACGGCCAACGTCGACGTAGTTGCCTTAGCAACGAGCGGCTGCGGTGCGGCTGTTGGCAGAGAGCCAGCGGTGGGAGGTCAGGCGCCGTCGCTCGGCTTCAGTTGCTGGCGCGTTTTGTTTATGCAGTATGTCGTTCTTTCGCTCTTTTTGAACGCTCCTCGTCATTGTTGCAGAACGCACGTTTTGCTCGTCCATTGGATCGGCTCCGCTCTGCTCCGCATGGGGAGCAGAGCCATCGGTCTAACACTGCTCGATATCACCAACATTCCAGAAGGTTTGCAACATTTTAGTGGTCAGTGGTTGCGATGAAATCACAAGAAAACGATGACCGTAGTTTCGAGCGTATTTGCTCTCCTTAGCTCAACCATTCTTCAGCTACAGCTGTCTGCAGGTTCGCCTCGGCTTTCCCAGTTAATGAGGGTGCTATGTGGTTCTTAGGATGCATGGGCAGTATTCTCTTGCTTGCTATGCTTCTGGAATCCTGAAAAGGGATTAAATTGTTCCTGAATGTTGAAAAAGTTCCACGTTCCCTAATCTCGAACGCCAATTTGACCGCCTTTCTCTAGAAAAGTAAAACCTCGATTTTTTTGACCTGACTGCATACTCTAACCCGCTTAGCTCCAGGGTTAGTTTTAACTGGGATTTGTAGATTGCTTTTAGCTACATCAGCGAACGCTGTTCATCATCTTAGTTTTAAATGTTCACACTTTCATGTCGTCTGTCATGTCTTACGGTTATACCTCACTATCTCTGCGAGTTGTCGTTTGCCAAGGGTGAAGCTAAGCTTAAGTCTCGAATGTGGAAGAACTCTGAAAATCATTTTGATCAGTTCTTTTCTGTCCTCTCACATATTGTGCATTTTAAGTTCTGCAATTCAGTATGCTTGTAGCGTCGTTTCGTTCGTATCCTGCTATATTAGACTTGTGGGTCCAGTTAAAAGTTACGCCGGTCCGCATGCACCATTCTGTATTTAATACTTCAGTGCTACCAATAATTACTTTCCATTAATTTTTGTCCAACCCTCATCAATAAGGGTTATTTGTTGTGCTGATCATCCGTTTTCTAAATCTAATCCGATACGGAGAAGACAAGTAGAGGCGCTAATTAATCGTTCCGATTCCACGGATCGGGCTTAGGTCGATTTTTTCCTCGAAACTTTGTTTATGGCGGTTCTTTGGGGCTCTGATCAGCAGTCTGATGTCCGTTCTCCGAATTTCAATCTAGGACCACCCGTATCGTTAAATTGGGTGATCAGGTCGAAATCATTGATGCGGCTTAAACTTCATCGAGTTCAGTTATTTGATATACTAATTGGTATCATTTTATCAGATTTCGATGGATTTCTTCAAATTCAGAGAGGTGCTCCTACGCGCCGCCAGCTCGACCCGCCCATGCCTTCATTGCTTATCTGAATCTGCCCACAGCGTCCAAAGACGACCGAAATTCGAAAAAAAAACCAACATTGGAATCGCGATCAGCGTGCCAAACAACCTATCTACACGAATTTCGAGCCAAATCTGAAATTTTGAAACGACCACCTCAAAGGGCGGAACAGGTGGTCTTTGATTGAAATTCAAAAAAACGGATGCCAGATTCGTATTCAGCACCCCAAATAACCCCCAGATGCGATGTTGGTGTGTTTGGTGATTCTCGCAAGAATTCTGCCGTTGCAGCTAGTCGAAATTGCTCCGAGCACGTGGTTGGACTTGATGTTGATAATGTGTAACACCATTTTTGTCGCTCGTTCTTCCTGACGTCTGAACTGTCCGTCGCCAGTGGAGAGAAATATTGAGGTGCCATTGCGGTCTGTTACTCATCGTTTCTTCTTATGCAGCGAAATAACAGCTGTTCTTCACTCATTACCTCGTTATTTTCATTTCCAAATTTACTTATTTATAACAGCTGTTTTCCTGGATTATTTATAACAGCTGTTCTCCTGGATTCACCCAAAAGAAATCCTTTTTATAGAAGAAAATTATTTGGAACCTTTAAACTAGGTAAGCCACTACAAATTTCGGGCCATTCTGATGAGATCCGTGCTTCGCCGTTTCCATTTTTCAACATTTTCTTGTCGCTTAATGCCACCCTATTAGGTTCTGGTGAGATGAAATTAGGTTTTCTATCCGTGAAACTGTACAAGAATTCATCAGTACTCTCTCCAAATTCTCTCATCGTCATACCTCGTCTCTAAGCCTCCGAAGACAATCAAATCCCAAAAATCAACAAAAATCCCCCAAAGTTGGGCCGTTAGATAAAAAGTATTCCACCAATCATCCTTGCGAGGCGGGTAAATAGATAAGTGGAGTCACTTATCAACATTTTCAACATTCTTTTCTGTTATTATACACTTTCTCCTCCGTCGGATGCCCTCTGATCCGAAGGTCATCTCGCTGAATCATCCCGAGTTGCGCGGTAATAAGAGAACCTTTAAAACCGTTTTGATTGACAGGATGGACTTTATAGCTGAATTATCGGGTAGGAGTTTAAAAGTCGATATCAACTGCGGGACAAGAGCAGTATTTCCGGCATTATTCAAAGTTCCGACTCCATAGATCGGGCTCAGGTCAAAAATCTTTTTCTTCATAACTTCGTGTATTCGAGGTTATTCGGGGCGCTGATCTGGAATCTGATAACCGTTCCGCGATTTGTGGTCAATAACTCCGCTTGTATTCGGAGTTATTTGGTTATTTTGGATAGCGATTCCGTTGTTTGTTTTTTCGTGTTATCTTGAATTTGATGGTCGCTTCGCGAATTTTGGTTGATAACCACCCATGTCTCTTGCAGGGCTAGCAGTGCGGTCAAGGCTTACCGATCTGCCGGAAACTTCGTTCGGTTTGGTTAGATTCCGGTCTATAAGGCAGATTTAGGTGAATAGTCAGCATGCCAAATCACCTACCTGTACGACGCTTAAGCTAAATCTGAAATTCTGATCTGGCCACTGAAATCGACATTATGGGGGTCATCGGCCGAAATTCGTAAGATCCGGGATCAATGTTTCAATTACCTCTGGGCGAAGATTCAGCAAAAATAAATTGCTTGATCCAGACTTGGTCGGCGGTGTCAGAACTTTAAACCGGATCTTTTTCCCTTTTGCACAATGGTCCGTGCTCTTCTCAGCATCGTCTGTTGATTCTGCTGTTTTCGTGTGCTGCTAAACTCGTCGTCAATCTTTGAAAAGATCTCTTCAGTAAGCGGAGGAGGAAATGTCTCGCGAGCCCATAAAAGAATGATTCATGTTTCTAATTGTTCTTCAGATAATTATTCCTCCGTCTACCGTGTCTTTTGCGTACGACCACATATATCGCGTTCCGCATTCGATTTGTTCATGATATTTGTGTGTAAATTGCTCGTTTTCTGACGTTGGAGTGGTTTTCAGCATGCCGACCCTGCCCGGCCACCAACGCAACGTGTCCCAAGGACAACATGTGAGTCAGAAGTGTTTATTTGATTTGTTGCTCTCCGTTTCCCGTTCACTCATAATTGTTTTCTTATAGTTTTCAATACTATACGCTTATTTTTACGTCGGTTTTTTCGTCATCGGTAGTTTTCCTTTGTTAACGGTCTATTTTCTGAAGTTATTTATTGCATTTTATCTTCGTTCGAAACCAGTATCTCAATAAAGAGTTCTGTCCATGACACTACATACGACGAAAAGTTTACCTTCTAGTTCTTTAGCATTTGGATGGTTTTAGTCGATGGATTCGCTTTATGGCTAAAAAGGGTCTCTAAAGGTCACGTCGAAGTCGACTATCAAGAGCGGAAAAGAACTAGAAGCTAATGAAAGTAGTTAAGAAAATCGTCTAACAACAAGTTTGTTTAATGTTTGAGGCTTCAGCAGCCGGATCCCACCTGCTTAACTTCTATTTACGAATCAATTTATGCAGACTGACAATAAAATGCATCACCAAGTACTTGATAATTATCATCACTTTAAAAGGACGTTATTCATGGACGTTATTCATGGAACAGTGTCCATCGCCTGATTCGATTTCTTTGTTACGCGTTTCTGTTTCTTATTTTAGAATAACCGGTCGCGTTGTAATAGCGAGAAATAGGAATGTCGCTGTGCAGAAAATCTTTTCCAACGCGTCAATGATATAATCTGTTTCTGGGTTGATTCAACTCTCGAAAACTTTATAAAAAAAATATCACGAATGTGCACGATAGTGTTTTAAAACGAAAAATATCACAAATGTCGAGACGTTTCTTCTATCATATGTTGCGGATTTCTCCAAAGAGTAGCCAGAGAGAATGTTAACGGTGACGGAGCTCTTGTTTGCGTTATTGCTAATTATTACCCTCAGTTAATTTGTTGCTTTTTCATTTCTGGAACAGTGTTGCTGTCTTTCTAACGTACCTTCTTTGTTCAGTAACACTTACATTAAGGAATGTGATTATAAATGAATACGGGTAGGTAGCTTCTAATATTCGGTCAAGCAGAAGGGCGATGCGATGGAATGCTCGAACTACAGGGGAATCAAATTAATATCCCATACCATGAAGATTTTCGAGAGAATGGTGGATAGCAGGCTTAGAAAAATGGTCTCCATCTCACAGGAGCAATTCGGTTTTATGCCGGGTAGATCTACTGTGGATGCGATCTTCATTGCCAGGCAGGTGATGGAGAAATATCGAGAGAAACGCAAAACCTGCTACTTGGCATTCCTAGACCTGGAGAAGGCGTACGACAGGCTACCTCGAGAAGTGCTTTGGAGATCCCTGCGGGAACGAGAGGTGCACGCCAGGACTTCCATTTTCCTGTGAAAACTTCTAACTGTGGTGAAGCTCTTCTTGTTTGCATTATTACTAATTATCACCCTCATTTAATTTGTTGTTTTCCATTTCTGAACAGTGTTGCTATCAATTTAACGTACCTTCCTTGTTCCATAACACATCCATCAAGGGATGTGATTATAAATAAATACAGGTGGATCACATTCAATATTATCGTTCGGTAGGTCCCGTAAATTCCAGAATAGCGATAGGCGTTCATGGTGAAGTTCTTGTAACTATGGTTTTTACGCCTCTTATTTATAATCTCAAATATTTCAAACTCTAAAAAATTCTTAAGGCATCTTAAATTTGTGGTGAATGGCAAGATTCAGCTGTTCTTGTGTACGATCACTAACGTATGACCTAAAAGACAAGCATTTGATTTAGCTGATCGTTGATCCGAACGACTCTGGAGATGAAGATGATGCAGAACGAGGACGAGCGGGAGTTTACCCCGGAGGTAGCCCCACACATAACAGTACTTCAACTCAGTGCCGACCGCAGAATAATAAACCCAAGTACGTTATTTCGTGTTGTTGATAACACATCGCCTCATGATTTTATCTGGAAATCCAATCTGCAAAGGCACTTTTCAAAATGGCTGTTAAGGCATTCTTTACAAGACTGACAAGAAAGGGAGTTTTTTGGGCACTCAATTTGTTGTTGAAGTGTCATTCTGCGCTGTTTTTTCTTTTATGCGTTGTATTTCATTATGACGATGTCTGGTATTTTCTTTGAAATGAAGTCGCTGAAATCTGTTGCATGTTAGTATGGCTGATTTTTTTGTGCTTGCAGCTATTTAATAATCGATTTTTTTACAGAGGTCTATGCAGTGATCCTCACATACGGTCCAACGTGAAGGTGATATTAGGCTCAATCGTGCTCACCGTTGTTGGAACAAGTGGGTTCAAGCTTTATCTCTCGTTTTAGCAGAACTGTGTTGTCTGTAATATCTGTCTTTATTTTTTCATTTTAATTATTGCCATACACAATGTTCGATGGCTAGAATTTTAGCGCAATGTACAGTCGTAAAATTTTCAATTCGAACGATAAAAACTAATTCATGAAAGAAATACTATTAGTTTTTGTTCATCCATTTTTCTGATAACGATTGTTACTAACTATTGTTTAAGGTTACTCACATCTATTTCACTTGGCGCACGTAACAGCGCATAATAAATAAATAAATAAATAACTGTATAGCGTTTTCAGTGGGATTTCAATGTTTATTTCATATTTTTTCTAGGAATTTTGAATATCAATTAAATAATCTAAACAACTAAGGCTTCATATTCAACCAATTATTTTCCAGTTCTCCTCGTCGTAGGCACTATGGTGATGTTCCGCCCCGATGAAGGTAAGTCAGGCGTTTCATTCATTTTTCATTGCATCAATGTTCATCTATTATCTTATGTTTTCTATACCCGGCGGGTCCCCATGCGTCTTCAGATATTTGCCGTGGTGTGTTTTGACGACGATGGAAATCTTGCGGACATAATCGTGTTTGGAACAGGTTTTTGGTGTTGGAGAACGTAGCGTCCCACATGATTTCGGCGCAGCGATGTCTGCTACTTCAGGGTCGCTAATGCTTGAAAGGAGCTAGAAAAATTGATAACCGCCCCCGGTCTCGATATTTCTTAAACTCTCGTTCGATTATTAAATCATTCTAACTGTAAAATCGGGAGCTTTGCGTGAAAAACGTGGTCTTTCTGTGATTTTCGAGCAAATTTTTCCATTATTAGTGGGGACAAATGCCAATGGGAACAAACTATAATAAAATACTGTGGTTCGTTGATTGTGATTGGTCGTTAGTGTCTTTCGTTGCATTTTATTTTGAAATGCAGCATGGTGCGTGTAAGTCATCGTTGATAGAAAAGTACAACAATTGCTGTCAGACGTCTGTTTGGGAGAACTTGGGAAAACTGGGAAAATTTCACCAAATGGTGTTTTTGCTGTAATTGGTTGTTGGCTAATTTATGGAGGTGTTTCTCTTTACCAGTCACAGCTCCAGTCAATTTTTCCATAGAAGCGAATAGAGGACAGCGTTTGATACCGAATTGAAGAGTTTGGTCTCGTTTCTTATTGTCTGCTGTACGCTCATAGCTCAGTGAGTAAAAGAAATAGGTCAGCAAATATTTTGCGTTCAGTTCGATTCTTGATATCCTTGCAATAAGTGGGCGCGCGGGTTCAAGTGGCGAGTGGTGCTATCGATACCCGCACGGTTGAGTGACCGGACCTTGCACGGGCTAACCATGTATTCATTACCTGTGAAGTCGGGTAAATTGGTACCGGGCTTGTCTGGGAGGTATTGACTTGGTACAGCGACTGCACCTTCCAAGTCACTGTAAATATAGGTAAAATACGCAATCTGTGCCTCTACGGATTGGACAAAAAACGAGTGCATGGCGCGCCGTCAGGGACTGATTGAAGCCGACCATTTTACCTTCTGCTTTTATTTGAAACAAATGGGATGCGTGTTTGAAATATCCCATTGCTGTCTCGTGAATAGTATAAATAATCGAAAAGAAATGTGTTTCTTCAGGTCCTCAAGGCTGGGTGTTCCTCTTCGCGGGATTTCTGTGCTTCGTTCCTGGATTCTACCACGTTTACTACATCACTTGTACAGTTTGTGGCCGGCCAGGGTATTCATTCGACAAGCTACCAACGTTCAATCGATAATCGGCACCGTCGAGAGGATCTCTGTGACGGCAAGTGTATGTTTCATTGTATGTGAAGTAGGTACAACTATCCGATTGTTTATAGCTAAGCTTCATGTGACATTTTATTCGTGTTTTTTTGCACTCGTTGTGATTCATAACTACAACCAAGAGAGGACACCTTATGCACTGCACATGTCCCCACTGGAATTTTGCTATATCTATTTTAACTGATTGAATTTTGCAACTTTTCCAATGGATTTTATTGTTAGTCCGATTCCATAACGCGTTTTTACCTCTTCCAGCCTTGCTGGTAACATTTTTAATCCAATAGCCGTATCGCTAGCCCGCTCTTCTTTTTTTGTGGACGCGTTTGATAATCGGACCGATAATAGCGACTCTTTCGTTGAGTTGCTGGTTTGTTTGAATATTGTGGTTGTATTCAGGTCTTGTATATTGTAGTCATTCATTTTTATGTCGTTCTGTAGCCGAGCTTCGCCCTCTCACATCCGATGTGTGCATAATTTCGTCCACGTTTGCAGATTACGGATTTATGGATTCACTTTTCCATTTTCTAGCATTATTCATATTCGCATAATTCCGACCAATATGAGATTCTCAACAGATTGTCTTACCAATGCATTGTATCGTTGTTCTGTGCGTGTTCACGAAGAAGTTCTGCAACCCGTAACCGTCATATTTTGATTCGAAAATGCAAAAAATAAACATGAAATATTATACTCAGGATTTGTGAAAAGGTTTTCCAAAACACAGCGTTTTTTGTCGGTTATAGTGCTAGAAAACTCTGCTGACCCATTGCGTGTTTTCTTTTGTGTTGTTTTTTTTCTCTATTTCTATGTTGTTAACATTATATCCCAGTTGGCTGAAACCCACAGGATTTCAACGTTTAGCCCACTATGGACTGGAAATAAATGATAATGATAAATGACTCCGCACGGTCAAGGTTGATCCACGCCCTGGCTAATCAAACCTTCCGTCCATCCGGGGTCGGTTAAATTGGTACCAGACTAGTTTAGGAAGGTGAAGACAGTAAAGTAATATAGCGGCTGGCCTTGAAAGTCTTTTTATAGGCCAAATATGCATTCACAATATCTCTACTATTTTGAATGGAGCACGAATGAGGCGCACCTTCTGGGTACTGGTCAACGGCGACCACCTTACCTTTTATTACCATTTATTGCTATTTTTAATTTTTTTTATTTTATTATTCTTATTTATGATTATTTTTATTATTTATTTTTTATTTTTATTTTATTTATTAATTATTATTATTATTTTATAAACCAATAGGGGGAAGTAGCTAACTAGTGCCCAGAAGACAGGGTTTGAAGCTACAGGGTTTGAAGCTGTAACCTTATCTGTAACAAAGCAACCAATGTGAACAATTTCATATTTCAATTTTCGGCAAGGCAAGGAAAAAATACAGGGTTTGAAGCTGTACCTACCGTAACGGTGGAATTCAGTGTTCTAGCAGCAGAAGAAAGCCATACTCTTCTACAATACAGTCGCCCGCTGTAAACGTTAATAGAAGAAGAATTTCACGTTTAGCCACTGCTTGGCTGTGAGGGTGGCTCAGTGATAAGAAGCGCTATCAATGCTCGCACGGTTGAGCGATCAATCCCCGCCCGTTTTAACTAAGCCTGCCATACCTCCGGAGTCGAGTAAATTGATACGAGACCTACAGTAGTTCGCGAAAAGATATGTCACCTTGCATTTTTGGGTGCAGATCGTTGAAACCGAGAGGAATTTGATTCCAATTGACAGTTTCGATAACTCATGATGAAAATACACTGAAATGTGCCCTTGTTGAAAATTCTAGATTTTTTTAGAAATTTTTAAAGTCAGTTTCATATGCATTTTCAAACGAATATATCTTAGGAACCACTGAGCTTCTGCAAGTCTAGTGGTGATACTTTGATAGAGCATGATTAGCTTATTCTTATAGTCTATGAATTTTAGTTTCACGTCGTCAAAAATCCATAGATTTTTCTGCGTGAATTTTTTTTATGTTCAAAAAATGGTGAAATCTTGAGACATTCTTTCATATAAAAATCTCTATCTTAGTAACTAGCGGATGAAATTGCATCAAACTTGGGCGTATGATAGCATAAGATATTCTCTTCCTAACACATTTCGAAGTTTCGAAAACTGCCTCCCTATCACAGAGAAAATTATTCTTGAAGTTGCATTTACATGAACGGCCGTTTTAAGAATACCCGGAGAGCATTTGGCTCCCGATTTCTCCAGCGCATATACGGACTTGTTGCTTGTTAGGTTCTCAACAGGTAGCATAATAATTACCACTCTTCTGCAGAAAATCGTCTTCTAGTTAGAAATGTTGTATGCACCACTATTCCCGCCACCGTACACCATGCGAGTTAGTGCGGTAGTTTCAATCGGTCTAACTAGAAGACGATATTCTGCACGGTAGTGGGAATTATTCTGCTACCCGTTAAGGACCTAATAAGCAACAAGTCTACTATGCACTAGAGGAATCTGGAGCCAAACGCCCTCCGGGTATTCTTAAAACGGCCGTTCATGTAAATGCAACTTCAAGAATAATTTTCTCTGTAAATGGAAGGCAGTTTCCAAAACTTCGAAATGTGTTAGGAAGAGAATATCTTATGCTATCCCATACCTAAGTTTGATATAATTTCATTCACTAGTTACTAAGATATTGAATTTTATATGAAAGACTGTCTCAAGATTTCACCATTTCTTGACCATAAAAAAATTCACGCAGAAAAATCTATGGATTTTTGACGACGTGAAACTAAAATTCATAGACTGTAAGAATGAGCTAATCATGCTCTATTAGAATGTCGCCACTAGACATGCAGAAGCTCAGTGGTTCCTAAGATACGTTCGTTTAAAAATGCATACGAAAATGAGTTTAAAATTTTATAAAAAAATCTAGAATTTTCAACAAGGGCACATAACAGTGTATTTTCAATAAGAGTTATTAGAACTGTCAACTGGAATCAAATTCCTTTCGATTTCAGCGATCTCCACACAAAAATTCAAGATGACATATCTTTTCGCGAACTACTGTATGTGGGAGGATGAGGACACTGACTCGGTATAGCGGCTGACTCCCATAAGTCATTGTATCAGTGTATTGACCAGATACGCATTAACCATGCCTCTACGATTCAAAATGGAACGCGAATGCATTGCGCATCCTTAGTGGACTAATCAGCGCCGATGCCTTTACCTATACCTTACCTTAACCAATGCTTGGGAACTTCATTGCATATTTTCGCTGCTGCATCAGCAACCGATAACATCATGGGGTCCGTTGTTGTCGCCGATAGCATTTCGAAAACTCGTCTATGTCGTGTCTCTTTGTAAGTGCGAAATTTCCCTCCAGTTTTGAAGCATTTTTAATGTTTCAACATCGTTTTATTTCTGTTGGAACAATGATTCTTTCGATCTCGCTTGGTTCCTTATGAGACTGTTCCTTGGACGTGTTGAAAATGATGTTAACATTTTGAAATTCTGAAATTGGTGTGGCTATGTGGGACGAGATGAATCTACCCGATGCTATCGGTTGTTGATGCGATAGCGCCCATTACTCCATCACGCTGTGGATATGGAAAAGGCCTTTTCGGCCCTGAAGATTCCTCCAAGTTTCGTCTCGTGCAATTTTGGGGTTATTCATGAACTCAAATCGTCTGAGAAGTGGTTTTTGCTATCAAGGACCATGCTAGCATCATTGCGGTTTACGGTATAAGGCTTGTTACCCATATTGACAGCGGTCTCCAAAATGAGAAAAATCAATTTTAGCACTCTTACGCCCTCCAAATGATCCCTCAGGCAGACCCTGATTCTACAGGGTTGCCCCTCTGAGCGAGAATACGAACTGTCCACGATGCTGCATAGACTCACCTACATAGAGTTGTCTGATTACTCCACGGAATCGAAATCGAAAAATTTCTCTCATCAAGACGTTTGTGTTCGGCTTCTCATCCAGTTTTTACTATTAAATTAGTGATTTTTCCAATGAGAAATTTCAAATTAATTTAACAGGATGGTCTAGATTAGTTCTGCGTAACGGATGAATACGTTTCCATCCCATCTTTCAAATTTTAGGAATGCAGTCAATGGTTTCGCCGAAATTCTTCTGCTATCCTTTTTACTTGCTTCAACGACGAGTAGGTAAACAAGTTCTGCGAAAATAAATATGTAAATAAATAAATTTATGAATAAATAAAGGATCTCCTAGTGAATGGGATAAATGGCCTTCCGTTGTTGGGCCGAAAAGGGTCGTTGAACTACTTGGCGACGAGGAAGTCGTTGAGAATCGGCGAGTCACTCTGGCAGGTGCCATTCACGTTGACGAACGGCGGACAGCATTGCGGCTGAAGACATCTCGAAAGCGCTTCCGACGCTCTGAAATCGGACAACTTTTCAGAAATCTGGACTGTCAACCAGTAAACTGAGATTTTTAGTGGATAACGTGGAATTCCCCGTGTTATTACCGATTTTGCGGGATTCCATTAGGTTGTGAAGAATGTTCTGTCTTTGTATTGTAAACACCACATCTCAAATCAAGTTCAGCCGTTTTCTTAATTTGAGCACCACTCGAAAGAGCGCATCTTTCTTTACAAAAAGCATATAAAAAGTGTCTTCATCAGTTCCCTTCTTCAGAGAAAGATGTGATCTTTCGAATGGTGGTTAAATTAAGAAAAACGGTAGCCGTTGTGAAAAAATATAAGATATAAGATATAAGATATTTGAATATAAGATGTGAAAAGTGAGAGAACTTTCTTGACAGCTTGATATTATGTACCATATACTAGAATAAGATGTCACAAATGGAATTTGTGGATTTTTGCGATGAACCCAGCACCACGATTTCAATATTTTGTTGTTCTCATGAACTACGAGGTTGATCGGTGGAAAATTATATTGACAGTCCAACGTTTTGACCTGCTCGTCATCTTCAGACCCAAACCTTCTGGCCGGTATCCCTTCTTCTGACCTCCGACAGATATTTATGAATACACACACAGTGTGCTACCACTATTCAAATGAAAGTGGGTCAAAGTAGGAAGTAACAAACCTAGATCTAGATCAATCAAAATGCAAAGCAAATAATAGCAAATGAGAAACAAAGATAAGGTTGATGCTCCCTAAAGTTGAAGCAGAAACGCAAGCCTGGATATTGGTGTTCAACACGCCAATCTCCCCCATTCGCCAAAGATAGAAATACCATCCAAGCAAACCCACCGTATGGTACACTCCAAGTCCTACTGACGATCATGCGGGAGTGCTACCCGTCCGTAGGCATATTTACCTACTTATTTTCTATTTACTTTACTATTTACTTTTATCCTGTATAGGGCGAAAAGGTGAAACAGAATAATAGTATTACCTCTCTTCTCATACTGTTCATTAAGTACACTCTACTGTCTACCTACATACTTGATTATCCAGGCACCTGAACGAGGTGACTTGATGGGTTACTCTGCAAAGAAGTCAAAACGTTAGGCCGATAGTAAAACTTTCCATCTATCAACCTCGTAAGGAATAATCACAAATAAATGCCTACACATCGACGACGAGATTTAAAGAGAGAATTTGGGAGTGTTGCAACAGTTTCATTCTAATTGCAATTCGGCTACGTTGTATCTCAACGCTACGGCTTTGACGATCTCAAAATTTGCTCCTGGCTAAACCTCGGCAGTTATAATTTTTTCTTCAGCCTTTGCCAAGTAGATAGAGTATGTTGAATAATTAAGACTGCTCGTCTACCTGGCCCTAGGTGGGCGTTGCCAGTTTACCTGATCATGGTTATCGTGACAAGTGCCATACTCTAACTCATGTTTTAATGCAACCTTTAGTGTTTTATTTTTTGTAGAAGTTGTTGCAAGCAGATGTTCACGTACTTGATGCATCCGCGTCCGGTGCAGAGCTTATTCTCTTCGAGCAGTTTGGCGCAGTGCTTGTCGATCGGGCATGCCATCAGATTACACGTGCTGAACTCCTGGCGCCGTCCTCTGCAAATAGCCGACACTCAGCTGCTTCCACGAGCACCTCGTGTTCGTTCGATGTTTGCATTTCACGCCACTCTCGCATATTTCCAGCTGACAAAACTGCGCGCCGAATGTTTGCAAACACAACGGATGCTCTTTGGAAGTCGCTCCCAGCGATCATCAGCTTGTGCGAGTTTTCTTTGTCGAAGGGTCGTAACAGAGTCTCGAACCGCTCTACGTTTTTTTCCTTCATTTTTTTCAGAATGCGTACAATACACACAGGGCACGCGTGGTGCAGTGGTAACAGGCGCTGCTGACACCCGCACAGTCGAGCGATCGGTCCCCGCCCAGGTCAACCAACCAAGCCTTCCATCCCTCCGGGGTCAGTAAATTGCTACCAGATTTTTCTGGAAAGGTAAAAATACTGACTTGGTATAGCGGCTGGCCCACGCAAGTTATTGTATAGACCAAATACGCATTCATAAAGCCTCTACGAGCCTTCCTAATTGAATACGAATGCGGCGGAGCGTCCGTCGGGGACTGACCAACGCTGACACCTTTACCTTTTACCTTTACAATACACACCAATGTCATCACCATCGTTAGTTACAACAGTGTTCTCACCTAATGTGCAGATGAGCGATCTCCAGAATACTCAATTTTTTCATAAGCGACACCTGATACACACCAATGTCATCACCTATCGTTAGTTACAACAGTTGTCAATATGTTCTCACCTAATGTGCAGATGGGAGCATGTTGTACGACTTCAAATTGGGGACAACGGCAGCAGAATCTCCAGAATACTCAATTTTTTCATAAGCGACACCTGAGGTTGTTAAGCAGACTCCCTATCCGCCCAACGTTTCGGCGTTGTCGCCTTCGTCAGAGTCTGGAAACTCGAGGACATTCGTAACCTACCCGCCCGAACACCGCTTCAACTAACAATCGCCGTTCTGAAACCAACAGGAACGGCAAGCAACCGCGAAAATCACGAAACTGCAAACAGACCTTGCTCCATCCGACTACCATTTATTTCGGTCGATAGCACTCATTGGCTCTCGCCGGTGGTGTCTCTAAGGTGGAGGAAAAGGTGGAGAATATCTCTTAGAATATTAAGGATTTTGTGAGATCAAACGGCAATCCATAACTTTCCAACCTAATAACAATCGCCGTTCTGAAACCAGCAGGAATGGCAAGCAAGACGGCAAACTAATCTCGCCGGTGGTGTCTCTAATAAAAAGGTTGAATATTGACATGAAGCGGTTCGTAGAACAACGATCCTGGAGCGATCTCCAGAATTTCACGTAAAACTGAGGATTCTACGAGTTGAAGACATTGAATAGGAACCAGGTGAGCAGAACGATAGACGGTGGAAGGTCGCGCTGCAAATATAATGGATGTTTAGTCAATGCCGGGGTTTGTCTGTGGGACAATTCAGCCTCGTACAAATGTGATACCAAGCCATCCGTCCGCAGCAGGATGGAATGCTTGGAACGTCATTGGTGGAATGACCACATGGATGGAACGTCATTGGTGAGATTCAACGACAGTCGTTTGATTGTTCGACCACATGGATGAAAGGCTACCCACTTCCTCAAACGATGCTTCCACCACCATGTCATTCCATCTTATAATTTTCGACCAAAGGACGACCTCGAAGAAGATCGAGCACATCCTCCTCGTAGTAAGCAAGGAGTTGTTGATGATGAGATTAGTAAGGTAAGATCGCGGAGGACCACCTTTCCTGCAGCAGTAGGCCCATGTCTGCCCTTGATACCGGGGATATTGGGGAAAAGGTCATTGGCGAAAGGTCGCATGGCGCAGTCGGCGTTGATCAAGGGTTGCGTGAGTCCAAAATCGATGCGAAGAACGCGCCGCCGCACTCGTATTCAATTCAGAATCGCAGACCCAATTGGTGAACGATGCGTATTTGATCTATACAATGACTTCCCAAACCTGACACCTGGTCAACGCAGGGTTTGAAAGAAATTAAGGAGCTCGTAAGGCACTAAAAGTGGGTGTCAGTGACAAAGGAGGAGAGTTTGTGGCCAAGAGATGGACAAGACGCCGCGAAATCCACTTAGTTTACTGCGCAGTCAGATCATCTGAAACGGACATGGATGTTTTTACTTATAACCCAGAAAAACTGGTACCAATTAACCGACCTCGGAGGGATGGAATCCTGGCTGCTCAACTTGGTGCTTAAGCAAACCCTTAATTTCCTTCCAGCCCACCTTCCCAATACCACCGCTTTCCTGGAAAAGCTGAAAAGTACCCCGAATCATTTGATGTCGATCGACCGTGCGAAGAACATCAAGGTGTCAACGTGTTCAAGTGGTCGAATAGCTACTATAAGCAGGTCAGCGGGCTTGCCATGGGCCAGCGTCTGGCTCCAGTTCTAGCTATTGCGTTCATGTCCAAAATCGAGACCCCTATCCTGGAACGCAAACCCCTGCTCTACTGTCGCTACATTGATGACTGTTTCATTGTGTGCGCCACGCAAGAAGAAATGGATCTCTGCTTCGATCTACTTAATAACCAAGCAGAGAACATTAAGCTCACAAGAGAAAAACCGACAGGTCGCTGGCTGCCGTACCTCAACGTGCAGGTCAGTCTCGCACGGGGCAAGTTCCACACGAGATGGTATCGAAAGCCCAGTAGCAAGAACATCATCGTCCATTTCAGATCTGCCCACCCGTCGCAGACGAAGAAGGCCGTTGTCAAGAACATGTTTCGAACGGCAACTATGGTGTCGTCAAACAGCGACCTGAACACTGAGATACGAAACTGCGTTAAGGCTGGTCTTGATATGATCCCATCTCAAAATTAGTTATTAACAGGTCAACAATTCAGTACCGCGTGTGATGAGAGCTTTGGTGGGGGCAACACCGTTGCTAGACTCATTGCTCTCAAGCATGAAGGCTGTACCGATGGGACGGGGGAAAAGTGGAACTAAGCCCGTGGCTATCTTATCATTACAGTGATGACAAGTACCCTGAAACTCTGCAGGTAAGTCCGCTAAGATTTTCAGATAGCTTTTTTTTCATCTAATTCTTGTCAAAACATTATGAATAGAAGTGACTGCGAGTGCTGATCACGGTTAAGAGCCCCTTCAGACCCTAGTATGACAGAACACCGAATATTTAGAACTTTGTGGACAACATGGATGGTTTTCGTACACAAACTTGAAGACAGATGTCATATTCGTGATCTGCGCCTTCGATAACCTCTCAAAGCGAATTCTCAGCGGAAAAATAATTTGATCAAGATTAGATCCGATTTTGGAATGACATACTGCGCTGCTGCAGCGCGTGCCGCGCGTCCCCATTCTTCACCATTACTACGTTGCTGCAGCAGCAAAGTGTGAAAGGACCTCACGAGGTTTGTTTTACGAGATTCCATCGAATTTTAGCAAGTGCAGATGAGTTCGATCATCGGAAAATCTCGAGAGAGGGATGCCAAGATGATGATCAGATGACCCTTTCCACCCTGTCCAGTTTAATGTCCAACAGGATCTGACATTCTTAAGGTGGCGGAGCGTCGTAACCTACTCGAAGTCGTTCATTCCAACCGTCCGACCTTTGACGATTATCGCGCTCTCTAATTGTTTTCACCACATCACATGCCGCGGAATGTCCGTTTCACAGCTTATCGCCGCTTTCGATCTGCGCTCGAAACAACAAGCGAAATACATCTTTACTGCGTACCGCCAATGACGGAAAACGAGGGAATGGGAAAGAATCGGATCGGAAGCGCTTCTCAGGATCGACTTTTGATGAATCTTGGCATTACAGTAAATTCAGTAATCAGTTTTGTATAGCGACACGTGGGATTGTTAAAGGTGAAGGTGTCGGTGTTGATCAGCCCCCTATGGACGCGCCATGCGTTCGTGTTCTATTCAGAACCGTAGAACCACGGTGAATGCGTAATTGGCCTATACATACAATGACTTGTGGGGCCAGCCACTACCTCATGTCAGTGTGTTAACCTTCGCAAAAAATTCTGGTACCAATTCATCCGACTCTGGAGGGATGGAAGGCTTGGTTGGCCCGTGAGAGGATCGATCAACCGTGCGGGTTACAGTAGCGCCTTTTACCACTGCACCACGTGCGCCCTATGATGGGATTGTTATACAACTTTTTATTCGGCTTTCGATGATGCCGTCATCGTCGGAACCTGGAAAGATCAATGACCTTTAACCCCCCTGTAAGACTTACTCGCACCAATGGCATTCAGTCGAACATGTCATTGCTCTGCGAACAATGGAACTCAATGTAGCCAACATCTGTGGTTATGTATAACAATCTCGTGTATCGTTAAACAAAACTAAATATTGAAATCGGATCAAAAGTTTTCACCCACTTGCATTCCTTCGTTCGACAATTTCGAGTCCTGGACATGATGCCACATCCACCACAACTTCGTGAGCACTGCGACCATTCACCCCACTCGGCCCACACGTTCGTTCCCGCGATCGTGACTGGGGCAGCTGCAAAGTCACTTTTTTCTTTGAGATATCTCAATAAAATGTTAGAGTTTGACGAAGTACCTGTCGAAGTTGTTGTCACAGGTGCAGGAGTTGTTCTTGGTGGAAGATCAGCTGAAAACGAACACATCAGTTCAACGATATTGCCGCATACTCCCGAAAAGGGCACTTATGGTTACATGTAGACTCAGACTACACCATGTCAAATAAAGCAATGTTTGTCTTGAAAAATGAATAGAAAGGGCAGAGTCCAACGATCTGTCACTGTGCTTTTTCAGTCGAACACGGTTACCTATCGACCGGCTTAGTGGAGTTCAAGGATCGAGGATTGGACGTGAAGAAAAATGTGTGTCTCAAAAAGCTTCTTGTATCTCTTCAGATTCAGTACATATAGAAGTGCTTCGGGTGAGGGTGTACATCGTCCGGAAGTACGTGGCCAAAAATTTGCTTTCTTATTTTTGACGTTGCTGTGTTGTTGTATGTTCAGGTGCTCCTTCACGTTGCTAAATCAGCTACAAGAAAGATTAGGACTGTAGTTGGACAACGGTTCCGTGGGCTGCCGGTCAAATGTAAAGGCGAGCGCAGAGTTTTGAAATTTCTGCGCGACTCGACGATTCTTAACGGAGCTTTTTGAACGTTTCGTAGCTACTCGCAGTTTACAGGTGAAATTCGACCATACGGCATCAAAAATGTGTGGATGTTAATGAAGAATATGCTGGAGAACAGATCAATATCTGAGCGTTGAAACGACCGATTAGCGTTAGAAATCAAATGCTTTTCTATTCCTAAAAAATCACGGGGCTTTACTTTTGGTCTCGTCTCCATGGAACATGCAACCAAACGTCATTAGATCATCGTCACTGATAGACCCATGAAGGCTTCAAAGAGATAGGTGTAAGAACGTTTTCAATTCTCTGAACTAGAGCGCTAGCTTCCCTTATCGAGAGCATTTCCAATGGTTCAGTGCATCATGGTGGTCTCTGCCAGCATGCCATCAAGCATGGATTTTGGCGCGGAGCAGAGGACTCCTTGTTCATCTGCCCGAATCACAAAAAATCACTTACTGGCTCGAGCTTGTAACTTGAAGCCGACATCGCTGGATAGCTGTGATCGGAACACAATTATCGCTTTGTTCGTCTCGGACACATACGACCCTTCGGGCATGGTGTAACAACACCATCTGCAACACCATGTTGCACCATAATGGAAAACATCAAATTTGCCGCTAATTTTTCCTCGTCCTTCAAAACGAATATCTTATAAGCGTACCTGTATCCGGTATTGCGTAGATCAGCGGAGAGCTTCATCTCGACGTAATCCACACATGTTGAAGTGCAGAGAAAAGAGAAATCTTCGATGAATTCAAATTCGACGCGCTTTCCCTCCGGAGCCTAAAGACTCCTTAGAAATCGCTGCCAAGCCACCATTGTCACAGGCTTACCTCAAAGTACCAGTTGCACTTCTGATCGGGCTCATATCCCGGGTCGGGGAATCCTGGAGACTCGATCGACGACCACTCATCCGTGAGCTGAATCTTTCCGCCGCATTCCGCTTCTAAACATCAATCCTCAAAGCATAAATAGCATCAAAGCATAAATAGTATCTTTGGACTCACTTTTAGGTGGCTCAAAGTCGTCGCATTTTTGTCCTCGCCGGACATTTGAACCGCCGTTTCTTTTCCAGGACTGGGAGAGAGAATTCCTCTACACAACACTCGGCACTGTAAGCCCCCTGGCTGAGACAAAGAACGATGGGATGAGGATGAACCTCCGTTGAGGACATGTGTCCGTACTTTGAACGAACTCGATACGTTTCTATTAGTGCAGGGAAAATTATCTGAAGTCGTAGCACTGTTAAAATGAGATTTTTTGAAACCCTGAATCGACTTTTAGGTGGCTCAAAGTCGTCGCATTTCTCGCCGGACAGGCCGTTAGGACAGAGGCAAACCTCGCACCTACTGGGATGAGGATAACCTCCGTTGAGGCACGTATTCGTTTCCTTGCAGTTATCTGAAGTTAGCACTGTTAAAATGAGATTTTGAAACTGAATCGAGGTTGCTGGGTCGGTTGCTCTTGAGAAATTGCAGCTAACTTCCGGGAAAGCTGCGGAGCAAGTGATTGTCGTCCTAATAAATTAAGTGTAATACATTCTCTAATTACTATTTTTTAAAGTGAAAGTCCAGAACTACTTCGACCCAGACAGACGACTGAGTTGATTGAAGGCAGCATTCAATCTTCATACAAAAAACGAGGGATAGTTCTCGATGCTAATGATAATCACATGGTTCAGCAGTTTTATGATTGGATAGAGATATATACAGACCGCAATGAAAAACGAAGCATACCCACTCTTATCGAGAATGTTTTTGGGCATCGCATATTCTGATGAATTATTTGATTGCGATATGATGCAACCGTAAGGCACTCATGCCAGTTTTGAGTTTGAAGGTCCATTCATCTACAGTACCGTCGCTAATTTTCCGCCAAAACGCGGTTGGCGACGGATGAAACTGTCCAAGGGCCGCTTCGCCATAACTCCTTTCAAACCTATCCATTTCAGATGTAAAATACACGGTAAGAATCAGAATGTACTAGTGTGGCCATAAATCCAGAGTTACTAGTGTGGCAATAAATCCAGAGTCGAGCAGTAACGCAGAAAGTAAGCGTATTTTCGCAAAAGCAACATGTTTTTCGGAAAAGCACCTAGCAAACGGTATCATCTCGTTGGAACCAGCAACCGGCGATTCTCGTTGAGACCGTCGTAGGAAGAAGTGAGGGTACGCAGTAATCCTCAAATGTAACTCCAAACTTCACGACAAGGCGATGGATGGCATTTGTTATTCTCTGCTTCAGAAGCACAGAAATCGTGCTGCAGCGGTGTGGATGCGACTATAGTTTACCGCAGCTAATCAGCTGCCACAGCTGAGTGTGAATGAACCTCAACCTGAACGGTCCGTTTCGATGGGTTAAGCTACGCAATCGTACCTGAACAATAGGCTTTGTTAATGGTCTGAATGTCCAAGAACGACAACACCTCTCGCTGCCCGATCGTGCTCTGATAGAGTGGATCACTAGAAAAATATTTCATCAGTCCGCATATTTCGTCATCTAGAGAAAACTCACCGGGTAATTAGTGTCTTGCTCTTTTGATCTGCACTGAAAGCCGTGCTACCGTAGTGCATCACCGAACCGAGATCGTACGGTATTCCTTGAGTGATGATCTCCTTATCTCGTTGTAGGAAATCGCTGATGTATGAGGGCAGGATGAAGTCGGTTTGCACCTGCAATTATTTGCTGCCATTGGTTACCATTTCACATTTGCAACTTTTCTTCGCTACGAATAGAAGTGTGGGCGAACAGCGGGAATGTGGTTCGATGCAGCCAGACATGGCGAAAACTCAAGAGAAAATACAGTAATGAGGGAGTTGAATAGCAAAAGAGGCCGCCCTCTATTCCCATTGTTCATATTGACCATCCACTGTGATGAATCGGTAGGAATTCAAACTTTAATTTTCGCGAAACTTCAAAATGAACGGTACCATAGGGCGCGCGTGGTGCAGTGAGAATGAGACTAAGTTTCTGATAAATCGTCCATTTTAACAGATCGCTTTTCGAGGTCATGCTAGCTTTGTGCAAACCGAAATCTACCTTGATGTAGGATTGTGCATCGGGACGACTTTGTTCGTGCCACATTCCGAGCGCATGACCGATTTCGTGTTCGATCACACCTGACTGAAACGACGACAATTCGGAAATTCTAACAGCTTATTTTGGTCGTTTTGATACATATGTGACGCTAGCGCTCACCTTCACGCAGTTTTCGCCAATGGAAAGACCTTGACGTCCGCCGTTGCGACCAATCATTGAGTAACAGCTAAAAGGATTTTAGTATAGCTTCGTTTAGTGTCAGATGTTGAAGGTTCACAAGAACGTAACCAATACCTGTCGCCCAAGTGTCCCTTTTATCACTGCGACTCACCCTTGACCCTGGAAGAATTCTATGTAGTCCTCATCTTCGCCAACGTCTGGATGGTTCTCGAACGTCAAGCAGGTCACATTCTCCCAGTACCGAATCGCTTTGATAATGTTCGTGATTGCGTAGAAATCTGAACGATGCTTTTCATGAAGCGACTGGAACTGGTCGGATCTTTCTCCATAATGGGAAAATCATAGCTAAAAGAGCAGTGTTTGCTTTCCATTACCGGTGGTACATAGGGTATGAATGATCATGTTGTGGAGAATTGACTATGGTAGGCTATGGGGATTGTTCAGTCAGAATGAATGAGTCTTTTGTGAATAACAGCACAGCGTTCATGGCGAAAAAGATACAGGAAGGAATAGGAAAATAGGGGTAGACGAAGGAGGTCATGTCTCATCTAGAAAATAAATATCACCTATTGAAATGTTGTTGAGATAAGCGTTGAGATAAGTTTTGGAAAATATCGGAGCCGACCTACCGAGGCTTTCATGGAAGCGGTACTTGATGGGAGCCGTCGTCAGCCACTTCGATTTAGGATCGGAGTCGAACGAGCGCCGATTTCGGCCAGATTTGGTGGAGTTCTTCTCCGATATGTCTTTTAGAATGCTAATCGCTTGCTGCGTCGACAAGAAGATATCACCTCAAAATGGCAAATTGCTCGATCGATACAAAAATTCGCTCGAATATTTCAATCGCCGTCACCAAATGTGTCTGGAATATGGTTTTCGGGCGGAAGCAGCACGGGCTAAAAAGGAGTTACCTTCGAATAGATATGGGCTCACTTCCTTCTCCACGGTCGGCTGTTGAGCACTGATCGCTACCGGTTTCTTCGAATCCTCCGCAACCTACATTTTCCGTTATTCAACATCAACAAAAAGCGTGACAAAGAGTAATCGGACAAAGGCTCACATCATGACCGAACTCGCGGTTGCCGAACGCCTGCCTATGAGCGAGCTTCTTTAGCTGCATCAACACATCTTCAACTTTGTCCAAATTTTGCTTGGTGTCGAAATGTCTCTGAAAATGTGGTAGGCGGTGCTTATCAATTATATCAGTTTGGCGAATCTTTTGGAAAATGAGTAAATGACTTCTTACGACAATATCAGTGATACGTTCTTCTTCAACTCGAATCTAATCTGTCCCGGAATCACCTTCTCCTGGTTTTCACGACTGATTAATTTTAATAGCACTATTGACAAGGCAAAGATAAGAGAGGACCAGAGGGCGCGAGTGGTACAGTGGTAGGAGGCATTACTGACTCCCGCATATTCGATTCTCGCCCGGGCCAACCAACTTTCCAATACTCCGGGGTCGGTAAACTGCTACCAGACTTTTCTGGGAAAGTACATGGTACAAACGCCTGATCAACGCCGACACCTCTGCCTTTAGCATTGACAAGATTTCATTTGGAGTGAGGGGCTCAAGCGCATTCACACTTCTCGGTGTGGTAGCAATTAGGAAGGCACGCCAATTTCCGCCGTCATAGCTGTGTCGTAGGGCATTGCTGCTGCGAAACCGTATGTTTGGGACCAACATGGGATCATGATGGGGCCAGCAACCAGCGATTCGCTTTGGGACGGCCATAAGATGAAGCACAACCTTACAAGTTTGATTTCATACTCTATGAAACTTTTCTGCAGCATCATCTTGCAATAGTACTTGTCATTCAATACCGCCTACGTGATTCGCCCCAAGAATGCTTCATACTTGGAAAACTGCTGAAATCATTCATCGAAACAACGCGGTAACGGTGAAGATCATGTGGACAATGTCGCGGTACGCACTGCAGCAACGCGGTAACGGTGCAGCTCAGTACGTCATTCCGAACTCGGATCTGACCTCGATCGAATTATTTTATGCTGCGAATACGCTTCGAGAGGTTATCGAGTGCGCTGATCACGAATCTGATATCAGTTTTCAAATTTGTGGGCGAAAACCACCCATATTGTCAACAAAGCTCTGAATATCTAGTTTACTGCCATAGTAGAGTTTGAAGAGGTCCTTTGGCCCTGTTGCACTGCCACAGCAAAAGCGTGAACAGCATCGCAGCGTTGTGTCAACTCTTTCTAACACTGCATCTTTAAGCGATTGCTGCACATCTCCTATAATGATCCTATCGGCATTGTTACAACAGCTACTTCTGTAATACTTAACAACTAGAACTACATTTTCCTACAACTACATGTTCCGCTACCGCAATGTCATCGTAATGTGTAATAATGGATTCTTTTCCTGAAAAAGGCTACACGAGGTGAGCCTTTCGGTGGGCAGCACTGGTATGGTTACTAAGCTGAAGAAAAAAAGCTATTCGTCCGCACTTTAATGGAGATGAGCTCAGAACTGTCATTGTAGATTGCGAAGCAGGGGGGGGGATTGGAGACCGGGAGCCCTGGAAAAATGGCACTTCCACTATGTTCGTCAAAACTTAGCCGCAGGTATAGTCAAATTTCTACAGCATCTTTAGTCAACATGGCTAAGAACATTTCGCAAGCTACCTCATTGCAGTGCAGGATCATAAGTTTAGCCACATACTGCTATCGCATACCGAGAGGTTAGCTTTGCAAAATAGAAGCGAGGTTCACCAACATTACCTCCAGCTCTTCGCGTCCAGCTTCACCACAAAATACCGGAGGGAAGGTGAGGGCGAGGATCAGCAACCAGCGAAGCATCGAATTGCAGCTTGGCAGGCGGCCGTCGACCGAATAAGCCGAGGAACTGATAGCTGCGGATCAATGCAAGCCGTGTCCTTAGAAGAAGAACCTGTTTCAATTGCAATCCACTCGGTCATTGTGGCGACGAAGAACATGGCATGGGATGACGGTCAGCGGCTGGTCTGTGGCGCATTTCTGGCTGACCGGAGGAAAGTGACTGTTTTTGCTGGTTTTCTATCTCTCTTCTCTTTTTTAGATCGAACTTGCCACACCAGGTGGTCTGCTTTCCCACCAGCGCAACCTTCATCGGTGTAGGCATAAACCTCCACGTAGATAGGAATCTGTGCAAAAATCAAAATAAGACGGTGTTCTAAATTTTTCCATAAATCAGCTGGCCATCAATTTACGGCTTTCAACCACTGGAGCAGCTGACGGGAAGACATGACGAACATCGAGGATGTTTAAAACGGGAAATGGTCTTATTCTGAACATACTGGGCCCAGATTCATGGACGGACGAGCGTTCTCCGAAACCGTGGCCCAGCCAGAACCAGACGGCAGAGTCCATGAGAGATTGCGTTTATAATAGAGGAAGTTTAGGATAAGTAGACAAAGGTGGGCGCCGTTTGGGCTATAACTCGGGGTCTATCGGGGGTTTACCAACGATGAATTTAAGCCCTGGACTAGTTTTCTCGGTCAGTCTGCGAAAGGTTTCTCCATCAATTGTGCTCTTCTTAGTAAGGCTAACAATCAGTTCTGGGCGTGAGTGGTACAGTGGTAAAAGGCATCTGTACTTCTTTCCATTGTCCCACGGGCACGAGCGATCGATCCCCGCCCGGGCTAACCAAGCCTTCCATCTTCCCGGGTTCGCTTGAGTCTGGTATCAAAGACACTGACTTGGTGTACTGACTTGGTGAAGCGGCAAGATATTGTGCAGGCCAAATAGGCATTCACCATCTCTCTACGATTTGAATGCAACACAGATGCGATGGCTCGTCGCTAGGAGGCTGATCAGCCCTTTACTTTATCTTTTTCTACCCTTTTCTCACTTAATTTTAAGCTATGAGAGAGAATTTCCAAAGATTGCTTACCAACTATACGCCTCTCTTTCACCTTCAGAAAAGAGACTGTTTTCAATACTTTCCTGCATAAGATCACTTTTAATTCTTATGAGAATTTTCATTAAGCGCAACATGAATCGTTTTGCAAAAAAAAATCGCTTCTTCCAGATTGCCACTGAATGTCGACAACACGACCTTCACGGTGAGCTTAAGTCGATCGGTTGTTCTATGGGCTTCTCATCTGCTATCTCTCATCCCTATTCTCCTTGGGAACAAATCAAGGTTCTGCCAGTCTGCCATGGGTGCGGCGACTGATCTTTGTTCGTTTGCTTAGCTGTGAAGTACAAATCAAGTCCACCATGTTCGAAAAAGCATCACAAACTCTGATCTGCCCCGGTACTAATTCTTATACAGTGGTCGACTGTCGTTGAATCTTGGCATGGTGAATATTGAACATTTTATTGGATACATCCGAAGAGGATATGCAACTTCTTTATTTCGGCTATCGTTTCAGCGTTGTCGCCCTCGTCAGAACCCAGAAGGCGACATTCGAAAGTTAAACGCTCAAACACCATTTCAAACAGCCGATTAAAGGAGTTGTATGTCGACCTTAAGTGTCGCTAATAAAAAATCAAGTAGTGAAGATACAGTAATGCGGATGTTCGTGGAAAGCCCACCCTGGAGTATCAGCGACTTCTTTTTGAATGTCCTTTCCCTACATAGTGGTGATGGCACAATTTCTTCTACGACAAAAGTGAGCACTCCTCGGGAATGGTCCAACCACCTGGATCGTTCCAGCTTGTGTACATTACCTGGCTTGGGCACAGGTGAACTCAGCTAAAATCTAAATTAATCTAAATCTAAATACTAAATGTAGCTCTCAATAAGCAAATCGAAACATAGCCATCTTATTCTGACTGGGTGTCTCTCTTCTTGTCCCAGAATGGATGGTACCATTTCTACTAAGAATTATTACACAGAAAAGAAGAGAAGTTTTAAATCAGCAGAACTTTCAGCAGAAAGTGTTTTTGGCTCAGTTTTGCAGTTGCAACTTCTCGCACATAGACGAAATCCTGTCTACAAGGGAGCTGAAAATGAAATGAGGATTTGAACTGTGTTTGTGTGGATGAAAAAAAAGGAAAATCGAAACGACTGAACAAAAATAACATGCAGTTTCACAGGAGTGAAGTGCTCGATATCTGTTCTTTGTTAACGCACCTGTGCATTCGACTTCCATTCAAAATTGAGTTTTACTTCGAAAAAAGGCTTCGGGCGAGGACCGATCGCTCAATGATAAAGTAAACAAAAGAGGTACCTCTACGACTGCACTACGGAAGGTAGAGCAGAAATGGTGTAGTCGTTCACACTAGTTTTGGTGCATGCATACTTTGTTATTTCTCTAAAAATTGTTTGCAAAATGCAAATATAGAGCAACCGAGAAAGTATTCTTGTTTAAGAAAAAAAGAAAGAAACCAGTGTGAGGATCCTTGAGTTCATGAAAATGAAACACAATCAACCATTTGGTACGATTTCCTACGACACGTGAATCTTTTATTGAATACCGATAGAAGACACGTAAATATACACAGAATCGTATCATAATAACACTTTTCAGCCTGTGTACAACAGCAGCATAAATAACAGCGTGAAATCTAGAAACTTTGACAACTCTCTAAATTAAGGCTTTGTGAACATCACTGCCTAATATCATTGCGATTTAGTCACAATTAACATCTACGAGGGTAGTGAGTACGAATGGAAGTTCCATTGATCTGGAATGGCTGTTCAGAAGAGTTTAGGTATCTTTCAAAAGAGTACAACTACACTAACCGATCAGGTGGCTTTGGGAAAGGTAGATCATCAAAGGCAGAAACCAGTGGGGTCGACACCATTCACGGTGATGTTGGAGAATGGTCCACAGCACTGAGTGGACACACCGGCAACGTGGGTGCTCTCCAAACCGGTGGTGAACCATTGCACATAGCACGGTGGGACCATCCTAGCACTCAGCAGTTCCATCACTGCCGACGACGAAGCAGCTAAGCCGCCGATGAAACCGAACACTGAAATGGAACGAGTGCTAGCGAATGATACCTTTGACTCGAGGGACTCAAAAATTGGTTTGGAGCAGATCATTAGCTGTAGGACATTCAGCAATTCTATTCATTATCATCTTACCCTGTGATATTCGTTTTTAATCTTTTCTCTTGACTACAAGGCTATACCGTTGACGTCATGTTAACGTCTGTTTACACTTGTATATTATGCACACCGCACTCATATGCTCTACACTCTCGACCCTGTTGACCAGAATCTATAGTGATCCGACTGCCCCTCTTTCTCACACGCCCATGGCTTATTCTATTCGAGTTTTTTGATTTTTCTTGACTTTTTCAGTGTATCTTCATAAAGTGATCGAATTATTATGAGTCACCCTTTTAGTTTATATGATTTTTTATCTTTACTAATGTTATCAGGTGCTATGTGGGTTGGGGGATGCAGCGTGCTGTAATATTGCGTCGACTCTGTGCTGGTTAACATGTTAAGGTGTGAACAATTCTGAAGAGTTTACATGTCAAACATGTCAAAACCGACCGAGTTGATCGTAGACAGCAGCAGATATCACAATGATAACACGTTAAAGTCGACGTAAAGTTGCGGACCACCACCAGTTGCGCACCTCCCAACCCACATAGCGCCTTGTTATCATTACCCACGTCCAATAGTCACATCTTATATCATCACAGGAAAGAAGAGAAGTTTCTCCTGTTTGAATTCTGTTTATCGGATAACAATGAGTAAATGAATAAGGGCGCGCGTAGTGCAATGGTAAGAGGCGCTGCTGACACCCACGCCGTCGATCAATCATCGCAACATCGGCACCTTTATCTTTACCGTTTACAAGACTAATGCCCCATTACTTTTGGTTAGATTCTGGCGTCTTTCAAGTAAAACCGCTTTAAATGAAACAGCGAAATTGGTAAAGGTGACAGGTAGAACTCACCGAGAGAAGCGATGTTGAACATCAGCATTGGTTTGGAGGTGTATCGCCAAATGCTGCAACAGGAACTGTAATTTAGCAAGGAGTAGCAAGAACCGCTACAACTCTGTAAGAGCTAAATTGATTAATAGCCGATTGATTCATTTCATGATTCATCAAAAGGCTAATAAAACCAACTCCATGTTTTCCATGTTCACCTTCTACAGCTGCTCTTGAAAATCCGTTCCACGAACTGTCTTAATGTGTTTTTGTTTGCCAATTTTGAATTGATTTTTGTTTTGTTCATTCAGAATCCGAGATCCTAAAGGAGATTCTGGGTTGTTACTGAAGTCTAAAATGCCACGAAGCTCTTCAGTATCATTTTTTCAAAGCAAGAAACCTCACTCGACGAATCCAGCCAACTGGTTGTCGGGAGAGTCCGGAGAGATCTGCATGGTGTTGATGAGATCCTGGCGCTTTTTATGAGATGCAAATAGGAACAGGTAGAATACGCTGGGCAGTAGCATCGTCATCAGAGTGATCGTCGAACCGCCCACCTAGAGTTTTGATCTATATTAGAATACAAACACAGGAAAAGTGACGTGGACCTATTCAGTCTTGTACAATCAAGAAGCAAATGTTTTTGAGTCTGAAACTAAACGGAAAAGAATGAGGATTGGTGCCGCAGGAATACGTGAACATTCTTTTGAAATATGCCTTTATTAGTTTTTCGTTAGCCTGTTTCTTTACTTCTTCCACGATTCAAAGGAGGAGTCTGTCCATACCTGATGGCAATTATCAAATTTCATCATTCTGCATCCTGAAAGTTTTAGGACAGCTTTTAGATGTTGCATGCTTTTTTGATTTAGACGATTTTCTAGATGTTGCAAACGATGGAGGAATAATCCCGGTCCATGCTACTGTGGAATCAGTTTTTGGATGTAAAGGTGACTTGGACTATTAGATGCTGTGTGTGTTATCTTAACTGCTCCTAATCTTAGCTACGGAAACTTCTGAGAATTCCAGCTCTGAATATCAGCTTAACTACTCCTAATCTGAGCTTCTTCGCTCATTTGAGAAAAGCAACATCATACCGTAGCCGATCCTAATCGAGAAATATTCTTGAAGAGCGTTAAGCTTGTGAGTATTCGGAAGTTCTAGTTTTATTTCTTTTAGGTTACTACCAAGTTTTATACTAGGAGTACATGTTCACTGTGCTAATATCATTGCAAAAATGATGGCTCAGGCGGGATTCGAACCAGTGCCTTGAGCGTAACCGGGGTACCGCGATGTTAGACACTTTCGCGGGCTCGATGTAGTGGGCTAACATCGAGGTATCATGGATAAGTAGGAGACGCGGGTTCGACTCCCACTGCGCTGCGGTTTTTACGATGATTCTATCACCATTATTACAACATCTACTTTAGTAGAAGGAAAATTTTCCATCCCAAGAACATCACCATGAGGCAGCGTTTCAATTGAGCGCAGACTTTTGCTGAATCACCAAACTACAGTACTTTCCCTCGTTTCACTCTTCTGGAGCTCTTGCTTCAGCGCTTACTAAAACAACGATGTCTCTGTGACGATCCGCAAGAACCACCAATTTAGAGAAGCATAAAAAACTCGCCAAGTCCAGGAACACTCCGAAATGAGGTATCGATTCGGCGGTGAAAATTATTCCGAAAAGTATCAACGACCGAATGGCAAATCGTTGTAGGCCGAAGTCTGCAAAGTCGCCAATATGAAACATGATCACGTCCGTTCTCTTCAGAAAATTATGTATTCTGAGTTTGCGGATTGAGCCTTCTATAGAGTATGCAACTTGAACTCACGTCTTGAGGGCACGCCGGACCAATCTTCGACCTGTTGGGCAAGCGGTGAGAATACGATCACCACCGTTGGAAGCACGTGCACCGTGATCATAACGTTCACCAATTGCGACAGCCAGCTGATCTGAACTCTTCACTCGTTATTATTATTACTAAAAAGGTAAAGGGTATATGAATCGGTGTTGATCAGTCCCCCTAGAGCGCGCCACGCATTCGTGTTCTATTCAGATTCGTAGAGACATGGTGAGTGCGTATTTGGCCTATACAATGTCTTGCGGGAGCGTGACGCTATAGGAGGTGAGTGTCTTTACCTTCCCAGACAAGCCTGGTACCAATTTACCCCGGAGGAATGGAAGGCATGGTTGTCCCCGGCGAGGATCGATCGACTGTGCAGGTGTCAGCAGCGCTTCTTACCACTGTACTGCGCGCGCCCATTATTATTATTAGTCTATTTTTATTCAATCACTAATCCTTCTTCACCGGGCGCATGTGGTGCAGTGGCAAGAGGCGCTACTGACGCGCGCACGGTAGATCGATCCTCGCCCGAGCCAACCGAGCCTTTCATCCCTCCGGGGTCGGTGAATTGGTACCAGACCTTTCAGGGAAGGTAAAAACACTGACTTGGTATAGCGGCTGGCCCCCGCAAGTCACTGTATGGCCGAATACGTATTCTTCATGTCCGTACAATTCTGAATGGAACACGAATGAGTGGCACATCCTGAGGTGCTGATCAATGCCGACAACTTTACCTTTACCTTTGCTATTTCTTCTTCAAGAGCTCTTAGTTAGTGTTTCAACTCGCATATGTGTCGTTATTTTATTTGTTCAATAACCTTATTTGATTGTGAGCACACTGCACTTGTGAGGTCTTGAAATAAATTGAATTAGCTTGAAAACATTGAATTCTGGTTTTGTTTGCAACTCCATATCGGTGAGCTTTTGCGATTACTTTTGTTTTTGTCATTAATTTGTGACAGATGTCATTTTGTCGTTGGCACTAATACGAAAATGTTTTGGTGATTCTACCCATTTCGCAAAAACCAAATCAGGCTGGTCACTGCGAAAATCAAGACAGACGGGAATCCAATCCACTTAAAAATGGTTGAAACGTCCACTTAAAAATGGTTGAAACGCTTGAAGTTCTCTTGCCAGATCTAGCTCAATGTTGACAATGGAATAATATGTATTTTTCCAGATGTTTAATGTTGCTTTTCTCAATCTTTCGAAAGAAAATAAGTGTTCTACGCACCTGTAGTGACGGAATCACGGTATTCCTCATACTGTTTCCGTACACTTCGTAGCCGGTGATGGAAACTATCAGATAAACGATTACAATAACTGAAAAATTGAACTTCAATATTGAAAACTTCGACTCTGACGGACCTTTTTTCTGCACCTTCTGGGTATCCTACTACGACTCATCTCTTTGCCGATTTTTTTGTTTTTTTTTTGAAGAAATTGACGGCGGCTATCCGCCACTACATTGGTACCCGAATGAGTTCACTAATCACCCAACATTTGATGTGTCTTGTAAAGATGCATGATAGGCGATGAAATTGAGTTCTTCAAGGTGGATTTCTCCGCCGATGTATTTTTGCTACTCTGATGGTTGTAAGAAATTGCAAACAAAATTCTCACAGACATAGCTGGCCCAGACGGATCGGTTGAAACGGAACGGCTTCGTCATGTCGTGCTGTATGGTGGGAAATGCGCCATGGCCACCTGGGAGTAAGAAATTTATTTTTTGAACAACAACAACAAGACATCACGGAGTTGAGTACTTAACGAACCATAGGCGAACGCGATGGTGCCGTAGGCGAGGAATAAACTGGTGAACGAAAATTCATCGCGAGCGACCACCTGAAAGTTTAACGATCCACCATTGAAATACCGATAGCGCCAACTACAGTACCTGACGTGCCGCAACGATAAAACGGCGCCAGCGGCGCTTTCTTGAGCAGAAACCGCCGTTTCCTATATTTTTTAAACATTGCTTTATTCGTAAAAATAAGTATGTAATATGAACTCAGTAGCGTGCGCTCTGTTTTTTCATAAACAAATTTTCCATATTCGTGGGCCTTGTGAACAAGCGACCTTTTTGACCCCTCGATTCCGTTCCCTTGCTACTTCGATTCCGCGTCTGGTGACTCATCGCTTGAAGTGTTTCCCCCTTCGGTCAGGCTCCACGCGAGGACCCCTGTTGGGCATGCTGCGTAAATTATTTGAGTTGGACTCTGATCGGGTCACCATGCGTGGACCCCTAAATGGCACTTTCGGCGCAAGAAAGCGCCGCTGCCGCCGTTTTATCGTTGTGGCACGTCCGGTGCTATAGGCCCCACCTTGGCGCAAACGGGAGCGTCATGAAGGGCACCAGCTACAATCAGTATGGCCGCGATGGTACTCGACACTGCCGCTCCAATTGCAGCTTGCCTGAAGATATCTTAGTATGGATTCGAACTAATTTGATGTCGAATTTTTGAATGGAATGAGTTGAGATAGCATCATGGAGAATCTTCAAAAAAAAGAAAAGAAAAAAATAAGAGAGAAAAATAAAACTTAAGAACCTAAGCCCTTAATAGAAAAATACCTTATAAGTTTAGCAGAAAATCATTTTCAATTTCGAGACATTGACCCTTCTGAACGGCGGAACACTATTAAACTAAGATCTACCGTAAGCTTAACCTTCCTCACTGAGGAGACCCGACACTCACTTGATATTTGTTTCAGATAAAAAGATTTTTGTTATGTTCAAGTGTGATACTGACATTGTACAAAAAAGGGATTTCGGTTCATTGAGAAAGCTACAGACATTACCAAAAGTCCATTGGGCTTTTCAGCATGACGAACGGCCAGAGCACCACGCCGACGACGAGGATCACGTAGCAGAAGTGCACGTGAACGCCCAACCATGCGGCCAGCAGGTTGGAGAGGTTGTTCGAGGCCAGCAGAGTAAGCACAGTGGCGATGCCGAACTGTGTCACACACAGACTGAACGACACGAAGTGCCTGAAGGAACGATATTTATATTGCCCCATTTTTCTTCTCATTTCAGTTTCTCGAATTTAAATAGTTTTATATCACCCGATCCCTTCTTATACCGTTCCAATTCACTATACAGTACCGGACATGTCTTCTGATTACTTCTCGAAAAAGACTCTTTGGTGCGTTCCAAAACGGCTTTTTTCAGTAACTTTGTTGAAACTCAATTATTCAAAAAAAATATACACATATTTGAGCTCATCAGCTGAAGAACTATCGCCTGGAATGCAAAGCTCGGTACAAATGCAAAATATGGCCCCTTTGACTGACCCGTCACCCTCTAGCTGACCCGTCAACGACGAGGCAATGAATGGATACGAGGGACCGACCAGGCGAAATTTGAGGGGCCGGCGAAAAATTCATAGCTTGAAAAATTTTCAGGCTTAAATAATTTATATACTGAACGATAGAGCCCGGGCAGCTGCACTTAACAATGTGTCTCCTTTCACGAATAGTTGACATTTGAGCGAGTTATTTGAAAAAACCGCTTTGGAACGCTCCTAAGCGGCTTTTTCGGGAAGTGACCAAAAAACATGTCCGGTACTGTACCTACGTGATAACAATTTTCCTGCCAACTTTCTTGATTACTCCATTCATGATAATCATATTATCACTAATTTATGCGATAGGACAGGTAATTTTAATTTCGAAGCCATTAGATGCTCGCATTATGAATGGGCAATTAGCTTAGTTTCTATAGTTATAAGTGCATTACGTACTTAGCCTTTGGCCCCATCGCTCGATAGGCCATTTCGGGGTAAGGCCGTCTGCAGTGCTTCTTATACTCGGGCCATCGTTTCTGCAATATATTGGGTTGATTACTGAACGAAATCGCGGTGGATGCTAACCTGCATGAGCGTCCAGTTATCTCCCAGCTGCACTCCAGTGTATCCGGTGAAGATCGCTCCCAGAATGATGATCACTATGCCAGGGATTAGTCCTGAACAGAGAACAATCAGAGAGAATTTCACCCAGGTCAGAGATCGAGATCTTTGCATTCAATTTATGTATTATACGTCTTGGTAATTTCTACCCGGTCTCATTCCCTTCTAAACACATAGATCCATCTGTTTTTTAGCGGAATGTTCTCTGATCTTCTACAGGACTTCTTATCATTCACAAAATGATCTGTACACTTCCTGTAACGCTCCGTCCTTGTTCTAAGATTAGAAAACTATTTTACTGCAGTCATCTGTCCGAAAAGCAATAAATTTGTTCGGCTAGACCATTTCCGGTAGATAACTGAGCGATCGTACCGGCCTGAACGAGAGCGATCGGAAGCGCGATCATTCCTCCGCCCATCATGTCGCCCACGATGAACACCGCCGCTGTCGGCCACGACATTCCTTTGTGGTTGCGGTGCTTTTCGGGTTTATTTATCTCCTAAAAATAGAAAATCAAAACCAAAAAGAAGGGAAAAAGTTCAATCGAGGAACCACCACAAAGAAGACATGAGTAATTTCAGTGGAGGGTTCGCTGGAAGCCTGTGGCGAATGTGGCCTGATCGAATCGAAAAAAATAAATAGGTTGAGACGCTGCTTCGAATCCCGCCTGAGATGCGATTTTTGCGTTGAACCTAGCACCACCATTACAACATCGCATTCGTAAAACCGGTAATAAAACAAGAATCTCACTTCAGTCGTTGATGTCTTTCACGGTCTTCTAATTATAGAGCTGAATAGAATAGAATACAAGCCTCGACTCACCGCGGTCGCATCGGCGACACTGTTTCCATATTTGGCGGACACCATTTTTCGGCCACCGTTAAGTAGAACAGTGACGAAAGGTTCAGGATTTAAAATTGAAATTTACCAGAGGTGGAGGAACTAAATGGAAGTGGATTATTCGACTTGTTGCTCTCGATGGAAGAACAAAATACGTCCAGAAAAAGCAAGCACATCGACTATCGACAAATATCTAACAGCTAATTGAGACATTCACAGAGAGATAAAATAATCAGAATCATAAAAATATCGTATGAATGCAACTGATGAATATGAGCGAAATTATCACTAAATGTCCAGCTGCTGTTGTGTAGCAGTTCTTACTTAATAGTGCCCTTCTTCTCTAACTCCTTTTCTACATTCAAAGGCTCGGGAAGACCTGTTCGAATATCATGGAAGCTAACGTCGAGCCCTTCAAGATTGTCAGGTGAGCAAAATATTTGCGAAAAACCATTCCCTGGGACATTGTGGCGGCTGATCCACCAGTAAACAGGAAGGATATTTGTGGGCAAATATTAGTGCACATTATTTCTTGACCTGATGAGTCACAAACGGCTTTGGAAGCTAATAAACTCACTTTAGTTTAACACTTAATACCGAATTAACCCAATAGAATACTACTAAAAGCAAAAGGACGGATTGAAACTGAATGATTTCCATATAGTGCGTTTCATAATTATACGCCACCCCCCTATTTTGGTAGTTCCCACTTTGCTGGGTGAGATGCAGCTTATACTTTAACCATTTGGAGCGAACTGGTCAGACACCTTCGATTAGTTGTCAGTTTAATTAAGTAAAAAAACAGAAATATTGGCAAAAAGGACCCTCTGGTGAAGCGACAAGGTAGAAATATTCTAGGGTAGAGAAGCGGCAGCCTGACAAGCGAGGTCAGTAAGCTTCCCCCAAAGATTCTCGTCGAGATCGGTATGGTTTGGTAGAGCATAGAATGACGATTACAATGGTATAGTTTATTTTCGCTGCCTGTAAATGGGTGGTCCAAAAAAGGCAAAAAAGGGATTTAATGCTCTACCAAACTACATATATTAGTCTCGATGAGAATCTTCGGGGGAATCTCATTGACCTCCTTTGTGAGAACACTGGGTAACAAAGCTACCCATCGGCATATGCTTTCAGCGACGACCGATTTTTCTTTGAAAGTTTACGCTGATTTCTTTCAGCGCATCACCGATTTATGCCATATCTAGAGTTCATTTCTTTCTGAGAACTTCCTCTTCAAAGGGAGGATTGGAAATGCTATTTCATTTTCCAGGTAAATCCATGAAGGCCGAATGCATGAAGCGAGTGTCTACTGTCCCTCCAGCACTTCAAACTGACTCCCAGCGAATGAAGCGCGCCAGTGTAGAAAGAACAGAGAATTGTCAACGAAAGAGAATACCTCAGAAGTGAAAGAAATCACGATCAAAATCAAAAATCATAGATTACATGAAAAGCTGCAACTTTTCCTACTAGTTTTGAAACTGAAACGGAGTGTTTAGCACGATGAGAGGAATAAGCGGCTCACTGGGGAGGATTTACCTTCACTAGAAACGGGAGGCGGGATGTTGCGAATCTGGTTTTTTGCCAGAAATCAGTTAGTGCATCGGATGTACTCTGAGGATTGATCACGACACGTCAATCTCAATCCAGTCGATCTCTTATTACGAAGTAATTCGCTGCCACGTGTCGCGTAGTATCGGTAATAAACAAATAATAATCTTCGTAGTGTCTGGTCTCACTATGATTCTAGGGAAAGCTTTCTTAAGCGCAAGCTTTCAGAGAATTTGTCTAAGTTCAAATTTGTCACAGAAAGATGAGAGAAAAATTTCGTCCTTCAGTCTTCTAATTGCAAAGCAGATACTCTTTCGCGTAGTCCTCTTTCTCTCTATCGATCTTCGTTATTTTATCATTCTCTTCTTTCCAGTTCCATTCTCTTCTTTCGCCCATCTACGATCTCATTTCAATTCTCAGTCCTTCCTCCATTAATCAGTATGAACAGTTTTGAAATATTTCTGTTTTGTCAAATTTCTTATTGTTAGTGTAGCTGTTTTTTCGTAGACTGTTCTCGGCAGCTATTCCAATTACAGAAACCTCCAAGCATTGCTTAATTACCCTCAGTTTTATATAAGAAGGATGAGAAAATATAGTACTGTTCATGCCGCAACTACAAAACGGCGGCAGCGGCGCTTTCTTGCGCCGAAAAGTGCCGTTATTGGGGTCTGCGCGTGGCGACTCGGACAGAGTCTAACTCAATTTTCGCCGCATTCCTAACGGGAGTCCCCGAGTGGTAACTCGGCTAAAGGCGGAGCTTCGTCGAGCAGTCAGTCACAAGACGAGGAATCGAAAGGGCAAGGTACCGAAATGGAGGAGTCAAAAGATCGCTTGTTGACAAGTTCCGCTAATATGGAAAATTCGCGCTTTGAACTGTGATGCATATTTACACGAATGAACATTCTGCGCCACGTCGTTGCACCACGTTACTTTATAAAGATGAAGATATGGAAACATGTTCTGTACTGTGAAGAGCGAAGTAATAGCTACAAAGAAGTTTCTGGCAATCACAACAAAGTCCAGTTCGGAGACGATGATAGCGCCTGGATTTTTCACAAACTACAGAAAGGACTGTATAACTACAGAAAAGACTCTGAACGTTGTTATCATTATTTCGCATTCTTTCAATTATTAGAACATTTTTACAGCTTTTAGTTGCAATTTTAAATGGCTTGTTGTGCTTTTTATGTGAAACAGCTATTATTTGAACTTGACTTAGAGCTTTTTTTTACTTATGTATTCCCACGTGAGTCCATGCCCGCACCTTGAATAAATAAATAAAAACAAATGAATAAATTCCACTGAACCTCCTACTTTTCGTAGCCACAGCAAAGACGACGTTCTTCCGGGTCCAAAATGGTTGCCACCGTTCGCTCACAGCCTTGAACTCAGCGATTTATCGCCACTGCGTTCAACCCATCTTCGAAGGTTTACACCAATTGTCTGGCCAATTACGTACGGAATGGAGCGAAGTTTTAACCACTAATCAACCATTAAACCATTAATTATCACCGATTCACCTCAGTCAACCACTTCAAGTCCAAAGAAGAACGAGGCTTTCGTTCTATTCAAGGAAATATATCAGTCGGGACAGTAACGTTTTTTTCGAATTTCAAAAAATGAACAAAAATGACAGCAAATTTCTACTAAGTGCAGTCTCAAAGCTGCTGAGCCCCCTCAAAGACGAATTATTTCTAACGACCGTCATGATTAGATATCTCAAAATCTTCATTAAAGTATGAGGATGACCCAAAAGTTCGTGTGCATTTCAGATTCTGACTTTCATATTCGAGAAGAACAGTTAAATAGTCAATTATAGTATCACGATTACGCAGAATTCATTGCCAGCAATCGGTTAATAGATCGTGCTAAGTCACGCTATCCTTATTGGTCATTTGTTTGTTTTCTAGAGTTGTGAACAAAGGAAGTCACAATCTGAAAGACACACGAACTTTTGGGTCACCTTAATAGAAAGCTGAAATGCCAGTGCCGACAAAGGTTTCGAGGAAGAAGAACTTATGAATGAAAAAAGAAAAGACCACAGCGAAAATGTGAAAGAGATTGACAGTTGAGCTTGAAATTTGGCTAGATTTTTTTTGATTCAAGAACGGCTTTTCAGCAGCAGTTCATCCCGTAACGGACCGGGACGAATCTACTTCAATTTCTAGCGCGGTTGACGTGGAGGGGAGAAGACCTTTGACGTGCGGTTTACCTTCCGTCCCGTGCCCGAAGCAATAAAACTGTTTTGTTGGATCTTTGAAGTTTAGCACGTTGTTCCTTACCATCTCACGAATTTCGAAACGGAAACACATAAAAATAGTATTGTCAACATGATCGATAACGAAATTGTTGTCCCCTCTGATACTGTAGAGAGCACAAAAATTCCATGTTGATCGGTGTCTCGAACGAAACGATGTGTCTGTGTATCTGCGGAAAAAGCGAAAACGATGACGATTCTCGCCGTAGCTCAAAGATCACCGAAGTTTCTTCCTTCCCCGTAGGAAGATGTTTCGCAGAACTGCTATCGGTAACGATTTCTCACAGCATCGATCTCACTTGGTGACTATTTCACAGTGCAAACTCCAATTGGGAGAGATTGAAGATTGATTGAAGTATCGGAAGCTCGTCCAAGTAGAATACTTCAAGCACGACTGCCACCTGACGTCGACATGACGTTGAATACAGTGCAAAGCTGCTTGTCAGAAACTAGGAATCATGGTGAGTTTGATAAATCATCCGTTTGAGGTCTACTTCATGACACGGCGTAGCATCGGAAGATTGGTAGGAGAGGGGTGCAAAACGCAAAAGCAGGTGACACGACCCAACTACGTACGCCAAGGTGGAAGTGGTACCCTTGTTTAGAGACCGTTGAGGTGAGCTGGCCAGGAGCTGGCGATCTTTGCGGTCTTGAACCGAAAGAGAATCGTCTGGTATGTAGCTTGTCAGTGGTATAATCCAAAGAAGAGCTCATCTTATTGTTAGGTCACCTTCGGGTTATAACCATAACGAGTTACCAGGCGATTCTCATTCGCTTCAAGGCCGCAAAGTTCGCCAGCTCCTGGTCCCATTCTGACAGCTCGGATATCATTTGGAGAAGATCAAATTGTTAGCATCAAAGCACTGGTTTAACGATAAGAGAACGTTGAGCCTGGAAAGAGACTTTTCTTCCAGGAAATTTTGCTTCGATTTTTGTCAAATCACGTTTTAGAGCACATAACTTCATTGATGGCTCTCGTCCCTACAATTTTGCTTCGATTTGTCACCCTCTCAGTAGGTTCATATTATATAAAACCTCTGAATTTACCTTTTTCGCGATCGCCCTCCCTTTTCTCTGACCAAACCGCCGTTATTTAATTATTTGTTCGATTCTTTATCTATCTATCTATTTAGGACGAGACGACAACGGAGCCACACGAAAGCTATAAGGTGGGATGATTTAGTTCCCCATATGAACGCTGAAGTTTCATTTCTCCGCTCGGTAACCCACGAAATGGGAAAAATTGTCGCAAACTGACCTTCAGTTTATACCGCTTCTAGGAATGACAAATTTTATTTTGAGTTTTTCGAAATTTATTCACTCGCCAGTATTTAGCCATTAATGCCAAGCCCTCATTCATGGATGTGCTATAAAAGGAAAAATAGTGCTCGCAAAACAGCAGTGCTGTTCGAAAACAAACGAAAAAAGCTACAATTGAGTTGACAAGAATTATGATACTTCAAGTAACTTCACGGCGCAAATTAAACAAAATCACGCATTGTGACTGCCTACAGACTTTCACCTTCCGAACAGGTCATATGCATCTCTCTCAAGCAAAGTACACATGAGCTGTACTGCTTCTCTCTTTTCTTTTCTTTCATTGAAGAAAAACAAAACCGCGGTATTGACCCCGGCAGGAGTTTTTCGAGTTTCGGTCGGGTGGGTGAGATCTTCGAAGAACCAGCTTACCATCAAAACAACTTTACAGTCGGCCTCGGCCGCCGATCAGGTCTCGTCGTCATGTTCGCATAGTGCAACTGCCCCAGCTGATACCGCACCCAAACCATCACAACTAAACTGGACGAGAAAACGCTGATCGCACACGACATTCTCAGCAGGAAATTGTTCATTTGTCAACCTTTTCCATTATGTGGTGACTTGTGGTACAGTGGTGAGAGGCGCTACTGACATTCATACGGTTGAGCGATCGATCCCCGGTCGGGCTACCCTAGCCTTCCATCGCTTCGGCACGGGTAAATTGGTATTAGACTTATCTGGGAAAGTAAAAACACTGATTTGGTATAGCGGCTTGCCCCCGCAAGTCATTATATAGGACAAATACACATTCGCCGTGCCTCTACGATTTTGAATGGAACACAAATACATGGCGCGTCCTTATGATCAACGTTGACCACCTTTACCTATGCCTATTTTCCTTTGTCACGTGCTTGTTGTGGTTCTTTTCAGTATCAATTCAATGTAATTCATTCTTAGAAAGGACAGTGGTGAACAAACAACAAGAAAATCTTCTCATTCTATTTTGGAAAACCTTGTTATTGACTGCTGTTAACAAGGCAAGAGACAATAACTAGAAATTGTAATGTAAATTGACAACTCTAGATAGATAGCAAAATGCACGTGCACTTTTAGGAGAGCATGTTAAGATGTTACTCGAATAATTTAGAAGAATTGGAAGACCGAAAGCTAGATTAACTCTCCAGTGCAGGGTATTTGAAGGTAAAGGTAAAGGTGCCGGCGTTGATCAGTCCCCTGAGGACGCGCCGCCGCATTCGTGTTCCATTCAAGTCGTAGAGGCATAGTGAATGCGGATTGGGCCTATATAATGACCTGTGGGGGCCAGCCGCTATACCAGGTCAGTGTCTTTACCTTCCCAGACAAGTCTGGTACCAATTTACCCGACCCGGAGGGATGGAAAGCTTGGATAGCCCGGGCCGGGATCGATCGCTCGACCGTGCGGGTGACAGCTGTGCCTCTTACCACTGCATCACGCGGACAATATAAATAGATCTGCCTTCCCTTCCATTCCTTTTTGGAATCGGTAGTTTGAGGAAATAACACGGTTTCGTGCTTGTAAGCTTGCAGGCTCCTGCAGTGATGAGTGGAAGAGCTAAAAATTAGACCAATGAGAGAATTAGGAAGGAGTTATTCCGAAAAAGAGCGGAAAACCTGATAACGTTTAATGGAAAGAGGATCATCAGTGCGTGAACGCCCAAACAACTTACTTATCAGGACAAAAGAGCAGGGTGGCAGAACCTTTGGTGGTCATCTTTCCGTTGAAAAAAGCGGAGCCTGAACGGACACTTCATCTTATATGTCTACACTTCACTCAACAACGGCTACAGTATGAAAATTAGAGTGACCCAAAAAAACGGCTTGCAGAACAGGAATATCGCCGGTACCGAGCCAATCTTATCGGCTTCCGGCTCGATTTTGCACTTTCTGATCGAATCAGAGTGACAGTGCGTGAAGTTCCGGTGAGTGCTTGGCTTAAAGGGAAATATAGCCTGTGCTGCCACTCTGAACCGATCTTTTCAACTCTATGAAGTTGACGTGAAAAATTTCCAAGAAAAAAGAAGGCTCCTAATCAGCGGATGTGAGAAACGTAACGGATTTATTTGTTCATTTATTGCATCCTGAGAATTTGGGCTAACTAACGAAAGATATATGTACAACACTGTATGTGTATGTGCAACACTACTATTTCAACCACATTTACACTTATTTGGGCGGTAAGTTCATATGAATTGAATTGAACTGAATCGAATTGGATAAATGAATTCCTAAATATTAATATTCATTGGAATTAATGAATTTCTAAATATTTTAAGTTGTAAATGCGAAAGCAACAATGAGAAGAAACAGTAGCATAGGGGTTACCAGTCATTAAATATGGGCCTAAGTCGATTTAGACCTTGATGATTTACCTTCAGCTTCCTTTTTTGGAAGGACATGCCAACAGCGGCTAGGAAGTTATCTCATCTCCTTGTCACACTGAATGAGCAAGATTTTTGTTGGAAAAAAATTGACAATTGACAACTATTTAGTTGGTTGTCTAGGCAGTGTTTCACTCGGAGTTTTCGGTGACTTTTAACTTCAAGTTATTTTCGAATCTGAATTTTTGTGAATTTTTCTACGCAGTGTAATCATCGTTATTGGTACTTCTCCATGAAATAGTCATATGGAAGAACAAAGCCCTACCTCTAAAACTGAATCTTGAGAGTACAAATCTGTATCTGTATAACGTAACGATAACGTAGTATAAAACTGTATCTAGTACACGTAGTACAAATCTGTATAACGTAGTACAAATCTGTATCTGTATAACCTGAATCTGTATAACGTGCACTGAGCTCTAATTTTGAAGTTCTCCGTGTTGATCAGACCCTGAGGATACGCCACGCGTTCGTGTAACATTCAGAATCGTAAAGGAATGACGTATGACCTGTACAATGGTCGCCCCCTGAGGCATGGAAGGCTTGGCCGAGGACCGAGAGAGGATCGAGCGCTCAGCAGTGAATGTGTCAAAAACGCATTCTACCTCTGAACCACGCGTGCCCTCAGAATAAAAAAATGAAAGGCTAAGAGCAAGCAATTTGAAAAGCGTCCGATAAACGAATATTTGGCTAGTTTCGCGTTATCTTTCTGCAACTTGAGCATGGAGATAAAGCCGAAGTCCAGTTAACATTGAATTTCACGACCGCCGCGTAACGACAGGAGGTTTCCACATATAATATGGTAAAATTTTAAATAGGAACGATCATTATTTTTAAAGAAAGCTTTGCCGACTTCATTGCTTATAATTGCTCGAGCTTTTCTATTGGTGAAGACAAGTAAACAGCAGAACCGTGTCTTTCAAGCTAAATCTTAGAAATCCGAAAGGAATCGTTTCTAGAGAGTCGTGAAGGTGTAGTGCCAACTGGAATCACAACAGCGGTCCAATGTAAGTCGACCGCTGAACAACATCGAGATCGCCTTCTTCTGGGCCAGTCGCATATGAATCGTCAATGTCGACCGTTTCCTACAGTGACCTCCACAGCTGATCAGCAGCCTTTTCGATTCGCTGATTTGATTTGAAGCGTGTCTTTGAAAGAGGACGGCTGAATCATCTCCACAATGACGATTGGTGTTTCGTCGAATTCCGGTAGACACGTGCAATAGACTCCCGTTAATATCCATCAGTTGATCACAACATAACGGAAAACCCTCGTGAACCACGAGGGAGGATAATCAGCTGACGGCGAATGGCTGAAGAGTTAATCGCTTCTGTTCTAAAATTGAGCGGTTTGAGGGGGGCAAGAATCATAACAGATAATCTCATGGCACTATTAGGTTGAAAAATATGAATGGAACCTTTATAGTAGCCCCATTTTGGTAAGTGCAGCGAATTGTGAGATCTCGTGAGACTCGTGAGACTATGGAATTCACGGACCAGAAGCTCGTCGTACGGATGAGCATGTTTCGTGACTTGAAGCAGAGTAAAAATGCAGTTCAGCCAGTTGGAAAGTTGTACTCCTGCTCTAGAAAAGGCATTACTTTGAAAGCAAAAAGTCATATGATTCGAAAAAGATGAAGGTTTGTGATGAAAGTCCACTGAGTTTCCGAGTGTTTCGGCGCATCTGACGAAAAGCGTGAGCCTAATACTCCGAACTGAGCAAAAAGTGCAAGGCTTTCATAATTTGAGAACATTTTCGAAACTCGGGTCCAAGTATTAAAAAATGAAAATGATGAAAATGAAAAAATGAAAATGAAGAATGAATGGTTCCCATCTATTTGAAGCCAAATTCGGATATATTTGAGGTTTTAACGTAATGTTTTGTTTCTCTAACAAATCTCAAAATCTCGTTCAAATTGTTCTCGTTACCATGTTGGAGTTTTTGTGTTGTTGGTTACTGCACTTTTCAACACCACATGTGGAATTACCGCATGTAATGAATTTGAATTTGAATTTGAAGTAAAAGGTTCCATTCGAAGCCGAACGGGCGATCGCGTTTGGAGAATTTCTATAATAGAAGAGCTCATATACCTCTAAGCGACTAGTTAAGCACATCCGTATATTGAGATATTATTGAGATATATTGAGCTATTAATTCCATGAGATTGACACAAACGGTGATGTTTAGTTGCCAAAAAATACCAAACCAAGGATCGGGAACAATGATCGGTGTTTAGGGTTCGAAATGCTCAGTGAAAGGAGGATTATTGGCAAAGGGTTAAGGGCATAAGCAGTTATTTAGATATCTTATGACAGGCTGTTCGAACAGTTCGCTAACAATCACCTTGAGCAGTCCAGACCCATGCAGAACAGGTTTAACATCAAGTCAAATGATGATGGCTATAGAAATCTGAATAAAGTAGTAGCGACGTGGAAAAAGGAGAAATTATGATGATAACAGGAGTGCAGAGAACATTTTCTATGCTATTTCATGTCTTCGGGTTTTTGTTAATGCAAATTTCGAACCTATCACGATCATTGATCGCGAAATTGCGGCGACGTCTGGTTTATAACTGCCACTCGAATGAAGCAAGTCCATCAGTGTTGTCTTTCTACTCCCCTGCACCGATGATCTGTATAGGGCGGATAAGGACGCATAATAGGAAACAAAGGAAGAAACGGAATACAAGGAAGGAGTGCAGGTTTTGATGCTCTCGAGCAAAACACCTGATTTTGGAGCAGTTACAGGAAGTAAGGTACAACAGTGGTGCAATGCTATGAATCGCTACTGACACCCGCACAGATGAGGATCGATCTTCTCCCGGGCTAAGCAGGTCTTCCATCGTTCCGGGGTCGAGTAAATTGTTACCAGACTTGGCAGAGACTCAGACTTCGTTAGCGGATGGCTTCCACACGTCATAGTACAGGACAAATACGCACTCACTGCGCCTCAACGATTCTGAATCGAACACGAATGCGGCGGGCGTCCTTAGAGGACAGATCAACACCGACACCTTCACCTTTACCTTTACCTTTTACTCAAACAAGTTCCCACTTCAATAATGAAGTGAGACGTTGTTTGAGTGAAAGATAAAGGTTAGGGTAAAGGTGTCTGCTGATCTGTCCTCTAAGGACGCCCGCCGCATTCCGTTTCGATTCTGAATCGTAGGGTTCTTCACGGATGGACTTGTTCGACACAGCAGCATACAACAGCTCTACTGAGCTCAGCAGTAGGCTGAAGTTTGAAATATTAATGTCCCTGAAGACTCGGGAGGGTCGAGTTGTTTGGCCGTTTATAATGATGACCGTCAAAACAATGAGGGTTCAAAGCAAAAATGGGAGCGAAATTGCAGTTCTATCACAGTTCCATACATAGAAGGAATGTTGAATGTCGATGTGAAGGAAATGATTCTTTAGGTCTCGCCAGTACTGCTTTTTTATCGTCATCATGGTTTTTAAAGCGCTCTTCATTCCAGTCTCTCAGTTTCCACATAAAACGTAAAATGAGTGGAAAAAGTAGGAAGTAAGTGGAGTTCCAATGAAGAAGCGCCACTAAATGGAAACGCAAGAGGCCTTCGTTCAAGGTGCTTATTGATGAATGGGTCCAGTTTAATGATTTGTTGACTACTAGAACAAAACATCGTCAAGGAATGATATCATGACTGCGAATGGCAGTTCTCCACTGTTATCATCAATGATCATTCCGCTAGGGTGAGACTGACACTTTATGACGTGATGAGACCTTTGTAGTTCAGCAAATTGGTGATTATATGAATTGGTCATGACCTAGTACTTGAACATTGTATTATAAAAAAGCCCTGGTACATTTTCTGTGTGTTGGTGTCTTCAACATATTGGGTTTTCGGGAAAGTTCTGTCATAAAATATTCAAAAAATTCGTAAAATTCAGCGAGAAGATTTATGACCTATTCATGACTACTGATCGATAGACCAAACATTCTATAATATTCTGGGCACAGGACCTTTCTTATATATCGCTGGTGCTGGGTACGCAACTCCATTGAAACCGAAGCTATGGCTATTATCTGAGTGATTCGGTACAAACCCAATGGTATTTTATAAAGTGATTCCTCCAAAACGTTTAGGAACTCAAAATATGCAATCCAAGACCGAGACTAAGATTCGTTTACAATAAAGGTCCTTGCACTTGGCGGTAAAAAGTGTCATGAGCCTCTCTTGGTGCTCCTAAATCCTTCAAAAAAGAATGTTCTTCTCAAGTGTCAGTGTAAATCAAAGTTCTAGTTTCTGTGTTTGAGAGATTTTACTTAGCGTTGATGAGGGTTCGCGTGGTGTAGGGGTTGGTGGCGCTACTAGCGCTCGGTCCCCGCTTGGGCCAACCAAGTCTTTCACCCCTCCAAGGTCAACTGAATTGGTACCGTATTTATCTGGCAAAATAAACACTGACCTGGTATAGCGGCTGGCCTCTCATGTCATGTACAGGCCAAATATCACCCTTCTACGATTTTGAATTCAACACGAACGCGTGGCGTGTCCTCAGGGTCTGATCAACGCAAAGAACTTTACCTTTACCTTTAGAGTCTTGTTCGGACCAAATATGCGTTCAATATGCTTCTACGATTCTGAATTAGCCTGGCGCATCCTTGGGAAACTGAACGAGCACTATTCAGGGGACTGATCGGACACATTCACCTTTACATTTATTTAACGTTGTTGTATAACGACGCTCTTGGTCGCAATAAATTGAATTGAAAGATTAAATTGATTATAGCAGTACGTGATTGACTGCAGCCAAATGGCCAGGATGTTGCAAGTTTATTCCGGCTGAAGTTTCAGCGAGTTCCCCTTCTTCAAAGCCTCAAACTTGGGTAAGTAAGCCAGTCAATTTTCGAATAAGTTAAATTATCCAATTTAAAGGCTTCGAGGAGGGTGGACTCACGGAAACGTCAGTCGGAATAAACTTGTAGCATCTTGGCTTCTACCACGTGCTACTATATTCGACATGCCAAGATTTGGCAACAGTCTATCATGTGATATTTAATTAAATACTCCAAAAGATCAGGGGGAATGAGGACTAACTGGAGGGAGAGATATTGTTTGAGATTCTCTGCAAAGCAGCAGGGGAGTTGGTGGAGCGCTATGGACAGAGATCAGGAGGCGGAAGCGTTCAGCAGGGGTCGACGAGTTGAAGGTCTGAGGAGTAGCTGATCAAGCGTGTCGATGCTGTACAGCGTAACTGGATCCATTCTGATAAGCCGATTGCCGACAGAACCGGCATTTGCATGCCAAAGGTGGCGTTTTTCCATGCACCCGTTCGCCATATCAAACGAGAAAAACCATCAACCACCAACTCGAAGATAACTACCCAACGGCCAGTACATGAGTCGGCAAAAACGATTCATTATTCAGAAAAAAACTATGGAATAAAAAGAACAATGAAATAGACAAGGCAGTGGATCGACGAAGAGTGTTTAAGGAGAATCGTCACTTGGAAATGGCTAATCAATTGAAGGATCGTTTGAAAGTTGGAGTGATTGATTGGGCAATTTTGTAGTGCCGCTGTGAACGATTTATAGTTTTAATAGTCTTCAAAGCACATCCTGTTGTTCTTCTTTTCGAATGGCATCAATGTCTTATCAACAAACTTCTGTTGTTTCGTATTGATATGCAATGATATAATGTAATGATAAATAAGTAAATAAAACAAATAAAATTTACAGTAGTTCGCGAAAAGATATTTCATCTGGCATGTTTGGGTGCAGATCGTTAAATCCGCAAAGAATTGTATTTCAATGGACAGTCTTAATAACTCTTATTGGAAGTACACTAATATGTGCCCTTGTTGGAAATTCTAGATTTTTTTTCAAAAATTTTAAACTTATTGTCATATGCAGTTTCGAATAAATGTATCTTAGGAGCCGCTGAGCTTCTGCTTGTCTAGTGGTGATATTCTGATAGAGCATGATGAGTTTGTTCCTATAGGCTATGAATTTTAGTTTCAAGTCATTAAAAACCATAGATTTTTTGCGTGAATTTTTTATGGTTAAAAAATGGTGAAATCTCGAGACAGTCTTTCATATAAAATGCCATATCTCATTGTCAGTAACTAGCGAATGAAATTGCATCAGATTGGAAAGCAGTTTCCAAAACTTCAACATGCGTTAGAAAGAGAAAATCTCATGCTATCACATATCCAAATTCGATGCAATTTCATTCGCTAGTTACTAAGATATGGAATTTTACACGAAAGACTGTCTCAAGATTTCATCATCTTTTGACCATAAAAAAATTCATATAAAAAACTTTGGTTTTTTAATGACTTGAAACTAAAATTCATAGCCTATAAGAACGAACTAATCATGCTCTATCCGGAAATCACCACTAGCCCTGCATCCCATTCTCGATGAATTAGTACATAATTACTTGGCTAGAAGTAGATTTCTCCTCCATCACAATCCGCCATCTTTCCAGAGAAACATGTAGGCGAACAAGTTTTGTGAAAAAAGACCTTTGATTTTATCCCGCTCACAGTTGATTACTGTAAGGTTTGAAGCTGAAATAAGAAACAAATAAAATACAGCCGTTGATCAATAAATCAACAACAAATTGTATAGCTTCTAACGCCGATTCGGGAAAGTAACTAATTGGCCTCCAACTGCGAAAATCCTATGACTTTTATTTATTTTGACTGTTTCTGTAGAATTGTTGATGGATCTGGTATAAGCATCTTCTCTAAGTTTGATTTTCATTTTCTATTAACGCTGTGCATAGTTTAAATTTTTTGGTGAACTTTGCTTTCTGTTTACCCTTGAATGGTGCATAAATGAATGGGTAAACAAAACACGCATCGATATGAGAATGTTCGCCAGTTTTTTTTTGCCAGGACTTCTGCCACAAAAACATATGGACACTGATTTTCGACGAGATGGACACACATGCTCAAAGCTTTCCGATGAAAGTAGATCGAAAGACTCGATCTCTAGAGACAATATTCCAAAGTAGTAAAAGAATATCTGAAACATTCCTCCAGAAAAGGCGGAAATGGTGCGATAAGAGGTGAGACGCTGCGTTCCACAGAAAGGAATTCGTGTTGACGGTTATAAAAGGAGGTAATAGTTTGGTCGTTACATGCACTCCTCAAGAGTGGTATCTCTTATCGTAGTTTTCTTATCGTACTTGTTGTTTCTAGTGGAATAGGAAGAAATTCCTACCGAATCTATTTATATATCACCTTCGGATGATACAATACGGTGCTCTACAGCCCGAACTGAATATTTTTCTGATCAAGCTCGTTTTCTAAGCTGAGTACGCTGAACCTACGTTGCGACCAAATGAGAAAAACTCGGAAATTTATGAACGATCCTTTCCAGCTGATGAGATCAGCGTTCATCGTTCTGGAAAGCTGGCCATTCCAATGTCTCTATGACTTCTGAGTACGTTTCTTACAAGCCTTCCATCCCTCCGGGGTACAACCCTTCCAGCCTTCCATCCCTCCGGGGTACAAGCCTTCCATCTCTCCGGTGTCAGTAAATTGTTAGTTCTGAGTGCCAAAATTTCAGATGAAATGAACGACGTGTGTCATAACTGGCAAGCAATATAAATTTACGTAATTATTTATTTGAGTACGCGTGGTGTAGTGGTAAGAGGCGCTGCTGACACCCTCACGGTTGATCGATCCTCGCCAGGCCAACCAAACCTTCTATCCCTCCGGGGTCGGTAAATTGGTAGCAGACTTTTCTGGGAAGGTAAAAACACTGACTTGGCATAGCGGCTGGCCCCTGCAAGTCATTGTATAGGCCAAACACGCACTCACCAAGCCTCAACGACTCTGAATTGAACCCGAATGGGGCGGCGCGTCCTTCGGAGACTGATCACCTTTACCTCCTTTACCTTTTATTTATTCACTTACTCAGCTTGCGAACACACGTCGCGCGACTTATTTTGGTGAATCAGAAAACATTTTTCAATCAATCTGATGAATCGCAAAACAACAGACAGAATAGGATCCTCATCCCCTCCCTCTGATCGGCTGCGCTGGCTAAAGGCTCAGCTGGACGTGGTGGGCGGACAGTTGCGACCGTGTGGGCTCAGCCGATCGATCTTCAGTCGGAATTGGACCGTCTATAACAAACTGAACGCTGGACTTCTGATATCTTTTCGGCATCTTGGTCGATACGATGCTTTTGCCTCTCCTCATCACCATAATAGGCCTTGCTTTCTGTTCCTTCAATGGAAGGAGCAGTCCAAATGCACCACGGGCGGATAGTCGGGTGGCTTACGGTGAAGTGGAGGAGGAGTACGATTCGCTTGGAGTTCTACCTGAATCGACGGCAAACAATTATGGAGAGCTACACATTGACCAACAACCAGAAGCAGGTACGGCGCTTAATCTGCAGTCTTGTCAGCTTTCCAATAAAATGTGCCGTTCTGAAAGCTTTATAAGGTTTTTTGGCTATCAGTTTTTAATATATACCCTTTCCGCTTACCACAGCTTACCTGACATCGTCCTCTCTTCCGTTATGCCGTTTTCCTTTGTTCCTTTCGATTGCAGGATGTTCTTGCCCTATTATTGCTCTTGACTTGGTATTTATTTATTTATTTATTTTACTACGCATTTGGCGCGCTAAAATTGGAGGTGGTTAGTAGAGCAAATGACTATGAAAATACTGAGAACATTACACTAAACAAAACCTCAGATGGTAGGTAGAACGACAAACAATTCCAAAAAAATTTCGTTTTTATCATCTTCTAGGAAACCACATCAAGTAGGCCAACAGCAGATAGTTTCAAGATTTTGAAAATAGATGAAGTTTTATGAGCAGAGATGAATGCACTGTACTAAGTACAGCTTCAAAAGTGTATTTATATAACCGCCCGTTTGCAACATAGGAATCGAAAAGGTTAAGACTGGATAAACTGAGGTAGAAGGCGTAGAAGTAAGCTCCGAAGAGACAAGTAGGACAACTTATACTTCCTGGAACACGCACCCAAGAGCGGGCACCGTTAAGGCGGCCCTTTAAAGTAATACGTCGCCACGGGCGGTCTAGGAAGAGGGCTAGTATGAACTGAAGTAAGATGAGGTTTAGTATTCCGGAAAATATGCTCTGACGATCCACAAAAATATTGAGTGCTACAACTGAGTTCGCATTCACAAAAATAAGCTTGGACATTCTAATGCTGAATATCGATCGATTTGGTTGTTTTGTTTGGTTTGTTATGTCGTCTTGAACTGTAAGGTCATGCCCCAGAAGTTCTCTAGGCGGGTGGTCCCTAGGCGTGAACCCTCGGTCACCTACGTATCCTACCAGTTACGGGTGTGCATGTAGTGGACCTCACTAGTCCACTTTTTAGAGGTTAGCATTTTCTGACCCTTTTCATTTGCTCGATGGTAATCCAATTTCTTTTATTTTTCGAAGGATTTGATGCGGTGTTGAGTGGGTAGTTTCTCAGGTTGAACTTGACTTGTTCCAAGCTCTGAAGAAGGCGAGGACGGCGAAACGTTAGCCCGAATAAACTGTGATATCAATCTGGGTTTTGGTTCCAAGTACCGGACTTCCTGCACTGGCAATATTTTTCTTTCCCAGAAGAATTCGGCACCCGGAGGGATTGCAGGCTTGGTTGGCCCGGGCGAAGATCGATAGACCGTACGGGTGTCAGCAGCGCCTCTTACCACTGCACCACGCTCGCCCTGATTGATTGAGTATCCTCTATATAATAAGCGAAACCCTGTTGTTTACTTGGATGGATGGATGTTTGGATGGATGGATGGATGGATGGATGTCAATTCATTTTGCAAATGATTGGTGGTGGTGGTTTTATCTCTGCTTATCACTGAAGTCATTTTGAAAATCACATCCTGTGATAACGCACTTTCACTTCGTCCAACAATAAGGGTGATAAGGTAAAAATTTCTTACAATTAGACTTGGCCTAGGGAGGTTATTTTGCACGCTGATGGCGATTCTAGGAGCCATGTAATTTGGGGAAAAGAGGTGGTTTCAGCTAGAGTGAAAGTTCTCCCTCTCTCATATTGGTGTTAGAGTATGGCGAATTTGTAAACGCACATTTGAATTTGAGAGCATTTGACCTCTTCGAACACTCTACCAAGTAGAGTAAGAGAAACAATTCTAATTTCCGCTGGATGTCTGAGCCATAGTGAAAAGAGGAAATTGTAAGAGTGTAGAGTGTAATCAGTGGAACAGTGTCGAAGTTTCAAATGAACGAAGGGTGACTTAGCTTGGCAAGCAATGAGGATTAGTGTTTATTTATTTATTTATTTAACGAAGTTGGAGAACGGACGTTTGGCGGCCGATAGGCCGATGAACGGCTGGTAGTGAATAGAAATGAAAACGTATACGGAACAAGATGACCTCACCCTTTTCATCGGTAGAGCTCTTTGCTCGTTGTTAGTGATGTTGCTAAGCATTGATTTGAATTAATTGAAGAGGTAGTTTAAGCTATTGATTGTATTTGTTTAAACCAATGCCATTTCTTCTAATCATGGGGTATGGATGACCGTTTTGGAGCAAATAGCCGACGTAGCCGAAACGTACATTGTGACAGGAGCAGCACGAGCCGCGTTGACACCACGTCGGGAACGTTCGTCTCCAAACATTCATCGCCGAATTTCTTAGGCTCCGTTCAAAATGATCGCCTTCCTACGAAACGGGTTCTACCATAAGAACATCAGCGAAGGGTAAAAGGTTGACGTTTATTCGTTCCCTGAGGACACGCCATGCATTCGTATTCTATTCAGAACCGCAAAGGCATGGTGAAAGCGTATTTGACCTGTACAATGACTTGTGAGGGCCAGCCGCTATACCAAGACAGTGTCCTTACCTTCCCAGACAAGTCTGGTTCTAATTTAACCGGCGCCGGACGGAGGGAAGGTATGGTTGGTACGGATCGGGATCGATCGCTCGACGGTGCGGGTGACAGTAGCGCCCCTTACCGAGATAGAGAATAAGCTCTTTTTTGTTCTACCAATAGTACAATTCGTTACTTTTCCGAGAGGTTCGAGAACTTCTTTAATTACTAGAAAATAGATATTTTAACACCTAGTTAATCTCTTCTTCAATATACATTTTTACAAGCATCCTCCTTGGGATTATCATAATTTACCCAATTCCTATGGTTCAGGATCGTCTCGATTCACCCCGTTCCCAAGGTTGGGGACATCATTTACCAGGTTGTCAGTTCCGGCTGCATTCAGTGCAGAACAGGTGGGTGAGTCTCAATGCACTCCCATAATGTCAGCAATCTACCGTAGTCTAATAAAAATGTTCGACTCAGCTCAGTTATGTTTTCCCGTACACTTTGAAGAGTTTAGAGTTGTCTTCAATTTAAACATCTTTAAAAAAATGAGTCGAAGTGGTCTAGAAAAAAATTGGAACGCGGACCTGAGGTTCATCTTGAGATTTTGTTTTTTTTTTCATTTTACTTTCATTTTTCGCCTTACAACTCGCAAGTTCCTCTGCAGAAACCTATAGATTCCCGTCAACCTAGATATTGACGGTTTTTCAACTTTACTCACCCATAAAATTGAATATCAAGTTGAATTGAGAATTAAAAATATTTTCTCAAAATCGAAGAGTTCAGGGTGAGTTCCTCGTTGAAGGATCTGAGGCGGCTTATCGTCGACTAGTAGAAGGCATTATGCCGCCTCAGGAACACGATGAGAGAAGGATCACCGCCATTGCTAAGGTTGGTTCTATTTATTTATTTATTTATTTATTTATTTATTCACGCTAAAGCTGAGAAGACAGTAACACGGTTATCTAGAAGTTATAAAAAAGAGCGTATCTGAAATGGTATCAGTTGCTTCCAAGATGGGAGAGCTGTGGTTCATAATTGAGAGGAAAAAGGAAAAAAATTGAGAAAAAATCCTCCTACTGGAAGACGTTGCAATTGGGAGTTTGCTATTGGCCGTTGCTTTTTTCAACATCTTAGCTTTCGGCCACTCATGTGGAATGAGATGTCACTATATCCTCATGCGTTCTAAATGTCGATCAATCGATGCTCTATTGAATATTTCGGTATAGTTTATAGTTTCTTTGCAGAATCCCAAACTATACAACAATGGACGCTCTTCTTATGCACTGGGATACTCGTATGCAGGTATTTTTTGCGAAACAATTGGACTTCGGGTCTGTTTCCTAGTTTTTTTTTTTTCAAAATTTCAGAAGTACTGTAAATGTAAAAAAATGCAATTAATGGCATTTATGGCATGATTTTTCGAGGATAATGTTAAGGTTATATCAAACGACAAGCCAGGCGCTATCCGATCATGATGTACACTCTGGTGCAGTGCGTTCCTTGTCAAAGAGCCAAGCACATGCTCGCCGTCAATTATTCGGACGTCGCCGCTCATTTTCTCGGTTAGCAATCAACAAAACATTATTTCTTTTACTCATCTAGACAGAGCGACCGAAGTACAGTGGTAAGAGGCGCTTCTGACACCTGCACGGTCAAGCTATCGATTTCGGACCGGGCTAACCAAGCCTTCCATCCCTCCGAGGTCGAGTAAATTGGACACTCGCCCTGACACTTGCTCTCGCAAGTCTGTAGACCAAATACGATCGATTCCGAAGACATTCGCTGACGGTTCTATCTTAAAATATAACCTGTGTTTTTTAAAAATAATATGCTATTTTGACATCCCTCCGATCTGGGATCCGAGTAAATTGGTACCAGACTTGTTTGGGAAGGTGAAGACACATGTTTGACTTGGTAGAGCATGTAAAAGGCTTTGAAGTTCATGGCTCTCGCAAGTCATTGACTTCAGTTTTCATTAATTGACAGTACAGACCACGCTTGAATACGTATTCACCGTACCTCTACGATTCTGAATGGAACACGAATGCATGGCGCATCCGTGGTGGATAGATCAACGCCGACATCTTCACCTTTTACCTGTATGCTAACCATGCTTGTACTCCATCATGACGGCTAACTTTAAATATTCTTGACGGGAAACTGATCTTAACGCATTCGAATCAGTCCACAAACAGTCCTAGGGCACTTCAATTTGGCAAAAACAATGGCATTGAAAAATTATGCCATTTGCACCAATCGATTTTCCACATATTGACTTGAATTACCTAATCGGGAGCTCGGTGGAAGATTTGCTGAGCAACTTGGCCTTATCGTGGTCGTGAGTCTTCAAAAATTATAAACGTGCAAAATGTTCCACTTGATGATTTTTTTCAACTATAAAATTACAAGGAAAGCCCAACAGAGACTAAGGCCACAAATCGTGGATTTGAAGCAAGAAAGCTCATAAATACGTTTGGAGGGAAACTTCAGGTGTTATATTATTTGGATATTTTAACTAATCATTATCGTATCTCTGATCGGACCACAAGGTGAAGAAACACATCTCCTTTCCTGTTTCCTCAAAGCCTCCTCCTTAAAATAGTATTCAGCGATAATTGTACAGCGTTTTCTGGTTTTTCAAGTTCATCAGATTCGCCTTAAGCAGAATTATTCAACTTTACGTTTGACGACTGTTAATTCAACGTTTCTTTACACTGATAACCTTCTTGTTAAATGAATGCATTAATTGAGAAATTGATTTTTCCAGAGATTGTCGGCCATGAGGACTGGCAGAGACAACTGCAGGCCGACTTGCATCGGATTACAGGACAAGTGACGTTTCCCTACATCTTCATATGCGGTCGACATATCGGAGGTATGATATAGCTCGTATCATCCATCCTTCAAAAATTCATTCATTTTATTCGATCCATATGCCCTTCAGTGACACTATAATTAGTCTTTGTGAAGATGCCCACAAAAATCTAAATCAAGGAGTTCGGCTTCGTGAACAATACCTTATCTTACGAAGCGACCTTGTGACGGTGGGCAGCATCGAAGAGATTCAAACCCTGTTAAGTAAGACATATTTTTTACAAAAGTTCCACATTGCTGGGTTGAACCCACGGCAACTGAGCGCCTCACAGCATCTTCAGTTGCGTCCCTGAACAAGGGCGCGCGTGGTGCAGTGGTAATAGGCGCTACTGACACCCGCACGGTCGATCGATCCTCGCTCCGGCCAACCAAGCCTTCCATCCCTCCCGGGTCGGTAAATTGGTATCAGACCTCTCTGGAAAGGTAGAAACACTGACTTGGTATAGCGGCTGGCCCCCGAGGGCCATTGTATAGGCCAAACACGCATTCACCAAGCCTCTGCGATTCTGAATTGGACTCGAATACAGCAGCGCGTCCTTTAAGGACTGAGTAACGCCGACACCTTTACCTTTACCCTGAACAATTAACGGCACTGAAAGGTAAAGGTAAAGGTGTCGGCGTTGATAAGTCCACTATTGACGCGCGTTGTTTCTTTCACTCAGAATCGTAGAGACACAGAGAATGTGTATTTAGCCTGTACAATGATATGCAGGGTTCTGCCGCTATACCAAGTCGGTGTCTACCTTTCCACACAAGTCTGGTACCAGTTTACACGACCACGGAAGGATGCAATGCTTTGTTAGCCCTGGCGGAGATCGACCGCTTGACCGTGCGTGTCAGTAGGGCTTCCTACCACTGCACCGCACACGCACGCTAGCCATTCTTACAACAGAAACTCGTGAATTTCATCCTTCTTGCAGGGATTCTTATTCAGTGTCCCGAATTGGGTCACGGATCGACCCATTAAGCCGCAGTTATAGTAGGACCCCGGCGAGGACAACATGTAAACCTTTACAAGAAGTACCTGAACAAGTCAAAAGGACTTTATCACATCAATTAATCAGCGCATATTAAAAACTTATCAAGATGAAGCAGATCATTTTCAACCGAATGGGTTTTGTTCTGCTACCGTGATTTGTTTCCGTGTTGGGCGATTTCTTATTTGTTGCGATTACGTCCGCCCTGCGTGAAAACAGCGAACGGAATCGCAGAAGGCTACCAGTGTGATGAAACGACCACCTTTTTCGCCTTCATTCGTGCTTCATTTTGTCAGGTTTTTCGCGATCTTCAACAGCATTCCCAGGAAAAACACGCCGTAATAAGATAAAAATTGGGAGCCTACCGATTTTCGCTAATCAGAAAGAATCTGGGAACGCTCGAGAAGCACTGTTTATAACTATCAATCGCACGAAAACCAACAAACGACAAAAAATTATCCCATGAATTTTATAGCTGCGTGCTTCGAACAAGCACAACAACGAGAGAAAAATAAACAAGAACTTGATGGCGGAACACAACAATACAACAGCCAGCCATATACAGATATCGCAACAAACCGCAATTTCAACGATTTCAAATAGAACCCCCATCTACAGTGCGTCGAGAAACACTTGGAATTTTGACAATTCGTGGTCTCTTCTCGAATTGGTTGACAGTGAAAAACAACAACAAGCAGAAACTGGCAAGGGACTGGTAGCGACCTAAGGCTCTGGGAAGAGGAGTAGAATCGACGCACTGATAGAGGTTCTCAGTTGCAGATAAAGTGTGCGGAATTATAGGATACATTTGAAAAAGCAGGAGGAAAAGGTATTCGCCCGATTTGAAAGAAAAAGGCCCACGATCAAGATAGAAAACATTTTCAGGTGCCTCGGATCTGTTCGAGCTACACCAAAATGGACAGCTGCGAACTACGCTGAACAACTGCACCTGATAACGTTAATTTGTGATATTCCGTAAGATTTAATTCACATACAAATAAATTAGTAATTAACATCTATAAATGTATCACAATCGAAGACGAGTACACGTTGACTCAAACGTAAAATAACGCTACTAATAGTGAAACGGATGCGACTAAACAACTGCTGTACCCATGAGTGGTTGATAATAGTTGCGCGCAAATGCAGAAAGTTGTCTAATTACCTATCACAGATTTGTATTGATCGCCTCGAACCCTCTACTCCTCATCGGAGTCCGACCCTTCGGTGTACTCTTCGTCGCTCGAGGCAACGACCTTCTCGCTTTCATCCTCCGTGTCCTCGTATTTGGGAAGAACAATTTCCTTGGCCTCTTTCACTTCAAGCTGAAAAATACGCTCATGAAAGCAAGTGACGAACACATGAAAAACGGAAGAATGATCGAAGTACCTTGATATCTTTGTTGTAGTCGGAATCCATATATGAATCTGACCTAACAGAGAGTTGATAGTTGTAGACACCCTTTGTCGGTGGTGCCGAAAACCGCATTTCCACCTGAATACTCTCTTGGATAACACCATAAATAAAATCTTAAGATGAAAATTTCATATAGTATAAGGTACTTTAACGTCTGTTGAGAACGGAACTAAACCGACTAACCGTTTGCTCGTCTACTAACGTCTTGCAGGCTACCGTTGGACAAACGAGGCGTCGTTGCTTCTTATCCCACATCGTCATCACCAACCACCTTTAAAATGAAAACTATAACGAAAAGAAAAAGAAATAAGAAAGAAAGGATATGCAGCTACATATATTATACAGTTAATCTGAGAGATCTTGCCTATGTTTGTTCATTCTTTTTGCAAAAAACTACCACTTATTCGATTAAGCCTAGCACTAAAACCTCGGACTACTGTTCACGCTGAATGCGTCTTTTTCATTTACGAAAGATATAGAGACGAACGTTGACATTAAGCAGATCTATACCTACATCGGGGCGCGTGTAGTGTAGTGGTAAGAGGCGCTTTTGCCACCGGCACGGTATAGAGATCGACCGTTGACTGATCAACCTCCTACATTGGGGCGCGCGTTTTACCTATTGGCACCTACATTAACTGGAGTATGATGTCCGAACGCTACCAAATGAGCCCGAAAATACAAAAGTACTATAAGTCATAGGAGGACTTCCAATCTGGACGTGTCATTTTTTCGAAAGAATATCGGAGATAAACTCACCACCACTCGTACTTCTCAGCAGGGAAATACGGACAGTGAACAAGATGCGTTTTATGCGATTTAGCATCGAAGTTCACCTGAAAACAAAAAATTAAGCAACAGATGAGGTTCACCGTTATCAACGCGAATATAGACCAACCTTTCTTAAAGAACCCTCCTCCCAATCATCTTCAACATCGCTTTCTTCGAATTTAGGAGGTCCCTCCGATGACGACAGCGATCCCTGTAAAGTGCTATTCATTAAAAAGGCCTCCAAACTGCTACAGAAAAGCAGCGCCAGATACGTCGTTTAGACTACTGTAGTGTTTGCTCAGGCGGGATTTGAACCCGCGTCTCAACCTATCCGGGGCTGTGCACTAACGAATTCCGCCTGAGATGCGTTTTTGTGATAAGCCCAGCACCATCATTGCAACATCCTATTCCAGTATATATAATAGTAACCCGCTGAAAAGCGATAATAAAGCTGGAATTTCAGCTTCAGGCACTACTGAAGATAGTTCACCTCGAAAGAAAATACGACCCTCTGCATTATTAATCAGTGATTTACTGGATAGGGGCGAAAGAAAACGATTGACGCACCTCATCATCGTCATCATCATCGTCCTTGTCCGTCCTGTTTTCGTTTTCTTTGTTATTTTCCTTGCTATCCTTTTCTTTCTTCTCCTTCTCATCGACTACAGCAGGTGCAGCGGCAGCAACGGCATTGACCACCTAATCGGATAGGCTTCAAGTAATGGACTGGATGAAAAGAAGCACAAATCCCACCTTCTTCACTTGTTGCTTCTGCGGCTTCTTTTTCGCACCACCCTTCTTCTTCTGTGGACGATTTTTCTCCCATGGCTTCTTCTTCTAAAATGGATAGGAACAGTCAAGCCAGTTGTCGCGGATTATGATTGTGATTTTTGCGGAATGATTGGCCAGCTTGAGGAAAGCTATTCAAAGTTCACAACCTAGCTACAAGAGGGAGGTGTGTTCCCTCTTCTATCCACCTGTATAGGATTATTCAAGCTAAACAGACTTTTAGCCTTTCTTCCTCCCTATCCCAAAGTATGACTTCCTGTTTCCTTACATACCGCTCTTACTTGGTTATTCAACTTCTGTACGTTTTCAACAATACCAGAGTGGAGGAAAGACTGAGTAAGAAAGTTTGGTCAGGCTATGACTAAAAATTCAACTACAGTATATCATCATTCCTGAGTCAATTCGAAAGACTTATAAGAAAGAAGGAAAACGAAGATCAATAAAACTCAAGTATCCTGACCTTGACTTCCTTGACCTCTTCTTCCTTGATCAGTCCATCCCCTGCGCCCACTTCCTCATCCTCCTGATCACTGTCCGCACTAGCGTCTCCATCCGCGTCTTCTCCTACATGCACTCTTTGATCCTCAAGTCCTGCAGCCTATAAACGAAACCACGAATTAGTGTATACGTTATGAGCTTATAGGTTTCTTTTTCATAATTAGCGATATGCACTGAATAGAATACAGATTGATGAAATTTATTTGTGAAATGGCGAGGAAACTCTCGTCTTTGGTTCGATTATTAAAGACCTCAGCGGTTGCTAGCTGCCTCACTTTCTTACGTTTCGCATTCTTTTTTGACTAAGATGTACAGAGGTTGTCGGGCTAATTTGCGAACGAACATCAGCAAAACGAGAACTGATGATAAAGATCAGACGATCGTTCGAGATAGTAGACGGAAAGGTAAAGTAAAGGTGCCGGCGCTGATCAATCCCCTAAGGACGCACCGTCGCATTCGTGTTCAACTTAAAATCGTAGAGGTATGATGAACGAGTACTTAGTCTTTACAATGACTTGCGGTGGCGATTTACTATATCAAGTCAGTGTTTTTACCTTCCATACCAGTCTGGTAGGATGTTACTCGACCCCGGGGGGCCCTTCAAAGGGGTATGTAGCGGAGAAATTCACTATCCAAGAAAAGTACCGTTTACCAGAAAAACAAAGTAGAGCTCAATATCACAAGGTTCCCTATATGAAGCGAATTAATAGACGTTGACCTTTCGAAAATATTGATATTTACTTACTACGCAAAATAACAGTGCACTGATGGGTGATGGTTATTATACATGTATATTTTATATAGTATGTTGTTATATATTTTTATGTATATTTTCCTCTATGAAGAAGTTTCACCATTCGATAGACACAGTTTCACTTTATGATTTCTTCTAATCCATTTTTCCTTTTCACTAAGAATAGCCTCGTGATGCCTATCACATGAAATACAGGGTGTCCCAAAAAAATGTACCCACTGTTTGAAATGCCATAACTTTGGCGAAAGTGAACCGACGATAACGAACCATAGCTTGGACGATAGCTATGGAAAAAGAAAATTTTCTGGTATGTGTTTGGTGGGGATTGCGCCATGCACGCAACCGAGGCCTCGGATTTGGACCTGATTGATAGTGCATGGGTTATATGCTTGTTCCATTTCGGTCGTAAACAAGTGATATCGCCGCTATAAGTTCCTTCTGAGGCAATGAACATATCGACTTGCCGCAGATTTTGGTTAGGCATGGAACAACATCAATATCGATCAATAATTGTAACCACTGTTTGAGAAGCTAAAACTCTTCCAACAGCGATGCAATCATATGAAACGAATTCACAGGAATGTAAAATGTATGAACCACAAAGATCGCGCCATGCACCTGTCCGAATCGTCGGATTCGAGACCTGATTGAAAGTTCACGGATGACATGCTTGTTCTTCTTTGGTCGCCAACAGGTTATATCGCTGATACGCGTTTTTCTTGATGCAGTAAACATAAAAACATCAAAACATAACAAGTTTAACAACATAACAGTTGCTATTACATGCTCATTACGAGAGTCCTGGGTTTTTGAACAGAGTAAGCAGTATTGTGCAAAAGCATTTCAAAAAGCATGTTAAACTTGTTACGTTTTAATGTTTTCATGTTTACTGCATCAAGACAAACGCGTTTCAGCGATATCACCTGTTTGCGACGAAAGTTTGGCAAGCATATCACCCGTGCACTTTCAATCAGGTCTTCAATCCGACGATTCGGCCAGGTGCATGGCGCAATCTTTATGTTTCAGTCACTTTACAGTCCTTTAAACTCCTTGCTTATGACTGCATCACTGTTGGAGGAGTTTCAGCTTCTCAAACAGTGGTTACAATTATTGACCGATATTGATGTTATTCCATGCTTAACCAAAAGCTGCGGCAAGTCGATGTGTTCACTGCCTCAGGAGGAACTTATAGCGGGGATGTCACCTGTTTACGACCGGAATGGAACAAGCGTATAACCCATGCACTATCAATCAGGTCCAAAATCCGAGGCCTCGGTTGCGTGCATGGCGCAATCTTCACCAAACACATACCAGAAAATTTTCTTTTTCCTTAGCTTTCAGCCAAGCTATGATCCGCTTCGATTGGTTCACGTTCGCTAAAATTATGGCATTTCAAACAGTGGGTACATTTTTCTGGGACACCACATAAAATATTCGGTGCTTGAAACAGGGACATGAAGCAAATATAATAATCCAACATTATTTCAATCAAAAAACTAAAAATAATCACAAACACATCAAACAAGAAAGCAGTAGAAGAAAACTCACAATAGGGTCCAATAAGCTTGTCCTCTTCAGAGTGACCTTGACAGTGACCACACAGCCAGCAGTTACCTCTTGGTCGTCGTCTTCACCCTCCACTTCAAAAAGAATATATGACATTACGAAAATGAACAAACAAGGTTATAAGCAAAGCGAACAACAACATTTCAACAATCAACTTATTTTTCAGCTACTGGAATATATTTGAGGCAGAATCTTTCAGAACAAACTGCAAAAGCAATGTAAACGGAATCGAAAGTGGAAATGCCATCTCCTTCGGTAAAACCCTAGTCAACTCGGCTAAGAACAATGATGGAACCTCGAAGCTCTCCGAGATAGCCTATTAGTTTTGAAACTTAAGAACTAACCACTTCTCGCACTTTTCACAAGGAAAATGAAAAACGATAAGTACAACAACGGGCTCCCAACGACAAGAAAAGGAAAATGAAAAACGATAAGTACAACAATGGGCTCCCAGCGACAAGAAATGAATCAAAATCCCCATCCAATTGTGGAAATGCGACATTATAATTCAACCTTACACAAACCGACAAACGTACCGACGATGGCTGTCTGAATCGATAGCCTAGGCATCGAGGACAACACGACAAGAATGTCCCGATATTCCTCATCTGACAGAGACTTCAAGAGAGCACGTCTTTTGTCGCTATCCATAGTGGCTAGATCTCCGCATGAGAAAACGCGCCCCTGAAGACATATGTTAGCTAAAACATATAATAGACAACCGGGCACAGGAAAAGGACCAAAAATACCTTTCTAAGATAAGGAAGATTGTGATCGGTGATATGAGGAAGCTGCAGAAGAGGGCTGTTCTTTGGCCACAACGCTTGTACAAACATGGGTTGGAGTCGTAAGAGGTTGTCCAACGTCTCTATCGGTACTTTGGTCTGAAACTCTGAGGATCAAGGAGATCCTTTGATCCACTCACACAAATAGTTTTCGAGTTTAAAGGCTTCTTCAATTACTCAGCCACACTTACCTGGGTATAGAAGGAAAGCTGCTGTGAAATTGAGATCATTTCTTCGATGAGACGAAGCACACGAGTAAGCACGTAACTGAAAAATGGTACCCGTAAAAATGTCTTTCCCATTTTCATTCTTTCTTTCCTCGTTTTCTTTCTCCTGTGGGAGCAAGAAAACAAATAATCGCTCAAAAAATTCACGTTACGCTTCGAGAAGAATTGCACGACATACCGCTGATCGTATTCGAGTCCTTCGTTGTCGAGCGGAATCCGCGTCAGGTAGGAGTGAATTAGAATACGCGCCTTGAGTGAATACGGTAGCGAGAGTGGCCGTTCCTTCTTATTCTCTCCAAGGTTTGGTAACGACTTCATGCGACTGAATAGAAACGGTTAAACATCGAATTGTAGGATTGAGAAAAAGGTTTAAAAAATACCGAGTCAGTTCAACATCGTCAGATTCGCGTTCAATAATGTCCTTATTATACTGCTTCCAGAACTCGAACGCTCCACCCAGGAGCATGAGCATCCCTGTAACGATTTTGAACTGAGGAAGTTCACTGTTTGAATTTTTTCTACTCGTTTTTGAGGGTTATTGCTATGCATAGTGAAAGACAAGGTTGTACCGATAACGCTAGATCCACATCAAAAATAGCGTCTTAAACGGGGATTCGAACATACGCATTGGGCCTATCTATGGACCCGTTATGCTGGACCGCCAATATTTTGGCTCACTTCGGCTTGTAGTGTCGCTGAACATGGTCGCCCTGGCTATGTTCCGTATCAGCGTGTCATTCTGCTTGGTCTACTGGGCAAAGAATTTTTTTTTCACCATAGCTCCGATAACTACAGCTAATATTTGTTGAAATAGGGCGCGCGTGGCACAGTGCTAAGAGGCGCTACTGACACCCGCACCGATCGGAAGGTCGATACCAGGGCGTCTCGCCCGGCCGGGAGAGACGACCATACGGCACCAGCACAGGCTAATTAAGTCTCATATCTCTACGGGATCGGGTAAATTGGTACCGACTTGTCTGCGAAGGTGAAGAAACTAAAATAGAATAGCGGCTCACCCCGCAAGTCATTGTGTAGGCCAAATACGCATTCACCACGTCCCTACGAATCTGAATGAACACGAATGCGTGGCGCATCCTTAACGGGACTGATCTACGCCGACGCGTTGACCGCTACCTTTAACTTTCAACAAAGCTCAGACTACAAATCCAGCTAATACAAACGCGAGTGGAAACGTCTCACCGTTACCGTACTTGGACAGAAAGCACCACAACCAAGAAAATTGCCAAAATTGAACGTTACTAAAACACTCACTGTTGATTTCCATCTTCGGTGTCTTGTGCAAGAAATAATAAAACAGTTGTGTGGTATCCAGCAGAACTTTGTCCACATTATACTTTATAGAATTGTACCACCAAATACCCTTAAATATAGTTTAACTTGCACCACAAAATGAAGGTGGCTATCTAAAAACTTACCACAACGACTGGTAAAACAACCATGAATAGGAGACCATAAAACGCTAGCACCCACAATCCATACTCTTTGCTAACAAGCCACTTCGGCAAGGCAATACCAAACGTTGTCGCTAAAAATTTTAATCTCGAGGAGAAAATAAGTTTACAGTTACCAATGCAGAGAGAGAAATGGTCTACCTGTCGGGCCATCAGGATTTCCATATTTTTCCCAGTTTTCGCGAGATTCTTCATCGGTCAAAGCCTGATAAGCTTTCGCTATTTTGTCGAACATCTGAGCGTCACCTCCTCTGTCAGGATGGAGTTTCTTCGAGAGCTCACGGTACGCCTTTCTCACGGCAGACGGATCAGCACCCTATGATTTTCGCATCAGAGGAAATCAATAAGAAACGACAAAAAACTTCTATCAATGGTTTTCACACCTCACCTGGTCCAGTCCCAAGATTTGATATGGATTGTACTCCTCGTGCGTAACTTCTATCTCTGTCACCTTCTTAACAATGAGAGCGAACAAGGCCCACGCGATGACGAGGAGCTAAACGGAAATATTCAACATTAGAAAACAACCGTTCTCATCAGTTAAAAATTGTATGGAGACGTTTTTATCAGTGAAGAGTGAATGAAATCACTTACAACAATGGTCAAAACCGTCTTCGTTCGCTTCCATGGCCTATCGGCTTCCTTCTGTTGGCGTTTCTTCACGCAGCCATGACACTGACACTCATGTTCATCAACCTTGACGGGCTCTAAAAGGGTGAAAATAGTACAAGGCTATGGAATACGAAAACAAGGCAAACTATGCCACAAAAATGCGCGGCGTTTTATGCTTCTCTCAAATGCGAAAATTGTCTTGGCTCAACACCTGTGCGTCTGCTGCTCACTACTTTGGCAGCATAAAACATTGAAACGATAGCTAGAAATCAGATTTCACACCACGTCTGACGGAAAGAACCACTTAAGCTTAATAATATCGTTACTGTCGGTCCTATGTAGGTTGGTGGTACAGCCAAGAAACATGCTCCAAGTATGCGCGAACATGGTGAATTCGAAAGTACACCTGGTACATCAATTTGGCTTGCATGGAAGAATTTAGTAAGTATAATAATCACGGCGAAACGAAATCTTCTCCTGGTTGCACTCCAACCAATATACCAGTAGCTCTTTCGTCACACTATCTTTCCAAGGTAATGTCCATTAGTTTTAAGGCCCCTTCAGACTTTACTGCGTTGCTGCCGCAGTAATGATGAAACACAGGGACCGGCGACGAGCTACGCAGTAGAGCAGTATCCGGTTTCTAATTTCTTTGCGAAAACCAGCCACATCGTCGACTATGCACTAAATAGTTTTTTGACCAACGACAGTCCAGTGAACGGCCGAAAAAAACGCGCAGCTATTGCAGAAATACGCGCGCCCCCTGTTTACTGCTCTACTTTGGTTTACTGCCGCAGTAGAGTCTGAAGAAACCCTTAATGGTGAAGTTGGGAGTAGGAGTTGATGCGAAATCAGCTATTTCACAGTTGTAAAACAAGCTTGAAAAAAAACAATTGAGAAAACTGTAACAGCTAAAAGTAACGTACCAGCCTTTCCAGTGGGGAAGAAGAAGTAAGTGGCCGGAAGCAGAATAATTGCATAGAAAGAAACGAGGACGTAGTAGAATGTGTTACCCACTTCATCATACTCGAATGAAGCCCGTCCCATAGCCTAAAAGAGAACTCAAAATACGCACTCTGACGTGGACTACGCAAAGGAATCGATTAATCGGGAAGCCACATGCACATCATAATAGACAGCACCGACACCCTGCAAAGTTACGAACGGAATATGATCACGAGTTTTCCATGCGAATCGAGAAAGATGAGGCTCATCAAGAATTCAGTAGCGCAACCTAATTACAAAGTGATAACAGTGAAAATCGAGCGACACATGCTCGTATATCAGCCAATAACAAATGAGGAAGAAAACTGGATAGAATCCTGCCAAAAGGGCATTAAATAGAATATAGACGGTGAATCACCGGAAAAACAGTTAAGTCGCCATCATTTTACAAATTCTTCACGTTTCCGAGAAGCCATGGAGGTTCAGAGGTATCTGTCTACTGCTCTGAAAACTTTCAGCTCACATTTGCATACTAGCATGGCATAAGAGGTAGTGGAGAAGAGCAGGACCATGATTCATGAATACTACAACCGAAATAAACCCCACCCGAACGGCGCTCAAACCGTGATTATTCACGTACCATTTCAGGTTCATCCAGGGTTTGAATGGTCTAACACATATTATTGGCGCGGCGGGGGTTAATAACGGCGCATGCACCTCAAGAAACCCAGATCGAATCTCAGAGCTCGTTGATGCATCCGGGTTTGCGCACCGCTGGATATTGAAGCCTTGCTGCACTTGGGAGTTGTCTACACATCTTGTAAATACCCAATCAATCCCATTGCGCGCATTAATGGATCAGGGTCTGCGCATCTTTCGGGGTATATTTCGGGTATACCATCCGTGAATCCGTTTCTAGAGTCATTTCAACTAAATTAAGCCGGATTTAAACCCATCACAGGCTAATTACCAACATTTTCCAACGAAACACAAGGATGAGCGGAGTACTTTTAAAGGTGATTTTACATCACAAGCTCCCGCGGAATAGTAGTGCACAACTCAATAACTTGAATATAAGCAATGATAAAAGCGACGATACGTAGAATCCACCTGCGAGTGGTGCGCCAGACTGTGGCCACCCGTTAAAACAAACACAAATTTTCGACCCCACCTGTCAACATGATAGCTTACAGCTATCAGTTCCAACCTCGCCTATTCAGCAATAGCTGACTAATTCGTTGTTTTTCTCTGACTCACAACTGCACACCCACTTTCGTGACTGATACGCTGTTAACATAGAGCGGCCAAACTATACGGACTGTGAAATGTTTTCGCTGAGAAGCGTAATCATTAATAATTCAAATTGAATCGATTAAGCTCGTGAAAGGTCGGGCGAGGAATATTTTCAGCGCATTAAATCGTCACAATGCAATGGATATAATTTCATGCGAAGACGATAACGAACGGAATGCAGCAGCTGCATGTCGTAGTAACGTACCAGTGGCCATAAAAATCGTTTCCAACATTCAAATTCAATCTGTTACGACCATTGAAACCCGTTAAGCAGTTAAGCTCAGAAAGTTGAACAACAAAAGACGATAGTATTTGGAGAGATCAGCTCCTCCAGATCGATACCGTCAAGAGTGAGACAGAGTCAAATGGAACACCGTTCCGGTCCATACGTCGGACGAATGCTTTCTAGCTTCTATTGTCGGCCTTTCATGCCGTATTCTTCAAAATGTTCCTCTAGTATGTCAGGAATCGGCCAAATAAATTTGAAATTTTGAGAGCGTTTTTGAGCGAAAAGATTGAAAAGAACGAAAGGTATATATGTTGCGTTCTATCATAGCAAATTTCCATGCATCAAGCGGGCGACCCTTCCCAGAACATTATAGGACATTATGGAACATTATTAAATCGAATTTGGGTGCTATTGGGGTGGTGTGGAGCCAGAAAAACGTGGTACTTGCTATACCTACTGGAATCCTCACAAGAGCTCAAATTTTTTCAGCGGAATATTTTCAAATTCTCCATACTACGACACCTATCTAAACAGATTTCTAAAGAAAAATATCATCTAGAGAATTGTTTCTTTAGCTGTACCTGCAACCTACCAACACCCGAATTACATATTTCTCAACTGGATGCACTTGGGACCGAGAGCGAGTTTTGTTAGATGAAATCGTTACTATAGGTAAGCAAATATCAACAGTTGCCAGTTCATTCTGCCACAATACCCTGACACTTCACCATACCTCTAGCAATCCTACCGAACTGTTTGAAGAAAATTGGAATATGACTTACTAGGTAAGCAATATAAGCCTAGGTATTTACTGTTGGAGGAAAATTTTATCGAAGGACATATTTTCCCACACAGACCTGCTCAGAATAGTCATTTATTCATTCATTTTACGATGCTTGCGAAGCAACTTCGGCAGCTGAAGCCGATAAAGGTCTTCCATCATGTGAGAATCCAAGAACGCGAAATAAAACCGTAATCGAAAAATTGTTCTGCACGGAAACAAGTTCTGTAGTTTTGATTTGTAATTCCGTTGACAGTTTTCGTGTGGTGAATTACTGAATTTTAAGTTATCTATCACTTGAACTAGGTTTCAGACTGTCGTGGAGGGACGGGCACTCAATACAGTTCCATTACACTTTCTTTAGCTCGCGATGTCCAAAATTTTGACAAGTTTGATTTGGACGTGCTGCTGTTTTTTTTGATGTTCATTTGTCCAATGATAGGAAAGAGAAGCCAGGACTTTATCTCTTGCCGGCTGCAGAGCCAAACGTGCGCACCAGCCCCCTCATCTATAGACATTTAACGGATCTCAATACCATACTAGATAACCGTGATGACGTCATTAATCCATTTTTAAACTGTATCTAGGTAGGTCGAATCGTATTCAAGGGAACTGCTGCTGCTTGTCGTTGCAAACAGTGCTGCTTTCTGACCCAGAATATCCACAGTTGGCCACATTCTCATTGAATTCAGATTTTTTACTCTCATGTATGGATTTTTTATGCCTTAAATAAGTAAACAAATAGATTAACATCGAAATAAAAAATAGAAGATATCTAAAACAAAGCGAAAACTGATTTTAAAAAAACAGAAAGAAATCAAGAAATTAAGGAAAACGAAAATCAATGAAAAAACAGAAGAAATCAAGCCCACATTCTCTTTGAATTCAGCTGTTTTACTTTCATGTATGGAATTTTTATGCCTTTAAATAAGTAAACAAATAGATTAACGTCGAACTAAAATCTAGAAGATATCTAAAACAAAGCAAAATCTGATATAAAAACAAAAAATCAAGGATAGCTAAGACGACCAGACAGTGGGCTGCATTATGAGTGCAATGGATGGTCCAGGACAAGAAATACGGTCCCCAGGAAGGGGAAAGGGTCGTGGTCCACCGGGCGGAAAAAACGACGGTGACCACGGCGCGCAGCAGTCCGGCGCCGTGGTCCGACGGCCAGGCGCTTCCGTGCGGGACCCTCGCCGCGGCTTCGCCCCCGCCGCCGGCTCGGATCTCTCCTTGGACGCCGATGGTCCGCCGGAAGCCAGAAATTGGTCCTCGTTTACTGTTTACTGATTTGATATCTCCTATTGTTTGCTAGTTTACGAGAAAAGCACTTCATTTATTTGTTCGTATATTTATTTATTTACGCTGTGCAGGACAATTGTCTGGAAAACCGTGGAAACAACGAGGACATTAGTCGCTCAGAATGTAAAATAGCATTATCGGTCGATATGAACAAGAAATCCTCTGTGGATGGTTTTTGTGCTGCCTTTCCTCTCAGAGAACGTGAAACATCCGATGGGAACGACCGTGTTTGCATGGATACTTATTTCCTCTTTTCCTTAATATGTTTTCTTATTTTCCCGATTGTTGTTTGAAATAATCGTCTGACAAATGTAACAAACATCAGTTGACAAGACCACAAAATCATTAATAAATAAACAATGTTAGACAATGTGTTAATGTTAGTTGACGAGTTACAAAATGTATTGTCTTTTGAGACGAAAATATCAGCAACGGTGTCCATCTAGCCGTAACTGATCTTTTTCCTCCTCTTCTTTCAATTTTTGTCTCGTTTTCTAAGTATTTTCTCATTTTATATTCGGAGCGTTATAGATGCACTATTTATTCCGTTATCTATTCCATACGGTTGTAGCCGCTGCAGACAAATGTTCTGTAAGAATTGAAACAAGCACAATAGAAAAAACTCAATAGAAGAAACTCATGAATGAAAATTGAGAAGAATTGCTCGCAGTGATCTCTATTTGAAGGGTAAGAAAACCGCAACGCCAGTTGTTATGAGCTCAGAACAGCATTCTCGGTTGAAAACAACGTAAAATCATGAATAAATAAATAAATAAATAAAAAATAAATTACCTCTATGAAGAGTTATGGAATTCCGCTAAAATTAGCTGATAAAGTGGCCGCATAAAGTAAAAGCTGAATCCTCTCGTTTCTCTTTGCTTCTTGGTCCATGGTAATCCAACTGTCCCTCCCCATAGTCATGATTTTTGCATGATCTATAAGGCTATTACTCTTTATTACAAGCCGTCTCACAAGTTGATTGTGATTTTTATCTTCTTTTTACCTTGTTCATGTCTCATAGTGAAAGACAATAGTTTTTTGGTGTTTTGTTTGCGGTTTGTTGGTTTGTTTACATACATAATGAATAAAAAAGGTGAAGATGAGGCTCAGAGCAGAATTACGCTAACTGATGAAAAACATTAAGCTCCAGCTGCCTACTCTTGTTCTTCGGGAGTGAACTGGTTTGTTGTTTGTTCTCATGACGCCGACCGATCGTATCCGTTTGTCTCTGATTCTAGTTTCGAATCGCTGATAACAGTTTCTCAGATGATTTGAAGGAGGAATGAACCCAAACGGGACCTCAGGGCTACTTGAGTTTTTTAGTTCAGTTTTTTTTGGTTTTTTGAGTTTGATTTCAGTAGTAACATAATATAAAGCGATTCCGAGTATATAAAGCGACAACGGGCAATTAGGACATTCAGAAGTAACATTAGTTTTTGTACAACCGTTCATAAACGCCAAGGTCCAACTGATTTCTCCGAGTTCCATTCAAACAACATTCTAGTGACATGCCTCGAGTAGTAGTTCAATTTATCATTTAACAACCGGATCAAACAGGAAATAGACATATCATTCATATGTATCGTTCTCTCTGTATACATAGTTTTCATTTTGTTTCCACCTCTTTGGTTGCCTTTGAATTGTTTTTGTAAACAGCCGTTTTATTTCTACTCATTCTTTTCACGATCGAACGTGCTTCCTAAGACACTGTTCACGGAACTGCTTCAACTCCATCCGAATCGATTCTATTTTCTGCTGATTATTTGAGTTCAATTTCATCTAGTCAAATAAACTCCAAATGCCCGGAGACGTCAGATTGGGGTAGTTGCACACAACGCACCGTCTCTCACGACTTTTTGATCCGCTAGCTTAGTAATCGCCGAGCGGATGGGCTTTGCTTTAAATTCGATGGCGGTGATCTCTCTGAACCAGCTTGTTGGAAAGTGTCCCCGAGATGGAAGCTGATTATTTCTGCCTATGGGTGTTCTTTGGGGCGCTGAGTACCACCTTTACGGTTGATCTGGTGTCTAGCCATTCGTCCTTTTCTCGGAAACACCACCGAAATGGTACGGGACCTAAAAATTCGATAGTCGTTCAGAATGCGAAATTTCATTCTCAGTTAACCCCGCTGAGTCAAGTTGGAACAAAATTGGTTTCATAATCATCTTGTACGCTCAAGTGCTGTAGCTGTAACAGGAAGTATTTTTCAACAAGTTTTTTCCAGGTACCTACCTGTGAAGGTAAAGTAGTCGGCATTGATCAGTCCTCCAGGGAAGCGCTAATTTCGTATTCCATTCAGAATCGTAGAGGCATGATGAATGTGTATTTGCCCTACACAATGATTTCCGGGCCAGCCGATAAACCAAGCCAGTGTGTATACCTTCCCAGACGAGTGTGGTACCAACTAACCCGACCCCGTACGGATGGAAGGCTTGGTTATCCCAAGAGGGGATCAGCCCCTAGACCGCACGGTTGTCAGCCGCTGCTATTGCCATGTACCCCTAAAAGACAACACCCTAAAAACAAAAAAAGACAACTGTTTTGTTCAACATCCTTTCGAGCGACTCTCCGAATGTTTACCTAGTAGTTGGTGACCTATTTGACGTAAACAAACCCTGGTAATTGGTGTGTGTCCCGTGGAGCCAAAGGCACACTCCCTCCCACTCGCATTTCAACTCTGTCTATACAGTCCGCTAAACAGGAAAAGTTGAGGTGAACTAGGTGAACTGCTAGACGAACTGCTCAAAGATCAAAATTGAGTGCTTCCCATCCCCAAACACTGCATTGATGGGAAGGGGGAGCGGGGGAAGAGTGGGGTGTGGCATTTTCAACGTGTGCGAATTGGATTGTAATTCTCTTTGAAGGAGTTGGAATTATCTTCTTTCTAAGTCTCGGTTCGAAAGTCAGAAAGTCTCCTACGCAGTGTGAAGTCGATTCCTCAGATTTTTTGAATATGACAGTTTATGTAAGTACAACACTATAAACCACTCTCGTAAGCTTGTGAGCGCCCTACAAAACTTCAACGTGTGCTAGAAAGAGAAAATCTCACAGTATAAAAGCCTCAGGTTTGGTGCAATTTCGGCGACCCTATACTGATAACGAGATTTTCGTTTGAAGTGAGGTTTCAAAATTTTGCCAGTTTTTGGCCATAAAGATTTTCGATCAAAAAAAAATCTATAGTTTATTGGTAATCTGAACTATTCATTTGTAGCCTTTCATGACAAACTCTAGACATGCTCTATCGAAATATCACCTTAATTTCATGTGCAGCGGTTCGTGAGATGTAGTCATGAGCAAATGCATATAAAAACGCATTTAAAATTCTTTTTAAAAACTCTAGGTTTTCCAGAAAGTGCATAGATCGATCTATTTTCAAGTGAAGTTACTAATACTACTGATTGGACTAGGAATGCTCTTGGTTTCGACTATTTGTACTCAAAAATGTAAGGTAACATATCATTTTGATCAGTACTGTAGATGTCACAGTTCTTAGGGTCCTTGGACTGTTATTTAGTGCTTCACTTGAATTGAGCTCTGAGCCCTTGAAGTTGTTCTTCACAAACGAAAAACAATTCTATAAGCCTATTATGTGGTGTGGCGTGTGTGATACAGCGGTAAGAGACGCTACTGAACCCGGCACGGTCTATTGATCGATCCCCGCCCGGGCTAACCAAGCCTTCGATCCCTCCTTGGTCGAATAAATTGGTGCCAGATTTGTCTGGGAAGGTAAAGACACTGACTTGTTAGAGCGGCTGGCCACACAAGTCATTGTATAGCCAAAAATGCCACCAGGGCCTAGATTCATGACGGGTATTGGCACTATATACCCGGGAATAAACCCTAGTCGGCACGCGTATCCGTATTCATGAACGCGCTGCGGAGTTTATTTGGGTGATGTCGTGGGTATATTCCACCCCGCTGGCGCGGGGAGGCATCGAGCGGCCCTCAGTAGAAGCGCTCTTGCTACGCTCAGTAGGAAAAGCGTAGCAGTGGAGCGCTCTTGCTACGCTCTTCCTACTAAGCGTAGCAAGAGCACTATGTACCGCAATTTTTGGGTGTTATGTACCCCAATTTTTTTTTCAAGAATTTGGGTACTGGCCTCTACGATTCTGAATGAAACCCGAATGCGTGGCAGGTTCAAAAGGGGCTGATCAACATCGACACCTTTACCATTACATATAATAGGTAGTGACGCTCTGATGAAAGTTCGTGTATGCTTTCCGGGGTGAATATACTCGACTTGCGCTGCAGAACACGGCATTGTCCGTGTTTCTTTTGTGAACGGCGCAGGAGAAAAATAACTGGCAGCACGTGTAGACTTTGCGTATGTAATTGCGATCTCTGATGATGAGAACTAGATTGATCACCTATTTTCTGTCAACAAGAATCCGTTGAGCTGAGCTGGTTGAGTGATGTGTGCAAACTGAGCAGCAAAAACGAGCGGACAGTAAATGTGCTTGTTGAGTCGACGGCATATTTCTTCGAGTAATCATAGTTTGTTCACCTTCCTACTGCTACATTCATATTACATAATGACTATGTTTGGAGGCGAAATGAAAAAAAAAATTGGATTGATTCAAGTACAATGTTCAAGAGCTTGCAGCGTTTCGTCTAACGTCTTTTATGGTATGTGGTTATGAACTGAGTTGAATAGAAGTTTTTACCCTTCAAAGCTTCGGGTATTATTGGTTTCATTTCCTGTCGAACCTGCTATACCCTGCTGTCCAAGTCCGAATAGTGTCACAACACACTGTGGTTTCAAAAATATTTTTTAAGCCTTTGTGCGCTCGAAAAAATATTGTTTAATTGAAAGGTGTCTGTGCATTGGTTTATAGACTACTTTTTTGGGCAATTTTGATTAGCTATATGACATAACGATCCCATTTACTAGAGTTGGTCAGCGTACTCTCAACAAGAACGCATGGTATATTGTTTCGTCGGCTTTTTGCGCTTATTGTGATCTCATATTTCTATTTTTGTTATTATTTTCGTGATTGAACACTTGTCATTTTTCGATTTTCGATTCTTCCGACCTATTACGTCATCGATACTGGCCTTGTTCTAAACGATTTTGACCAATTCTAGTAGATTCAACTAAATCTATACTATTGACTATACTATTTGAGCACCATACTCTGTCTAGCTATTGCATTCATAATACGCAGCAACTTCGAGAGGACTTCAAAGTCATTCTCTCTCATTTTCTTAGAATCAGATTATGCTGTCCGATGTAAAGCATAGAAATATTAATTATGTCGGGAAGGTGAAAGGCACTAACGTTCACAAAGTTCTCCGCTTTCTGGAAGAAGGAGGGCGAAGAAATCCAGGAATCCGTATTGGTTCCTGCTCCATGTGTATGACAAAGACCGACATTGGAGACAGAAACTTTGTGGTTTGCGGGTCGTAAAGACCCAGGCGAGCCTTCTTTCATTACACTTTTCTTCAGCCTTTCATTCTTTCAAGCAATCTGAGGCAGTGATAAATGAGGTGAGGCTCCTAGCTGACAATTAGTTCGTGGAGATGGAATAAATCGACGTGAGCCACGCAGAACAGGGCGGCTTTAGATCTAGCCTGCCGTGCTGACAAATTTTTTTTCGCTGGGCTCATGAATTTCGGTTGGCTTGTGCATGGAGGATGCCGGTTCTTGATATCTGATTCTATCACATTTTCGCTGCTTTGGTCCTTTCCGGCTCGCCTTTCATTACGGCCTCGCCACCCCATCTTCTCGTTTTACCCAGGTTCTGTTGTATAGCGACATTGTTAAAGCTCTTTCAGTCCCTTATAGTGTTTTTTGCATGTTAACCATAACTAACTTGTATTTTTCATAAACAACTTAGTATTTTTTCTAGTGGTTCCTCTCTCATATTATTGTGTTTGACAATCGAACGAAAAATTGAAATCTAGTTCGTTCAACGTTTCATATAGTTGCTATTCTAATTTTTCGACGACTTCGGAACGATATGTTCATGACTAGTGAGTAGTTCAAAATCGGATTTCGATTTAACTCAACCATCCATGATTATCGGCGAATTAGTCGACTAAGAAGATTTAGTTTTTGATTATTTGGTTTTTTGCGTTAGTTGATGTGTTTGAGTAATCGAATTTTGAGACTTGATGCCATTCATTTGACATTATTTTTTCACATAGGTGGTTTACCATCTATGTAGTAAGCATACAAACATTTAACGGAATGGTCAATAAAATTATATCCTCCATTTTCGTTTTTATATTTTTGCAGGGGCACGAGTAGTACAGCGGTAAGGGACGCACCGTTCAGCGTTTGATCCCAGCCCAGGCTAACAAAGCCTTTCTTCCCTTTGAAGTCTGGTAAAATTTTGCCAGACTTATTTGGGAAGGTAAAAACACTGACTTGGTATAGCGGTTGGGCATCGCAAGTCATTATATTGGCCAAATGCGCATTCATTCTGTTTCTACGATTCTGAATTGACCAAGAATGCGGCGATGCGACATTAGGGGGTGAGGGACGTTTCGCACGAAACCCTAATTGCCAACTCATGGCGCGCGCAAGGTGACAGTACCTGCGGACCATTGGCGAGTTCACCGTGTGCACGTGCACACTGGTCCCCGTGCACACTGGTCCCCGCCGCACGCGATCTTGGCCACGGCCGAGCTCCTCGTTAACGCGATGGTGACCCGACGAGCAAGAGGAATCACCAGATCCGCCAGATCGGGAGCGAGAGCTATGGCTCGTCGATGCAGAGGGCGCGTAAAGGCCTGTTTACAGTCTTGCTGCCGGCAGCAGCAGCAGAAGTGGAGGATAGGGGGTTTAACGCAGTTGCAGCGTCCGGCAGCAGACCGACAGCAGGGGGGTGTTTCAAGTATCGACAGCAGCAGCAGGGGTCCCATCGCGAATAATACCGTACGATTGGCGCGCCATTTTGAGTGGGGCGCAGGCAGCCATATTCATTCGCCGGCAGCCATATTCATTCGGTCCCACCACGACAACTTCCTCAGCAGAATTTTGGGCCCACGCCCCGCCCCCATTTTGCTGCTGCTGCTGGCAGCACGACTGTAAACAAGCCTTAAGACAGTGTAAGAAGTCGAACACGCACAACACCTACACATTCATGTATCAGAATTTTGAGCTCTATTCAGTAAGCTCAATAGTATCTGGGGAAAATAGCCGATAACACAACTTTGGCCCAAAATTGCACATGAGGTTCAGTTAGAATATTTTTTATCAAGTAGTTGAAATCGAATGGAAAAATAGTGGCGATATCCAGTTCATATTGCACGCCCTGTGCCTCGACATCTTGATACAAAATTCTTTAAAACAGGTTTCTATGAAGTTGATGTTCTGCAAATTTTTCCCCGTTATTTTCTGTTGTAACGTGCAGTTTGCTTCCAGGTTAAGAACTCTCTAGAGTTTAATGGGAGTGACCAAATCGGGGTGGTCACATCCTAGCAGATTCTTCAAAAAAAACTGCAACGGTTATAAACTTTATCTTTTTGAAATAAAAATTGAAGTTTTTCTTGAGTTCAGAGTTGTGCTGCCGTAGGCACCCAGAATTTATTTTCTGGCGGTGTTTTTTCATGCAATTTTAGCACAGACAGATGTTATCGGCAATTTTCCCCAGATACTATTGAGCTCATTGAATTGAGCTCAAAATTCTGATATATGAATGTGTAGGTGTTGTGCATGTTCGACCTCTTACAGTGCCTTAGGGCTCGTTTAGACCAGGTGCGGCGCGCGGCACGGCCTAATGCGAAAGATGCAAATCGACCATACCGTGGGAATTCCCACGCTATGGTCGATTTGCATCTTTTGCATTAGACCGCGTCGCGCGCCGCATCTGATCTAAACGAGCCCTTACGCGCCGTGTGCATCGGCGAGCCATAGCTCTAGCTCCCGATCCGGTCGATCTGGTGACTCCTCCCGTCCGTCGGGTCACCATTGCCTTAACGAGGAACTCGGACACAGCCAAGATCGCGTGCGGCGAGGACCAGGGTGCAGGTGCACGCGTTGAACTCGCCAATGGTCCGCGGACTGATTAATGCCAATACCTTTACCTTTTTTACCTTCACCTCTATATTTTCGCGAGGATTCTAATTTTTCATCGTGACCAGCAGTATGTCTATCAACTCGTCTTTTTACGTAGCGCCATGCCAATTTGAAATGCTTCGCGTCTGATTGAATTACCGTCTGGTCGCTTAAGCTGTCGGACATGGTGTCTGATGTCCGGCACGCACAGACACACAAACTTCCGTGGTGGTTTTCCGAAAAACAACTCTGCGCGTCGCTAGCGGCGCTCCTGTTATTGGCATTGCGATAAATTAGAATCTCACTAGCAGCTGTGTGAGCGGCGACAGCTCATCGCTTTTGCTCACTTTTCAGAGGGTCAAAGAGCAGACAAATCACTAGCGATGAGTCGCGATTATTTGCAGCTGCCACCGCACTCTGCTCTGTGTCTCGTTGATATTTGATGCAACTGATTCGTAGCCATCGTTTCCCCCCTGAGAATTGTCTGTTGTCGCTTTATAATTGTAGTCCGGCTGATTTGTGGTTTTCAGCCGCGTCTGTTTTCTTATTTTTCCTGCCTCTTTGTCGACAATTTGTCGTCGTTGTATGCAAATTGCAATGTAACGGTTGTAGTTGAGATGAGCTCCGTTATGTGATGATATTGCTGGCTCTCTCATAGCCTTCTGTAATGTTTACTGCATTACATTTGGAATTATGACCAACTGGGTTTTTTCTTCCGAACTCTCTCAAAGTAATCTTTTGAACTAAAAATTGAAGTCTTATTCCAGTTCAACTTTCCGTATAACTGGAATGGTCGTGAGTAGTTGAATGGTCAGAATCAGATCAAATTCTTTCCTCAATCATTCTAAATTATCGGCAGAATCGACTCGGAAGATTGAATGAAAAGATCAATAAAATCATGTTTCCTATTTTCGTTTTTTTTTGTTTTTCATGTAGTCACTAGCGTTATAATTTGTTGCTCGATTGCTTTGATGGCTCACATTTGGAATCCGGTATTGAAGTCATCCTCATGGTCACCTAGGCTGCAGATAAGGATCCGGCTCAGAAGCTAAGCTTCATGTTTTCGTGTTCAGTGGTGATGGTTCTCTTTCTTTTGTTGTGCCTTTTCCATTATTTCAAAATGCTCAAAGTCGAGGTCAGTACCACTACTACAAAACATTGAAGGACTTTCTTATAGCCTTTTCGTTGTTCTGTTCAGGAACAATTCTACATTACATAATTTCATCTTGCGATTTAGTGTTCAAAACGCATGCATCTCAAAAGTATTTCGCTTTCGTCCTGAAATCATTCTAGTTTATTCCGAATTTGATTCCGAAAAGAAGAACGACCCGGTTTTTTTTTCAGTTGGCGTTATTTGGTGTTTTCTTGTTTAATTGTCCTAATATCCATCTCAATTGCTAACACACATATGTGTTTATCAGATAAATAAATAGATTTCGAACGACGAACGACTCATTGATCAGAATTTTTGATGTCGAATGCGTCTACTGGTCGAAACAAAGCGCCGATAATTCGTAATAGTTTTCGTTAGTGTTCTTTTTTTGCTTCGCAATGCTGGCAGAGCCGATTTGGTCATAGCAAAAGTAGAAAAAAGCGCTTTTTCGAATTCCCTCCCTGCAAAGGCCAACCGCATTTGCCGAAGGATGGTAGGAGCTCATTGTATCGAGAAGCTTGCTCATAAACACCGGTTTAAGAGTGCAGACGCGCTCGTCTTGTGGCTCCACTTTGTGCTAACACGTTGACGGCTATTTGAGCCACTGATGACTCATGCTCACTCTCATTCTCCACGCCGTATTCGAGATCATATTTGTAGCATTTTCATCGATTATTTTTCACTCTGTTATTGCATGTTCTCATTGTACTCGTTAACCAAGATTGTTTTGAAATTAAGTAGACACATTTCGTACATTTTTTGATCTGAACGCTCTTTGGAAAGTGTCAATATTATTCAACGACCAGTGCGGGGAACATGTGATCGGAAGCATTATTTGCCTAAATTTCTCCAGAGAAAATAATTTGACTTTGTAACCACAGACTATTTCTGTCGGCGTCCGTCTCTTAAAATTGCGTTGATCACGGTAGTTTGCGGTCGATACTAGTAGGTAAGTGGAGTAGGGGTTAGAATGGTAGAAATTTCCAAGTATAGGGTAAAGAAAGATGTTTGAGGTGTAGATAGCGCATGCGATGCGATTTTTGTTCTCGCATGTTTTGGTCCCGGTGAGAGGCGCTACTGACACCCGTATTGTAGAACGATCGATCACCGTCCCGACTAACCAAGCTCTCCATCCCTCCGTGATCTGGTAAATTGTACCAAATTCGTCTGGGAAGGTCGACACTGACTATTCGAGCGGCAGGCTCTCGCAAGTCATTGTATAGGCCAAATACGCATTCACAATGCCTCTACGCTTCTAGTGAGACGAGTGCCTGGCGCGTCCTAAAGCGACTGATCAACGCCGATTACCTACCTTAAAGTTCTCGGATGTGCGGCAGTGAAAATCCCGAAGACTCGCCCTCAAAACCAATTCTGGATTTGTGATCAGCTCCTTCTTTCCAATGTTTGATGAGTTTCTACCAGGAAAGATTTTGGTAGATGTAGATCCTGTTGGGCGCGAAAACTTAACGGGATCCGGGCTATGGTGTCCTATTCAACCATTCATGCTTTCCTCGCAAAATAGCCAAGTTCTGGAGTTCAGGAGGCAATTCGTCAACCGAAAAATGCCAATGAAGGTTAAAAATAAATGTTACTAATGAAATTTGCTCCGTGCGGAATACTATTAGCCACTGCTGTATGATCGCGTGGAAACGATCGCCTGTCCCACGCACTGCCTCGCTGAAAACACCGTTGTCGTCGACGTGTTGAATTAATTCAATTTCGTCTACATTTCTTCGTTATCCGTTTTTTTGCTGTCTTATATTACTTTTTGTACGTTTGCACTTTGCTGTGACTATTAATTAAGAGTTTAAAAAATCCAGAAGAGTATGTGAGAATATCGCCGTTTTTACTGTTTTTTATAAGTTTTTTAAAGTATTCCGAAATCGTAGCTACACTCTTTTCCGGTAAATGTGTGGGACAACTTCGTAGCTGCTGATGCTCTTCGATAATGTGATATCCATTGACTGGTATTTTGATGGATGTTAACTTTCGTAGTATCATTCCATTCGATTGTTCCGACAACCCAAAGTAGCCTGTGCCTAGCTGGATTAGCCTACAAGTGAGGGAACTGGTCGATGATCTAGCATGTTCACCTGAACAGTCGCGCCGATTTTCTCGCTGAAAATTGGTAAGGGTGAGAATAAGCTCTGAGAGCATCAACAAGGTACCTTACGCCCACTACCTACCATCCTGAAAAGCTAACATCATTCGTGTGAACGTCAAGGTTGTACGAGGAGGGACGTGGGACTGTTCTGTCATTTTTTAAAATCTGCTGTTGGTTTAACTTCTCAATAGATTTTCTTGTAAAATCAAATAAAAGTCTAGCTATACTTTGTGAAACATTCAAGTAGTAGAGGCTTGGTGAATGCGTATTTGACCTATACAATGACGTGCGGGGCCAGCCGCTACAAGGTCAGTGTCTTTACCCTTCCAGACAAGTCTGGTACCAATTTACCCGACCCCGGAAGGATGGAAGGCTTGGTTTGCTCCGGCCGGGATCGATTGCTCGACCGTGCGGGTGTCAGCAGCGCCTCTGACCACTGTACCACGCGGGCCCTCAAAGTAGGCATACGTGGATAAAAGCATTCATATTACCTAATTTTTAAAAATTTGTAAGAGTTCGATTAAACAGTATTGATGCTAAGTAATACAGTTAGTTAAAGGGGTATATTATTGAGTCCAAGCCTCTTGGAGCGCGTCTGGTGCAATGGTAAGTGGCTCTACTGGCACCAACACGATCGAGCGATCAGTCTTCACCTTTTCTAACCGAGCTTTCCATCCTTTCGAGGTTGGCTGAATTGATTCCCGGAGATGTTCGGGACGATGATGGAACTACGTTGAGCAGCGGCTGACATCCTCTGCTCAGGTTATTGTATTTGGCAAATACGCCTTAGATCTCTGAATGGAAAACGAGTGCGTGGCGCGTTCTGAGGGACTGATCAATGTCGACCACGTAACCACAACCTTCACAGAATGCACCACATCTCATCTGTTACATCAAATTCTTCTTTCTTGCGATGATTTTAAACATCGTAGCAAATAAATAATCAAATCCGCTGATTCAGGGAGGTGAGGCACTGTTATTTATTCAGTGGTCTTTGTGTTTTATATTTTTCTGTTTTCTTTATTCTTTTTAAAACATCTTAATTCCGCATAATTTTCGGTCTACCTTTCGCCAGTCAAAAGCGGCGAAGCCGCTCTTTGACTGGATTTTTCGAAAAATCGGAGGTTTACGCTGGATTTTTCGGAAATTCGTAGGTTTACCGCTAGGTTCAGTCAAATTCACAAGCATTTAGTGACTCTTCGACAGAGTAAAAGTCAAAGAGCGGCGAAGGATTTTTCGAAAAATCGGAGGTTTACGCTGGATTTTTCGGAAATTCGTAGGTTTACCGCTAGGTTCAGTCAAATTCACAAGCATTTAGTGACGCTTCTACAGAGTAGTACTCACGGGGCCCAGTCAAAGAGCGGCGAAGCCGCTCTTTGCTGGATTTTTCGAAAAATCGGAGGTTTACGCTGGATTTTTCGGAAATTCGTAGGTTTACCGCTAGGTTCAGTCAAATTCACAAGCATTTAGTGACGCTTCTACAGAGTAGTACTCACGGGGCCCAGTCAAAGAGCGGCGAAGCCGCTCTTTGACTGGATTTTTCGAAAAATCGGAGGTTTACGCTGGATTTTTCGGCGAGGTTTACCGCTAGGTTCAGTCAAATTCACAAGCATTTAGTGACGCTTCTACAGAGTAGTACTGGAGTTTTTGACTGGATTTTTCGAAAAATCGGAGGTTTACGCTGGATTTTTCGGAAATTCGTAGGTTTACCGCTAGGTTCAGTCAAATTCACAAGCATTTAGTGACGCTTCTACAGAGTAGTACTCACGGGGCCCAGTCAAAGAGCGGCGAAGCCCTCTTTGACTGGATTTTTCGAAAAATCGGAGGTTTACGCTGGATTTTTCGGAAATTCGTAGGTTTACCGCTAGGTTCAGTCAAATTCACAAGCATTTAGTGACGCTTCTACAGAGTAGTACTCACGGGGCCCAGTCAAAGAGCGGCGAAGCCGCTCTTTGACTGGATTTTTCGAAAAATCGGAGGTTTACGCTGGATTTTTCGGAAATTCGTAGGTTTACCGCTAGGTTCAGTCAAATTCACAAGCATTTAGTGACGCTTCTACAGAGTAGCACTCACGGGGCCCAGACTGGATTTTTCGAAAAATCGGAGGTTTACGCTGGATTTTTCGGAAATTCGTAGGTTTACCGCTAGGGTTTACCGCTACTCACGGGGCCCAGTCAAAGAGCGGCGAAGCCGCTCTTTGACTGGATTCGAAAAATCGGAGGTTTACGCTGGAGCGTAGGTTTACCGTAGGTTCAGTCAAATTCACAAGCATTTAGTGACTCTTCGACAGAGTAGTACTCAGTCAAAGAGCGGCGAAGCCGCTCTTTGAGATTTTTCGAAAAATCGGAGGTTTACGCGGCGATTCGTAGGTTTACCGCTAGGTTCAGTCAAATTCACAAGCATTTAGTGACTCTTTGACGGGGCCCAGTCAAAGAGCGGCGAAGGACTGGATTTTTCGAAAAATCGGAGGTTTACGCTGGATTTTTCGGAAATTCGTAGGTTTACCGCTAGGTTCAGTCAAATTCACAAGCATTTAGTGACTCTTCGACAGAGTAGTACTCACTAGGTTCAGGGGCCCAGTCAAAGAGCGGCGAAGCCGCTCTTTGCGGCGAAAAATCGGAGGTTTACGCTGGATTTTCGGAAATTCGTAGGTTTACCGCTAGGTTCAGTCAAATTCACAAGCATTTAGTGACGCTTCTACAGAGAAAAGTCGGAGGTTTACGCTGGATTTTTCGGATAGGTTCAGTCAAATTCACAAGCATTTAGTGGAAATTCAGTCAAAGAGCGGCGAAGCCGTGGAGGTTTACCGCTAGGTTCAGTCAAAGCATTTAGTGACTCTTCGACAGAGTAGTACTTAGATGTCTGAATGGAAAACGAGCGGCGTGGCGCGTTCTGAGGGACTGATCAATGTCGACTTTGACTGGATTTTTCGAAAAATCGGAGGTTTACTGGATTTTTCGGAAATTCGTAGGTTTACCGCTAGGTTCAGTCATTTAGTGAAATATTTCTTAATGTTTCTTGAGCTACTGAGATTATTCTGAATCTGGATTCTTGTTCGTTAATGTCCGTTGGTGATCATCCTATCAGGAGTTCTGATCCTGTCTTAGTCTACACGCCTCTGCTGTTGTCGATTACAACTTGTTTATGTCGCTTTCCCACATTTATTCCATTTTGATCATAGTTCTACGTTCATCATAGCATCTGGCAAATAAGTCTCATTGCATGAGGGTCGATGCTCGTTTTCATATCTATTTCTGTTCCATAGAAATCTTGCATAGTAATCGTTTGTTAATTGGTGTGTAAGCATTCGTTCAGGTGCGCGTGGTACAGTGGTAAGAGGCGCTACTGCTTTCCTCGCAGTCGAGCGATTGATCCTCGCCTGGGCTAACCAAGCCTTCCATCCATGCTTCGGGTAAATTGAATTAAATTACCAGACTTGTGTGGGAAGGTAAAGACACTGGCTTGTTGGAGCGGCTGGCCTACGCAAGTCATGGTGTTAGCCAAATGCACATTCACCATGCCTCTGCGATTCTCAATGAATCACGCATGCGCGGCGCGTACTTAGAGGGTGATCAACACCGACACTTTCATCTTTACCTGATAAGCTCAGGTAGCAATCCTTCGTTAATTCATTGGAAACCTTCAGGTTTAGTGCTCCAGTGGGGTTAGGGGGACAACCCTACAATAATGAGGAATCCATGGAATGCTTTAAGAGTAGATTCAACTTCCGACATCGATTTGCCTCACGTTGCTGAATCTGGGCGTGGATTGACGTTGTCATTAGTTAGGCGTTTTCGTGTTAGCGTAATCTATTTCCCAGCGGAAGTGGATGTGCGGGAAATAGAGTCGTGATCGACAAGTGCTGTATATGGAACGCTATCTGAATGACAGTTGAATTGACAGCTTTCTCATCGGCGTGCCATCGATCCTGACGTCTGCAGTCAGCTATGATTCACATTTCCGATTACATTTTGGCACTTGAGAAGACCCAAACATCTGATATCGAACACTGACTGCTCTTCTTAGCGTTTCACCGACACCACCACGGAAGTTAATGGATTTCACAGCATTCCATTTTAATCCTTACTCGTTTACGAGTTGCGTGGTAGTGGTTAGAGGCACTACTGATACTTGCACGATCGACCTATCGATCCTCGACAAAGCGAACCAGGCCATCCATACTTCCGGGGTCGGGTAAATTGCTACCAGACTTGTCAGGGAAGGTAAGGAAATTGACTTGGTATAGCGCCTGCCCTCCGCAATTCATTATGTAGGCCAAATGCACATTCACCATGGCTCTTGGTCAACGTCGACACCTATACTTTTAATTTTACCTTAACTCGTTTTCTTTAGAGAATTCAGATCGATTTTTCTCTAAAATTTTCGCGAAGGCGTTATGGTTAAAGTCATGCCATCCCATTATGCTTAGCCTAGTAGAATTTCAATATTCTAAGACGCAGAAGACCGAAATTCGACCTGGTAATGATGTTGAGAAAACCCTTGAGGGACCTCCCGAGGCTCGGTTATTGGTTTCTTCACCCAGAACAAGGTTAGATGGTCCTAAACCTGGTGGTGTAGTTGTGAGAAGCCAGATCAGATCACACTTCTTTTCAAGCAGAACTATTCGTATGTATCACACCATGTTGAAGAAAATCTGCTTCAGATGCCTCTCAGTCAATTTACCTAGGAGTTCTGTCGATTCGTGAAATAGATCGCTCTAAATGTAAGAATGTTTCGTAGATGTACTTTCTCCTTCATTGTGTATTAATAATTTCTAAGCGTTTCCTCTTCTCCGCAATCGTTTTATTTCACTGTACTATTCTCCGTAATGTCAGTAGCATTTTCCAGCCATACTAGGTAAGGGTTAAGGTGTCGGCGTTAATCATTCTCCTAAGGACGGGCTGCTGCATTTGCTTTCTATTCAGAATCGTAGATGCATGGTGAATGCGTATTTGGCCTATACAATGACTTGCGGGGGCCAGCCGCTATACCAAGTCAATGTCCTTATTTTCCCAGACAAGTTTGGTACCAATTTACTCGACCACGGAGGGATGGAAGGCTTTGTTAGCCCGGGCGAGGACCGATCGCTCGACCGTGCGGATGTTAGTAGGCCAGCTTTACACGACGCACGCCTTAATAAATAATATGTCAAACGACATGTGTCTTAGCTCTACCGGGGCGGATTGCCAATTATGGCTGGGTTGGTCTGGTGCTCTAATACGCTAATATTCAAGTATTTGGTCTCCCTCATAGAATTCTTTTGAGGATAGAGCCCGCGCTATGAGCAGGCTAGTTCAGACTGAGGATTTTCTGACGGTATAAGAGAGTACCGCTCTTTCGTTGGATCAATGAATTGCTCAAGGCTACCAATATCGTCGCTGCTGATTTTGCAGAAATCCTAGTATCATGGGACCTCTTTTTTACTTGTCGAAAATTGTGAATGCTCCAGAAATGAGTTGCCAATAACGCCAATTGGCACTTCATCGACATCTACACATCCATCGCTTGGTTTTTTAAGGGCCCTATCCTATCTACATACTTGTTTTCAGAGTGTGATTATATTTTTGAGCGTTATTATATCAGTTCGTACGTTCAGAAATCAGAAAATACGCGAAAACCTATTTCATTCGTGGCTCAAAAATATTTACTACAATATGTATACTTTTGAATGGAAGGACATCCAGCTGATTCATACATCAGATGCGAGCTTTGATTAAAAATAAATATCGATACTATAAAATGAAAAAAATGAAGCTATATCTATCTATACATTTTCACGAATTTTAGGCCGCACTTTAGTTGATATATCTTTTCTTGTAGAAGCTTTTTGGTTCCCGTTTACCTTAAAATACCAGATTATTTCGATGTTTGTCGCTTGTATGGATTCTCAGAATCGCGTCGTGAACATCGCGTGTCTATTACCAAGAACATTCTCTCAGGGAGGTGAAATTCCATCGAGCTCCGTAGTGCAAAAATCTTGGAAAAAGAAAATTCTATCAGCAGAATCATTCCATGAGCTGTTTGGAGTAATAGTTAGCCTGTACACTGACCTTCACTGTGTCGATTACCCACTTATACCGACCACGGCCAACAGGTATCTTTCTCTCACCTACTGTTCAGTGCCTTCATTTACCTTTACCCCCGTCAATTCTCTCTTGTTTCACCTCCGTTATGGTCTTGGTTTCTAGTTCCTAGTTTCTTGTGGAGGTATGGTGAATGAATATTTAGGTATATTTAGCCTATGCAATCAATGACTTGCGGCGGCCATTCGCGATACCGAGTCAGTGTTTTTGCCTTCCCTGACAAGTCTGCTAACAATTCATCCGACCCCTGAGGGGTGGAAAGCATGATTAGCTCGGGCGGGGATCGATCGCTCGACCGTGCGGTTGTCAGTAGTGCCTTTTACCACTGTACCCTTTATTGAGTTTCGTTTTGTTTCTTTTTTTTACTTTTTTGGGCATTTAGTTTCACTTGTCGAGTCCCCAATCAGTGGGCGCATGTCTTTCATATCCATACAACAAACACAACAAAAACGTTTAGGACTACACTTCATCAAGGAATTTAAATTCTAGTAGCATCGGACTAGCTCCTTTCTGGCAGGCCACTCAGCGCCCACTTCTCTCCGAGGTCGGTCTGAAGCTGTCGAACCGCGGATTTCAGGCTGTGTGATGCTTTCCAGTAATCAAAGCTCAAAGTGGCAGTGTGTTTTGATGTCGGATTCCACGGCGATGAACGCGTCCTAGAATCTCAATCATCAATTTATTGCTTTTATCGGGCACGTTGTAGACTTCACGTTTGCTGCTCATTCTGTCCTCGATTAAGGAGAGATTCGCTCCCGAATATTCTCATTAAAACCCTGGGGAATCCTGGAATGTACTGTGTTCAGAGCAGTGAGATAGGCAGCCTCTAATTAGGTAATTTTAATGTGTTCAGCTACGCAACGTAAAATATAGCACATAGGCTCTCAATCAGATTCAATTGCATGTGTTTTACAGAAGTTGTTAGATCCGTTCAAACTGCTAGTTTTCCTGTGATGAGATTTGAAAATTGTGCGGGTCCAGAGACTGGGGAGTCGATCCACTCCCACGAGTTATCCGACAAGAATGCCTACTTGCCTAATCACATCATTAGGGGACGGTGAGCGTTGATGCGGAAGTGGCTTGCCGGAGCGCCGTAGTGTTCGATCTCTTGTTGTGCATCAGCTAGAGGACCTCCTTCCGAGCTCTTGCCGCATATCCTCTGCCTTCCCACTACTGGAAAATATGTCTTGAGTAGCATCTCGTAGCTCCTTCTACTGCTGTGTATAAGCGGAATTCTCAAGGTTCTCTCGTCTCAAAACCTCGCCATGATGTTATAATTGCTGAGTGCAGCTGTGCCAAACGGCGTTAATAGCGTGGTTGGAACTTATTTTGGCCTAATGTATCGACTTGAACGTCGTCTTCAGAGGCGTGGATATGACTCGAACCTTACGTATCTTTGAGCGTCGGCCAAACATTAGGCCAAATGAATTTGACTTGCCCTAGTAACCTCGTTCGGCACAGCAGCATTCGACAGCTATGAACGGAATTTTTCACTTCTGATAGATCCTTCTGGCGTGTGCATAGCTGTCGTGCCACATAATAATTTCGCATCCATAATTTCTCGTTGTCTATGTCACAAAAATGAATGCTGGATGAAAGATTGCGTGAGAAACTTAATGGTTTTGATTGTATTCATGTTCCAGGAAAGCGTAACGGATATTGTAAACTTGAGGAATTACGTGTTTATTTGATTCACCTTTTTCCTCACTTGGTTTTTCTCCGCTGGTTTCGTGTTCCTGACTTCACTTCTTCCTTTTTCTTGCGTTTCACGAATATGTTGTTGAAACCCCGGCCTTTTATTAGATAGACTTTTTCTGATCTGTTAGTTCTCAAATATTATTTTCACGAAGTAGCATATCACCATCGCCGATGGTAAATGCTGATCGCTCCACAAAATAGGTAATGTATAGTAAAGACATGCGAACTATTTACTTGTATGAGCTGTACAGATAAAGAGTTCGCATGTGTTTATTGCACATTACTTATTTTGTGAAGCGGTCAGCATTTACCATCGGCGATGGTGATATGTTAGTTCGAAAGTTGCAAAGAACTTTGTCTCATGCTGTTCCACAAACGTCTAATGATGGATTTTGTGGCGCCACTGATAAGGCCTGACATTGACACAGCTCCCGTATCTTAAAATCGGGGTTTTTTCTGTGAAGTCTAAAGAACATCGCTGACATTGCGAAAAGGAATGAATTAATTTTGAAGTTTCAAGAATGAGAATTTTCAGTTGATCTGATAACCATAGGGGCCCGTGTGGTACAGTGGTAAGAAGCGCTGTTGTCACCCGCCCTGTCGAGCGATCGATCCCGGCCCGGGCTAACGAAGCCTTTCATCCCTCCGGGGTCGGGTAAATTAGTACCAGACTTGTCTCGGAAGGCAAAGACTGACCTGGTATAGCGGCTGGCCCCCGCAGGTCATTGTATAGGCCAAATATGCATTCACTATGATTTTACGACTTGAATCGAACACGAATGCGGCGGCGCATCCTCAGGGGACTGACCAGTTCCCTCACGCCAGGCACCTTTGGGTTGTCGGAACAATCGAATGGAATGATACTACGAAAGTTAACATCCATCAAAATACCAGTTTATCCCATTATTACCTGGTGACCATTCGATTTTTCAAGATCTCGTTCTAGTAAATAATATTTTTGTATATTCGAATAAATGAATTTGTAATGTTTTCTTTACTAACATTTCATTCAACTCTTTGAAAGAGGCAAGAATGAAATCTCCTGTTGTGTGCTAGCTGTGTTTATCGTTTCAGCATTTGTAGTATTGCTAACGATGAGTTGGCGCAGATTTTGATGAGGACTACCTTCTTTACAAAAAAACTTCGCTGGTACTTAATCATTCAGAAGATCCTTTTTCCTTCACTAATGAGTCCACTCGGCGTCTTTCCGACTGCACTTCGCGAAATTGGCTGCATTGAAGTAGCCGGTGCTAACGTCAGTAGTAAGTACCATAGTTAAGTAAAGTGGTTTAGGCATAGCGTAGCACAGAGGAGATGATCTCATGTATCACTGTTCAAATATGTGCCTTTTCCGGTTGTTCCATTGGTGTCAAGCGTTTGGTACAAAACTAACTGGAAGCGATAGCCTTGATGGGAACTAATTTTCTCTCTCCTCTTCTGCTCGCGGAGTTGAACACACCACGCATCCTGTTCTTGTACTCTGTTCATTTCTGAAACGCGTACTGAACTTTCCTTCGCTGATTCTAATTCAATCCGTTGTTTTTCGGGTGACATTCATCTTTGGAATGCGGACTTTTTAGAAATGTTCTTGTATTTCGTAGAATTTCGGTTCTATTTAGTGCTTACTTGTGCACTGCTTGCTTGTCGTCAACGCATTTTTTTACCGACAAAACAGTCTACAGTAGAATCAAGTTTGAGTTTTCGATTTGAATACGTCGATGGTATTCCTGTAGAGAAGGCCACTTTCACAATTTACACATTATTTTTCAGTTGTTGGTAGTTTCTCTTTTAGATTTGATCTGAGAACTTTTAAAGTCACTAAAATTCTGTTAGTAAATTCCGATAGAATGGAGAGAGGAAATGATGAATTGCTCTGGAAGAGACGTGAAGATATTGAAGTTGGTCATGGGTGGTGATGAAAGGAGAGTAGTCACTAATCACATTGTAGAAGTTCCATGTGGCGCGTTTGATTATATCATCCTCGAACGGGAGCTCTGGGATTGCAAAAGAGTTATGTAACTCTATTGAGAAACTTGAGGTTAACGAAAAACAATCAGATTTAGGACTCGGAATAATCACCTAAGACCCAAACATTTGAGGAAAAGGTAATATTCTAAAAAACAATTGAGAAGGATTGGATTTTTCGGAGAATAGTTTTCTTTTCCCTATTTGTCCTAGAATACCGTATTCCTTCCTCCATCGTTTATGTGTCACAGCATTCAACGTATGCCATAAACGGTGACTCACAAGATTGCATTCCCTGCGGTGAATCTAAAAATGGCTGCATTTTTTTCATTCATTTTTCTCCGTACTTGCTGCTCCGTGCAAATGACATTTATTGATTGCTCTCTGGTTGGTGATGATAGAAAAGGGATTAAATCAAAATACAACAAATGCAAGTTACATTAATCAGAACTTTCACGTCACATTAAAAACTCTGAGAAAATATCAATGGACGTGGAAAGTACCTCTATTCAAAGAGACTTCCGACCGCCTATAGTGAGCATGTGTTTTTTCGTTTTTTTCGCTCTTATGCGCCACCTCTTTCAACGATGAGTCATAGGTGTTTTTCTTCCGCAAATCTGCTGTCAACTTTTAACATTGGTCGCAGATACACGATCAGTGATATTTCGAACCTCCTCCTCTTGCGGTTATTCCAGACATTTATGATTTGACATTTTCTTTAAGTATCCGTTTTTGAAGGGCCTGGTGCAGTGTTAAGAGGAGCTAGTGTTACCCGCACGGTCGAGCGATTGATCACGGACTAACCAAGCCTTCCATCCCCGTAAACTGGTACCAGATTTATCTGGGAAGATAGTCATTGATTTGGTATAGCGGCTGGCCCCCTCAAGTCATTGTATAGGCCAAATACGCATTCATCATGCCTCTACGATTCTGAATGGGACGCGAATAGAGGCACGCCCCCTAGGGGACTGATCAACGCCGATTCCTCTACCTGTACCTTCACCTGTTTGTAAAGAAACGAGAACACTATGTTTACTAAAATCATTTATCCTAATGTTGTTCTAATGTTTGTGAGCAATATCTTCGTGTTTATTATGAGTCGTTCGTAATTTTTATTCGTCGGTCAGATGACATCTCCACCTATAACGATTGATTTCAGCCCGCCGCGACCTTCCGTTGGAGTGGGTAGACCTGGTGCTGGAGGACTATGGGAGATTGGCTCGATCCAAACAGTACGTCTCATGCCGTCGCGGTCGCATTGGCATGGGTTCGTTTGACATTTTATGCAGTGCATTTTTTTCGTGAAGAATCTACTTTGAAATCTCTTCCTTCGATGAGCCGGCTGTTGTTTTTGTTTTTCAATACCAAGAAACCTAAAATAGGCCCAAAAAATTCACATCAGTATGGTGATCAGACCAAAGGTTCCCCTTTTTTCGCCTCTCGTCCCAGACACCTTTCTGTTTTTCTTTCCCATGTCTCTGCCATGGTAGCCCGTCGTCAGAGACTTTTTCCACAACGAAATCGGCGGCGTTCGGTAACCACCAGGTTCCCAACCATCATTACCCCGGCCCTTGCTGTGGAATCTTCACGGGTGCTGATTCATGATCATCGCAGCAAGCCAGGAAATTGGCTAGAAACACCATCTCATCTGGACGAAGGGATGAGTGAGTAGCATTTCTCACGTTTTGCTCGGGTAGAGGCGTTCTGATTGAAAATAGCGCCGTACGCAAGTTCTTCGTGAACTCTTTTCATTGTTACCTCAACTAAGTAGATTAGGCGACCACGATCTGAAGAAAATGCTGCACAAAGTAAACTGAACAAGAGTGACAACCGTTCTGTTTGTCCTCACTATAACGAAATGCCAGAAGGGTACGCGACATTTACAATATTCTTATCCTAGAGCTCGTCGATTGATCAAGGGTAAATCAAGGGCGTGGTGATCGCCGACCAGTTTTTTCAATGACAAGTCTTCATCTGGTTTGTGGTTCAAAAAGTAGAGCCAAAATGCTGCACTTTGATCAGTCTTCCCTGGAAGACTCACGTGTTGGATTTTCATTCGGAATGTGCAGTGGACACCGTGATTTCTCTGCAGGACCAAATTTTCCTCTCGTGTCATATGAGGCAAAGAAATTATCTAGCTCTGGGTTAATTTTCTCCTTTTCACGAGGATGGAATTTCGGTGATTGAGAATCGTACCCTAGCCTATTTCTGCGCTAATTTTTTTTTCATTTTTGCCTTCACGAGTAGGGCGCGCGGGATGCAGCGGTAAGAGGAGCTAGTAACACTTGCAAAATCGAGCTATCAACTTCCGCTCTTGTTAACTTATTCTTTCAATCCTCCGGAGTCGGGTAAATTGGTGTCGGACTTGTCTGGAGAGGTAAAGACACTGATTTGGTATAGTGAAGCACCAGACCAATCCAGTCGTAATGGACAATTCGCACCGATGGACCTGGGACACTTTCAATGGATGTATTGTTTATTAGGGTTCGCGTGGTACAGTGGTAAGTTTCGCTGAAGACACCCGCACGGTCGAGCGATCGGTCCTCGCCCGAGCTATCAAAGCCTTCCATCCCTCCGTGGTTGGGTAAGTTGGTACCAGACTTGTCTTGGAAGGTAGCTACACTGACTTGGTATAGCGGCTATCACCAAGTCATTGTATATTCCGAATACGCAGTCACCATGCCTCAACAATCTCGAATGGAACACGGATGCGGCAGTGCGTCCTTAGGGGACTGATCAACATCGGCACTTTTAGCTCTTACCTTTCACCTTAACGAAAGCGGTAGGTTTGATGTAAAGAAAAAGGGCAGATCGAAAATTTTCGTTCGAATTGAACTTATTGTTAGATACATCGTTAGCCACGAAAGCTTCACGTTCAGCCGTGTCGGACCTTAGTTGATACGGCCAGCATCCGCGTGGCTACACCAGCGTACGCTGATACACGTCCATTTTTCATTTGTTTTTCGAGCAATGGAGTGGAGTTATGTGGCATGGCTCGATGGTTTACCTTGTCTCAGTAGTATAGAGATACCGAGTTCTTTTGTTGTGTTTGGATTCACTATTCACACCGTGTATCTTTCAGTGGTAAGCTATAATTGAGCCTTGTTCTGTCATTCTGTCTTGCTCTTCTATTTATTCTGATCGTTTATTTTTTTTTACTAAGTTTTAGATTGCGGGCTCGTTTATCTTCTTTCGGGTTCTACAGTACGTAGTGCGATGGTACCTGTTTGGAAAGTGCACCTTCCGAGCGTTCTCCTATTTTGGACTCAGAGGTCGGAATCGCAATAGCGACAGCAGCAGAGACTTGACAGTGAGTTTGCCGCCAAATTAGCGAGGGTCACCGTTTTTCCTCTTCTCCTTTTTTCCAGGTCATTCCTCCCAACAAAAAGTGGCGGATATCCAACGAAGCCGTATCACTGATTCATTCAGTTGTAAGCGGCTTATGGGCTGGTTATTGTCTGCTTTTCTACCCACGACTTTTCGAGGACCTTACCAACGAGCGGGTTCAAGTAGCGGTTGAATTGGTCAGTGTTCTACACCAATTTGATTTTATTTGTCTAGCAAAACAAAAAGAATGTGAAACTTTTAGATATTCGTTTCTTTCGGTTATCTTATCCATGACTTCTTTGACCTCGTTCTGAACGAGCAGTCGGCTAGGATAATAGAGCTGCTATTCCATCACGTTGTCGTTATTATGGGATTTTTCGTAACTCTGGTTAGTTTTCTTTTCTTTAATATCTTTTGGAGTATGATTTCGCCTGACCTTGCCTTTCGTAGAAATTATTCTAATACTTCAGGTTACTACTAAATATCTCGGTGTTGTAATATTTGGCCTTCTAATGGAGTTGAACTCAGTATTTCTTCATACGCGAAGCTTGATGAATTTGTGAGTGACGATCTTCGATAAAAAAAACTTGTGCAGTTTAGAGAGGGGAGGCGAAAGGGTTGCAGCCCGGAGGATAAATGTAGAGAACGTCTTTTATGAATTCGGAATAGTATCGTATAGAAAGGGCATAATATCGACCGATTGATGTTGTTTTATAGCTGTCCTTATATCCACCTGACTCCTCAGAAATTGTAACATTGCTTCGAAATACGTGTGTTCGAACTCGTTATGTTTGAGCACAAATTGGAGCAGGTTTCTGTGAAAAAAAGACTGTAGAAAATCGTTCTGTGGCTGTACTATACCAACCCGCGTAGAAAAACATTTCGAACAAGTCAATGAGTGTTTTTGGAATGAAAAATATCAGTGATTAAGGTACGGTATCAAGAAGAAGTCGACCTCATTCCGGCTGGTTGCGTTGCTGAACATAGTCACCTTGGCTGTGTTCCGTATCAGCGTGTCATTCTACTTGGTCTACTGGGCGGTGAGTGTTTTTCGTCGTAACCCCGATTATTATAGCTATTGTCTTTGTGAGCGGCGTTTCTCACTGGCACGATTCTATCCTACCCTTATACATCGGTGTACCGTAATCATGTCGTCGAATTGGAGCGCGTATTGTCACTGTAGCGCATATTCCGCGCCTCACTCATCACTATTGCATTGAAACCGCGTGCCTTCGCCACGCGGTCAAGCTAGGAGAGTAGTTCCGGGGTGGGTGAGTCATCCTAAGCATTGCAAAACTCTCGGCTACGAAAGGATCCGAACTCTGAACTATCCTACGATAACAGCCATCACCACCACTCACCCATTTCCACTGTCCCGGAACCGGCTCTCGGATCCCATATGACGGGCCACTCCCAGTCCGTTGCCGGTCAGACAGTGCCCGCGACTAGATGTGCAGGTGCGCGCGCAATTCAGACTGCAGTCAGTGGGGAGTGAGGCGCAGAGTAAGCGCTCCAGTGACAATACACGCTCCAATTCGACGACATGATTACGGTACACTGATGTATAAGGGTAGGACAAAATCGTTTCACACGTTTCTCGCACCCGCACGGTCGAGCGATCGATCTCCGGCTGGGCTAACCAAGCCTTCGTCCCTCGGCGGTTGGGCAAATTGCTACTAGACTTGTCTGGGAAGGTGAAGACGTTGACCTGCTATAGCGGCAGGCCCCCGCAGGTCACTGTATAGGCTAAAAACGTCGCATTCATCATGCCGATTCTAAATCCAACGCGGATGCGGCGGCTTGTCCTTAGGGTACTGATTAACGCCAACACCTTTTCCTTTACCTTTTACCTTTTCTGTATGTTGAACAGGAAACGTTCTCTTTGGCAACAACCTCGGGTATAATTATTTAATTTTTGTGCTCAAGCAAACCCCGAAATATGCCTCAAGTGGCGCGCCAATCGTGGTTCATCAACTCTCGTAGCGGGGCCCATTCAAGGTTTATTCGGGGTTTATAAGGGATTTAACCCAGTTCATCGAAGATTAGGACACTTCGAATGAGAAAACCCTGATTCCAATTTACCAAACTTAGAACACCTATTTTGCCTTCACATTTTATTTCAGTCATTTAATAATTTATTTTTGAGTGACTACCGTTGATGTTCAGATAGCGCAAATCCCTGTTATACCTTGGATGCATAATATCTTCACAATCTTTGTGATTTTCTCGTTGTTCTGCTCGAACACTGTTCTGGCGTACAGAGTGATGGCCGCGGACGGCCTTTTCGGTAGGTTTTCACGTTTCATCTTATTTGTTTGAATCGGTTGGTATTTTCGTTCAAATCCAATCACCCCTCAATCTGCGGCTCGAGAAGAACAGTAAAATTAGTTCTCAATGAGATTTTCGTTCACCGTTCCTCGATTTCCGGGATTTTTACCTTCTAAAGACGTTGGACGATGGGTCTCGCATGAAGGCTGGGTCCTTCTTCTTCAAGCCATCTGTCTGAATGGTTTTTTGAGAAACATCTGGACCGTTCATTCTCAACGCAGTTCTTTTCATTATTCTTCTTTGCAGCTTGAACAGCTTAACATGCAAACACGTGCAGTGCCGGCCAAAAAGTATTCGTTTTCACCTTTTTGCATGTAACTCCTCAGAGACTAAAGCGTTTGAACTGATTTTCATACAGTTAGCGGAGAGTGACAACGCTGCACACATGCTTGCTTCGTTCTGATGAGGGCTTGGAATTTCTTGAATTTTTCCATCAGTAGAGTAAAATGCCCAGTTTCAGAAAAACGGCCTCATTGACAATAAATTTTTCCTACTCTAAAACAAGCAATGTTTTTGCAACCGCTTATATGCCCTTCGAAAGAAGAAGATTTTTCACACAATGATGTATTATTGTCTTTTGTTACTCTTACTGCGTTGCTGCCGCAGTAATGATTTGATTATTTTTAGGTGGTCCAATGCGGCAGTAAAACTCTGAATGGGCCCTTAGGGGGCGTGTCCAAGAGGTGTGAATTACCTTTTGATGCGGTTTTGCGTTATCAGGCAACTGGTGCTTTGTATACAGAGGCTTTCACGGAGTCTTATATGGCGTTCGGAAGAGAATCAAAAGCGCTATCGGACACTGTCCTGAAGCTGAGTCTCTAGATTCAAGAAAAACTACAAATTAGAAGCGTCATTTTCGCCCCCTTACAATTTTTTATGCTTAGAATATTTTCCTAAACCTCAGCATCATTCGTAAGAAGAAACCTCGCTCTACGTGAAGATGTTTTTGAAAATTTCCTTTTTTTTCAAAAAAAAAAATTTTTTTGAAAAAAAAGTTTTTGAAAAATTGGCTTTTGTTCGATTTTAGTCAATTAAAGTGAGTACGTCCTTGACCACTGATTTCCGCGCGCGAAGACTGCGCGCCGCGTGCGGCGTTGGCAGCAGAAGCCTCTAACGTCGCGCGCCGCGCGCAGCCATCGCGCGCGAAAATCGGTGGTGAATGACGTACACACTTTAATTGCTTGAAAGCCATCAAAACCCAATATGTGGAAACTTTTCGGAAAAACCTCCGTGTAGAGCGAGGTTTCTTCTTACGAACGGTGTTTGAGGTTCTGAAAATCTTTTGAGCATAAAAAATTGTAGGGGGCTTAAAATGACGTCTCAAATTTGCAATTTTTCGAAAATAAAGTTCTAGGAACTCAGCTTCATGAGAGAATGAAGGCAGTATCCGATAGCGCCTTTGATTCTCTTTCAAACAGCGTCTGTGAAAGCTTCTGTATGCAAAGCACGAGTTGCATCCAAATGTAATTCACTCTTCTTGGACACGCTCCCATTGGACCACTTAAAAAATAGTGAAAGCGGAGAGTAACAAAAAATTTCAATGTATCGTTATGTAGGAAAAACCTTCTTCCAAACGGCACATAAGCGGTTGCAAAAACTTTGCCCATTTCAGAGTAGAAAGAATTTATTGTCAATGATGCGGACTTTCTGAAAGTGCGCATTTTACTTCATTGATGGAAAGATTCACGAATATCCAAGCGCTCGTCGAAACGAAGCTGGCATATGTACAACTTTGTCACTCTTCGTTAACTGCGAAAATATGAGTTCAAACGCTTAAATCTCTAAGGAGTTACTTGCAAAAAAGTAAAAACGAATACATTTTTGGCCGGCACTGTATTTTTTGAGAACGAGATTAAGTGGCACTTTTTCAGTTATTCGTTTCGATCTCACCAGTATTAAAAGAAGAAGGGAATATCAAAGATTGACTGTACAGTATTATTAAGTGAAGAGGATGAATTGTCATTGTCAATCATTATTCATCGAAAACGATTAATTTTCATGATCTTCACCTAGCACAAATGAATGTTCAAGTTTAGTTGAGGGGTGAATCGTTTGACCGTTTCGTCAGCTACAATATGCTTCATAGCTATCGAAATTCGAGCGTTCAACCTCTGTCTTGCATAGCAGAAATGATTTAGCCAAGTGGAATTTGCTCCAAAGTAATGCATTTAGTAAAAAATTTGAAAAGGAGACGCCCTAGGGTCTCCAAAATTCTCTTTTCTAAATTTTGAAGCCGCTTATGCGTCGAAAACTATAAACATTCGACAAGGAACAAAAATGGATAGATTTGTGACCAGGTGAAGATACTGCGGTTTGTATTTTAGCCTCAGAATCCGCTTGAGTTTCTCTCAAAGCTTAGAAAATTTATCTTACTTAGATTAGCTCGTGAAATGTTGAAAAATAGTTTGGAAACAAAGGAAACAGTTGTTATCTCCATTGCTTAAGTTGCATATTAATATTCGTTTCACTCGGCGATTTTCCGTTCTTTGTCATCTGATATTTCATGGTGTAGATTAAAAAACGGTGTCAAGCAATTCTTGACTTTCAGTGCTCAATTCTGTCCTAAATCCGAGTTTGCGGAACATTTTGAAGTCGCAGTTGTGGAAGGTTTTTACATCTGTTCTCAAGAATTCCTCTACTGAGGCGTTCACTACATATTCCGCAATTTCCTGTCCCTTGCTGAATGTTTAGATTTCCTTTTGACTCGGTGGTGACCCTATGGAGAAACTTGATGCGTTTCATGTCTACGTTAACCTATTTTCTCTGTAAGAACATCTATTATTTCCCGTTTCCTTCAAAAAGTTGGCATTCTGATGCTGATAAGCCTTAAAACTGGCCGTAACTCATGGTTGCGCATTATTTTATTTGACGCAAGAAGAACCCCGTGGCCCTCTAACAAATCGATGTGCCCTATGAGCTAACTCACTTTCCGCTTCTTCTTTTCTCTACTCGCGGTTGACTCAGATACTCTTTGAGAAACCTTTCAACAATTGATCGAAATTTCCCAAAAATCCCAACTGTGATCTCACGATGCAGGCGTACCACGCACCTAGACCGAAATAACTAACTCAAGGATGTATTCAGATATTTCTCTTCGTTCAGGTGCATCGAGAGCCAGAAAACCCCCACCGCCTCCTGACAACGCCATATCATCAGCCGAATGTGGACATACTGGAGTGGTGTGCGATGACGATGACGACGATGATAATGATGATGTTGAGGTAATTATTGAAATGATAGAGCAAATGTAAAATAATAGAGGGCATGGGCATGCTATCGATTCCTGCCCCGGCTAACCAAGCTTTTCATCCTCGGGTCGGGTAAATTGGTACCAGACTTGTCTGGAAAGATGAGGGCAGTGACTTGCTATAGCGGCTGGCCCGCAAGTCATTGTATTGGCTGAATACGCATTCACCATGCCGCAGCTATTCTGACTGGGACACGATTCAAGTGACGCTTTCTTATCAGATCAACGCTGACCCCTTTACCTTTACCTGTAGCTGAGATTTCTAGGAGATTTTTAAAAAAGGCTCCTATGGCTAGCAAGTCTTTGCATTTCTTGACCCTAGACGCATCCGTCTTTTTCACCGAAAGGAGTACGCTCAATAAGATGAATGAAGAGATATAAGATGATTTTGTTATGACGAAGTTGAGATCATCGCAAAAGTCGCGGCTCAAGCGGGATTCGAACCTGCATTTCAGCCCTATCGGGGGAACTGCGTGTTACGCCCCTCCGCCACTGAGCCGACAACTCTTTACTATTCAACAAGGTCCGGTGCTAGAGGAGCGCGAATGACCGACGCAGATGAATAGGAGAGCCGTCGCCTCAGTAGACAAGTAGGTAACACATGAGTCCCGGATAGGCCCGAGACACCGATTCGAATCCCGCCCGAGCCGCGGTATTTAACCGATCCTAACACCACACCGTCTTCCTCATTACGACATCATCTTCATGTATACTTGGTAACGAAGTATGGTAATAAGAGAAAAGCGTTTTCCAGCCACCCCAGCGTGCTCTCTCAACGCACTCGCAGGAGGTCGCAGTGCAGACGAACGACGCTCGAATTCTTGTCGACGACGTCACTCAAACTGTCGCTTAAAGCCGTGTGACAGTGTTCCGCGGTGCTCATTTATCTGCCTTCACTTAAACGGTCCTCCCAATAATATCGTTACTTTCGTTACCTCACCGTATTTCCTCCAAATGAGTTAGTTTTCGCTTTAGTGACTCAATGCGACCGCTCGGTTGCTAGTTTAGGCAAGCGGTCGAATCCGATGAACCTATTCAGGGTTCTAGAGTTGTTTTGAAACGATGGCGTAGGAATGGACAAAGCTCTGAGAAACAATGTCACTGGAAACATTCCTCCATGTGTTTTCTGTGACTTTTCAAAACAGTTTAAAACAAGAAAAAAACGGTTTTGATGAAAGTTCTGGCTCCATCTATCGCGTCTAGGCCAGAAAATTGATTTTCGCTGCGCTTCGTCTGCTGTATTTTTTGGAGCGCTGGTAACGAATCTGATATCCGTTTCCCGAATTTCGGCCTAGGACCACCCACATTGTCCACTTGGGTGGTTAGGTCAACATTTCAGATTTGGCTCAAACTTCGCACAGATGAGTTATTTTGCATACTGATTACCATTATGATGTTGGTTCTCCTAGTTTCGCCCGAGTTCGTTAGTTACGGATATATTAACTTTGATGATCCGGTCAAAATCACCAATTTAGCGAAAACTTCATTGAGGTGCGTTATTTGGTATGCTAATTACGGAATTGATGTCCTTTTCTCAGATATATTTAGGTGAGCCGTGATGGCTTAGGTGCAGGACAGAGTGGTGGCGCGGAGGAGTACCTGAATCTGGCGAAATCAATCGAAATCTAAGAAAAGGACATCAAATTCGCAGTCAGCTTTCCAAATAACGTACCTAAACGAAGTTTGAGCTAAATCGGTGATTTTGACCAGACCACCAAATTCAACGATATGGGTGGTTCTCGGATAATGTTCGAAAAGCAAGTGACGGAATCATAATCAGCTATGCAAAATAAACACGTTAAACGCAAATTCAACCAAATTGTTGATTCTATTAGCCCTGCAAGTGATATGGGTAAAATTCGGGACACGAACATCAGATTCGTGATCCCCCAATATGACCCCATAGGCGGATTCGAGGAAAAAAATTTCTGACCCAAGTCCGGTCCGTGGAGTCGGAACTTTTATCAAGTGCCGAAAAAACTTACCTGTCTCTCAATAAGATTTCACGTGTCCTAGTTGAACCTGAATTGAGCGGTGCCTTCTATCGCATTCCGATCACGAAGGGCCCATTTCATTACATAGATCGATAGAATCACTTTCTGTGCATCATAGACTCTCTAACAGTTCTCTTTAATAGAAAAGGGATATTAACAAACATGATTAAAGACGAATACATCTGTTGCAGATCGCTCCTGGAAAGTGAAAGGGACACTATCGCCTTACAACTTTGTAAGCATTTATGTTTTTACGAAGGCGTGTACATGCTTGCATTTTATTGCGACTTCCTTTGCTGTTTCGGCATGCCCTTAATTATGCCGGGGTTGTGAAGTGGCGTTTTTTCATGTTGTCGTTAATCACCTATCTACTTGTATCACTGTTTTGTCTTCTCTGAAACATGCATCCTCCTCTTGCCCGCTTTACAATTCATTTTAGTATTTAAGAGCATCTATACATACATCAGAGATCTGTTGTTGTTGTTCTTTCCAGAATCGTTGTTATGGCTATCCTTTTCTTCTTAAACTCGTGCAGATCATTTCATTCATTGTTCGTCTTGGTTTGCAGTTTTCAAATCGTATCGATACATGTAATATTACATCTATTATTTAAGGTTAAAGTTCCATTCCATTCAATGAAGAATTCACGACTTTGTTTGACTCAGTATTTAAGAGAATAAATTGTGCGTACGATTGGAACCGTGTTTATATATGAAACTTTCAGGTTGAAGAAAAAGTTTCCCAACATTTCTGCAACCGCTTTCAAGATTCCTTCTTTGCTCCATTCCATTAAATATCTGGGCCCAAATGCAGGAGCGGAACTTGGGGTGTATAACGCTCTGCGAAATAAATCCAGTATATCTCCCGAAAATTGCTTTTCATTACAATCTGCAGTAACGATGTGAAGCAGTGCGACGGCCGTAATCACCACCGCTCAGGTAAGGGGCCACCAGCTCAAAATCAATAGTGTCGTTTTTTTTTTCATACTTTTCTCTAGCATGGATGTGGCTATTGTTGCCTTTGGCCCTTGTGCTGTAGTTTTAAATATACTCTCCATTGGCTGATTGATAATATCATTTGTCCTGACATCCGCACGTTCGTATCGGTCGCCTGACTTACAATTAGACTATCACGTACGTAGACATATTCAGATGCTTCATCCATACGGCCGTTCTCTGCAAGACGGAATTATTCATTACATATTATTAAATACGTTTACCTATCTGCAAGGGCATATTGGTTGGAGCATTATAACATCACTTAACTAACTGTTCGGATAATGTATTTGCATGTTTTTATTTGTTTGTCATGAATTTGGACATCTGCAAGGTGTGATTATTCATTAAATGTTATTAAATAACTCATACGCGCATGATACAGTGGTAAGAGGGGCTACTAATACCTGCTCAGTCGAGCGATCGATAATCTCTACGGCTAAGCAAACCATTCATTCTAACGGGGTTGGGTAATTTGGTACCAGACTTGTTTGGAAATGTGAAGAAGCCTACTCGGAACAGCGGTTGGCGGTCTCGAGTCATTGTATAGGCCAACACTTTCATACGACTCTGCGATTTGAAGGTAACACAAGTGTGACGGCCCCTGTTTAGGGGACTGATCAACTCCGACTCCTTTCACTTTTACGCTATCAATTCCATGTATTATACTCAACTTTATTGAGCCTTAGTAAACAGTATAATCTGCTAACAGTTTAAAGAGCTATCAAATGGATCTAGATAGTTGGAGATGCTAGGTTATTCGCAAAACACTGACATCGGACGGTAATATAGTAGTAATAGTTTCGTGTTACATCAAATGGATCGTTGACCACCGAAACCAAATTGCAGTTGACGACTAAATCGCTTAATTTCCATTGCTTTTTTTGGAGGTTGATCGCCCTTCGATCCAGTTACTATCGATGTGACCATACCTGTTTTGAAACGGATAAAACTTCCCAGGCCAGGTATGAGAAACCGTAAATTTTATGCGACTTGAGCTAGCTACATGACGATTTTCTACAATCGGAGATCTTCAGTTTTTTCGCAGTGACCTCCGTCTTCCAGTGGTCGTGGCTGCGTCTTTTTGTCAGCGGTCGGATGCACCCTACCGTTGGTGGGAGTGATGGCTGCTATAAGCATTTTCTCGAGTTTAGTAGTCGGCACCTCGAACAAGCAGCTCCAAACGAGAGCGAGTGCGTAGGATAGCACAATCACCGGAATCGCGCGGTAGACGTACTGAAACAGTTGTTGTTAGTGTGCTATTACCCTTAGGGTATAATTATCCAGCTTACCGAATCCCACAGTGAGACAAAGTGCATTGGTCGATCGTCCAGGTTGAACACGTACAAGATCACGTAGAAATGTACGATGTAAGCGCAGTATGACAGTTTACCGAGCGGTTGCCAGAGTGCGTGGTCCATAAACGGTGCAACAGGTCCTGAATAAGCCGAAGAAATCTGACTCTCAGGCGGACTTTCTTTCGGTTTACCGTTGGCAAACGCCGGGAGATCGATCCCAGCCCAGGCTAACTGAGCCTTCCATCCCTCCGGGTTCAGGTAAGGTGGTACCAGACTAGTCTGGGAAGGTAAAGATATGTATTGACTTGGTATAGCGGCCCGCCCCCGCAAGTCATTGTATCGGCCAAACACGCATTCATTCAACATGCCTCTACGATTCTGAATTGAAGGCGAATGTGGCGGTGCGTCCTTAGAAGACTGATCAACCCCGGTACCTTTACCTTTACCTCTTTAACGTGGTAAATTTCAATCATGCATTTGTAACGGGGTTTCACCATCAGCTGGAATTCCCTGCCACTAAAATCGTTGCTGTTTTTGCAAGTTATGGATGTTGCTTCGACCAGTCATTTTCGTGCTAGCTAGCTGGCCTGCTGATATTTCGCTCTTGCGTCGAGCACCACAGCAGACATTAGCAGACTAAATAGCTTCCCGAATCAACTACACATAGCTGGAGCATTCAGAGATATCCGTTTTGTTCCTTAGTATGGTTCTGCGTTGACTTTTTAATGTGCTTAGGAGAAGAATACGCTGATTGCTTCGATTTATAGCTTCGGGGGGGGGGACAAAAGTAATAAGTGTTTCCACTTCTTTCCCATACAACTCCCGACTGGGGCGCATTTTGCGCTTTATGTGTCTGTATGCTACTTACTTAAGACCACTTGAGAATTCATCACTTCCGCGCTCCTTACAAACAGTTGAAGGTATAGAGAAATAAAGGAAATTTTTGCATTTCCTTATTACTTATGCTCACCCCTAATAACACAAGGCGGTCCTGAAAACCATACCTCCCCAACCAAGATGATTTGCTGCGATCACCCACGATACTGCTAGCGCCCATCCTATCCGTGAGAAGTTGTTGTAGGTGGCGCGGACGAATTTGCTGAAATTCAAGCAGTGTTAATCGCTTTGTAGACAGTCTTGTAAAATTGAAAAATCAAAATTCAACAACGAAATTCTTTGTTTCTTTCTCATGTGGATCGCGGAAATTTTCGATATGCTTGCTTTCTGACCCCAATATCGCATTTCAATGTGGTGCTCAATAAGCCTCGTAATACACTTCTTTTGCTCTCCAATTCTGCACCGCAAAGACGAGCGAAATCCCATTGATCTCGGCCTACTTTTTTTTCTAACATGACTGTCATCAACAACTGGAGTCTTTCTCATAACTCTCACCTCCAATTGTCATCTCCTTTAATGTAGTCGTGAGGAGTATAGACGGCGACAAGACCAACGGCAACTGCAACGAGCCATGCCGCCACAATAATCAGCTATAAATCGATAATCTGTCATTTCAGATTCCGCCTCCAGCCATGAAATTAGTCTCACCCAGTGCAATCTAGGCTTCTTTGCCTTTGCGTTTGCGAGGAGGTATCCAAGCCCGATGCCGATCAGGTAGGGAGGGCAGCGTGTCCACGGCATTTGATAGAATATGTCGAAAAACTCATTTATTTTCCTGAAGCTGAGTTTTTTCGATGTGATAATGACGGTCTCAAGATTTGGTGACCCACGGGAATGCAAATATCCCGAAGAGTATCGCCGGCAGGTCGTCAGAGAACGTTATGGCGTAGGTGTAGGCGACACTCGCGGCACAGCACAGCACCATAAAAGCCATACCTGGAGGTAGATGTCTATTAGATGCCTTCAGCTTAACTGGTGCAATGCTGAATGCAGCTTCCCGGCTCAGGCCGTCATTACGGATAAACGCTGGAAGTAAAACTCTACAGGCTTATCCCATTGACGATCGCGCACTCCTTGCGTATCTGGCGCGGGGGACCGCACGCACGTCCCAAGCGACTCTAAAGTGCAGCCCACGGAAGGGCCTCATGGGTAGTAACATTGCCCACATGGCCCACTGTCAGCCGACAAGGGATCTCCCAACGAAGTCCAGTGGCGGAATATACAGGTCCACGCTTCGCCAATGGGTTAAGGAAAGTACTATGGGAGCGCAAATAACAGTTGGGGAGGAGAGCCGTCCGCTTGGTGACGTAGTGATTAGCGCACGAGCCCCGGTTAGGCGAGAGACGCAGGTTCGAATCTCACCTGTGACGCGACTTTACGATGAAACCTAGCACCACGACAACAACATTATTTTCTAGTATATAGAAAAGTAAAAGGTAAACGTGTCGGCGTTGATCAGACCCCGCCGCATTCGTGTTCAATTCAGAATCGTAGAGTCTTTTTGAATGCTTACTTGGCCTAGTAGTACAATGACTTACGGGGGCCAGCCACTATACCCAGTCAGTGTTTCTACCTTCCCAGGAAATTCTGGTACCAATTTACCGATCCCAAGGGGTGGAAGGGTTGGTGGGCCCCGCAAGGATCGATCGACCGTGCTGGAGTAGTCATTGTATAAACCAAATACGCATTCAACACTCAGAATGGAACACCAATGCGACAACACGTCGTCAGGGGCTGATCAGCGACGACAACATTAGCCTTACCCTTTTATTCTTCTTCTCCCTTTTGAACCTCTGAAAATATGCTCTATACAGGGCTCGGAGATGAAGCTGGATGCTTTCCATCTTCTACAGTTTTGAATGTTAATTTAAGTCTTGATATCTCCTTATATATTCCTATATTACATATATTCAATACCTGCGAAAGGAGAAATGTAAAGTGCGATGAGGAATACTGGAGCCGCTACATAGAGCTGCGTGTCGACAGCCAAATACCAGCTTATACCATAACAATCCTGCAAAATCATCCTATATTGCACCGGAAGTGTGTTTCCCGTTTTGTTTGGAGGATCTCTTTCCCTCACCTTCTCGGTTCCAAAGAAATTGTTGATGTAGAGCAAGTTGCGCCACCAATACTTTCGGCAGACCTCGGCGCCAAAGTCGTTGTTTATTCCGGCTATTGAGGCGGCCCATGGCCCAGATATCAACGCTTTTACTGTGACCGTGTAAAGTGCAATGAACATCATAAGCGGTGGCGTTAACCTGATATAGATTATGCTGATGAAGCGTATCTGACAGCTGGGCAACCTCAGTTAAATAACCTTAGATAGCGATGAACATAGAACAGCACCCAGGTGAATGGATTCTTCACGTAGCGGGAAGAGGGTCGATTTTTGAAGAATAGGTACGAGACAAGCACTCCAGAAAGCAAGAAGAAAGTGTCTACGGAAAGGAAAGCGTTCGTGAACGTCGTTGAGGGCAATGGATTAGCGGCCGCCCGCACAGGACCGAAGCTCTCTGAAAATGACATTCTGCTGCTTGCGAGGATGAATAAGCCTTGAGAGAACTACTGACATACCGCTGTAAGCGCTTTCTCCTAACGTATGACCAGCGGCCACCCACGACATCGAGATGAAGCGAATGCACGCCAACGAACGTAGACTGCCCTCTTTCGGAGGTCGCGTGTCCAGAATCGAGGCCGTGCTCGAGTAGAACGAGAAAGCGAGAAACGCTCGTACCCCTGAAAAAACGCTTATACAAAATTGTATCCCGCTATATAGCAAGCTTTTCGCTGCAGCTTTTTCGCCCTCTACTGAAGGAAAAAGCTCTTCAAATGCCTGTAATATCATTTAAAAAGTATTTGAACCGGCGACTAAATGTACATTGATATCTAAATGATGCCTCCTCCTCCTCCTCCTCCTCCTCCTTCTTCTTCTTCTTCTTCTTATTCGCAACTTTATTTCGCTACCTTTTACCCTTTTTAACCTTTCTCTTTAGATCGTGTAACACTATCGTTTAGACTTTTTAGCCCTTTTCCTCAAATCGTGTAACACTATCGTTCCGTGTTTCAAGCGGTTTTGACTCTCGTTATCAGACTATTGGAACTATAATCTTGTTGTCTTGGTTATTCTTGCCTTCTTGGCATCACATTTTGAGTTTACTCAAATTGTTTTCCATTCTCACGTGACCTGATCACGTCCTAAATGCATAAATAAAATAAGCGAAACCGAAGAGTTGCTCATTTGTATAGATGGACGGATGCCAATTTCGTTTTTCAAATGGGAGCGGTTGGTAGTGATTCTACCACTATTTTCCAATGATTCATAGAAAGCATCTTCCTTCATGTTTGTTCTAGTGCAAACTGCTACGGAGTTTCACCTTTTCCCTAAAATGTGAAGCACACCTTCAACCTATCAAGGAAAATCATCAGAAATCAGTTCAAAATATTTTTGTCGGGCTGAATTTCACGAGTAGTCAGCTTCACCATAGTTAAGTGATCTGTCGACAGTTCACTGATGTATAAGCCTGATGTGTGATGGGTAATAATTACGTATATATTATTTTATATAATTAGGTAACAAAAATGCTTGTCGAAAGCCCCAATCATATTCATCAATATTTTGTAGCACTTCGAAAAGAAATGAATGGCAGAACAGACGTTACTGACTTGGAGCCCCATCTTTGCTTCACCAAAGCGGTCAGAAGACAGCATAGAAACGAAATTGCAATCATGTTCCTTCTGAACAGAAAGTGTTCGTATACTTACCACTGCTTGTCTTGACAGCATCATTTGGCGGATACATGTCCATTACATAGTCTGCCAGTGTTGCTAGAACGGCCCATACAACAAACACCGCAAGGATGCCCCTGAAAGTTTCTTCGAATTTTTACAAGCGGAACATTTCTAGCAGTTGGTTATACATGTTGTCTGTTCATTTTAAGAACGACACGATACCGGCCTCTTCTACAACGCTGAGCATCAGCACATTCGTGCGAAGAACGGGATTTTCTGTCGATAAGTTTGTGCTCATAACAAACACATAAAGGTAAAGGTGTCGGCGCAGATCAGACCCCAAAGGACGCGTCGCCGCATTCGTGTTCAATAGGGAACCGTAGTCTTGATGAATGCGTGTTTGGCCATAACAATTGCTTGTGGGGGCCAGCCGCTATACCAAGTCCAAGTCATTGTCTTTAACTTCCCAGGAAAGCCGGGTACCAATTTACCGACCCCGGAGGGATGGAAGGCCTGGTTGGCCCCGGCGAGGATCGATCGATCGTGCGGGTGTCAGTAGCGCCTCATCCTGCACTGCACCACTCTAACAAACACACGGAGAGCAAGAAATATAATGTAGTGCTCAAGCAACATTAGCGTACAAGTGAATATAATCTCAGGGTCACTTCTCTTTCTCCTCCTCAACATATTAGGAACATATAGAACACCTATAGAGTTGAACACTACTAACAACCGGTCGCCGTTTTTGTACAGGGCAAGTCTACACTGACGTCTTCTTCAGAAGAGCTTGGAATTTTCGAAAAAAAACCAACTTTTCAAACTGCTCTTCGTAATTGAGTTTCTCTCTAGCTACTTAATGGACAGTGGATGGAACACGTAGTGGCTTCTTATGAAAAGGTCCATGAATGCCTTAGGTGGACCACACCACGGAATCGGAAACTTCAATGTTTTTTCAGAATCCTCTCTGTATTGAAAGACACTCATTGCGGTTGTTCATAATTGGATTCCTTTCAGAAATCCAGAACGCCTCCAATGCCTTTCTGGACGAGATCATTTCGGATAAGTCATTGGATTTCTCTTGATTTCTCATTTTCGTGGGAATTGTATAAGCTAGTCAAAAGTGCTAGGAACGATGCGGTGCTTTGCCGCATTGATCAAGGGTCTGTTCAGTTTCGAACCACTTTTTAGGCCAATAGATCTGATTCACCCTACTGACCTCGTTCGGCACAGAAGCATACAACAGTTACACCCTTCTGTACTGTCTCGTCGATGTCGATCACGGTAGCTCCCTGCTGTGCCACAAGGGCGCGCCAATATCCCTGACTCAGATAGTGCGATAAATGAGCGGGAAGCAAGTAACGAGGAGTCAACTGAACCAAATCAGTCGAGCCCAGCGAGGACCACCTTCGCTCCTTTATTTCTGTTGTTACCCCTAATTTAATAGAATGTTTTCTATTGTTGATGTTTATTCGTTTGATTCGTCGCGTTAATGCCTACTCGTGCTGTTTGTTTTTGGTTTTTGTTGAAAATAAAAGGTTCAGCTATTCAAGTTTGCGGTGCCGTCAACATCTTCGTGGCCTTTAAATCGTGCCCGACTTGCTCCCCATTAAAAGAGCGAAAAAACCGCGTAGCAGGAAGTCGGGGTAAGTCAGCACACATTCGTAGTATGTGAAGGCACACCATCGTGGGTGAAATCGTTAGATACTCACATGTATATCCAGAATGCCGTTGAAAATTTCGTGCTGTTTGCAACACAAGAGGCGGAGGGGAATTTCAATGGGAGATCCATAGGTATTGTTTCCATGATGGTTTGAAACAGCAGTTGGATGTCCTGAATGAGATTTAAAACAATTCCATTCAGTAACGAAGATGGGAGTGCCCTGCAAACTAGAAATGATATTAGAATGTAACAACGGTGTTGTTTTCCTATGACTAAAAAGAAGTCCTAATAAGTCCTAAGTAGGACGTTTGAGTTGCAAAGTTCCAACCTTTTCGTTGCAGCTTTCCGGCACGCAGACGGCGATTTTTGCTCCCATCTTTACGATAGGATTGTCTTGTGTCTGAAAAAAGGAGAGTATAACAAAATCGCTGATCCACAAGAGAACGACAATTTTATCCTTGCATTTTTAGGGATAAAAATACCTCTACCATCTGGTAAAGACTCACGATATTGCTCAGAGTTATCCTCGCGTAACAATACTGAGTGTCATATGGTGCATCGACGTCCATGCATTCATAGTACGAGCCCGAGCTGATCAGCGTCGCTTCAAAAATGCCCGCAGGCAGTTTTCCAAACGCGTCCAGCTCTAAATGATTGATAAGATGACGCATTCCTAGATTCACATATTAGGACCACACCATTTTGCGTTTTTCTCCCAACATTAATTGATTAGAGATTTGGTGAGAGCCATTTGTCGATTTCTTACTAAAATTCCGCTTATAACATGTTTCCGTCTTAAACGTAATTGAAAAATGGTTCTAAAACTCTCGTTGGTGTGATATCGACCATCAATACGGCACCGGACACGCCTTTTGATCACTTCAAGGAAAAGCCGCTTAGGAGCGTTCCAAAGCGGCTTTTTTCAATACCTTTGTTGAAACTCAATTATTTGTAAGACTATACATATTTTTGAGTTCAGCAGCTAGAGCTCTATCAACTGGTGTTCAAAGATCGGTACAGCCCCCTTGCTGACCCTTAAAATCTCGCCTGGTCGGTCCATCGGGGGCTGGTCAGTCCCTCGGGGGCCACCAGGCGAGATGTGAGGGGTCGGCAAAGAGGCCATATTTTGTATTCGTACCAATGTCTGAATACTAGTCGATAGAGCTCGAGCTGCTGAGCTCAAATATACGTATATTTTTTTACGAATAATTGGCTTTCAACAAAGTTATTGAAAAAAGACGCTTTGGAACGCTTCTAAGCAGCTTTTCCTAAAAGTGATCAGACTCTGTTATTGCTCAAGATGTGCATTTGACATATCCTTTTGTCCGCCACCATATTTAGCGAGGTGCAAATCAAAGTCTTCACTCGGGGTTTGTGACGACCAATTGTAATCGCATTAGTGGTCCACGATTTCACTTCGGCACTGTTTGAGATTATTTCAGTGTTTTGTGTCAACAAAATGTGCACTATTATCTCCACAGAAAAAAAAAACGAAGCACATTGGAACGCTGACAATAAACCGCAAACGGTCCATAAAAGAGCTTCCACAAAGTGTTGCACGAAAATAATGTTCAAAAAAAGATCTTATTGCGATAGAATAAGACTTGTTTACGTGTGTGGTACAATTACAACCTTTCGCTGCAAACATGTTCTCCTTGAGGACTTTGTTCTCCTCGTCCGTACATCCTCCGTTCTTCACGCATAACGCGGCCGTGGTGAAGAATCTCCTTGCAGCATTGCCAAGCTCAGCTACGTCTATCACGCAATGTGCGGAGACTCCAGAGGCTGCGAGTGTGTGGTAGTCTTTGAATTCGGTGAACTGCTGAAACACAAGCATGCAGTTCATGAACTTTCCTTTGGTTTTTGTTGAGTTTTGGGAATGTGCTCCACGGGGAAAAGTGGTTTGAACGGATAACATTTGATGGCTGTAAAAGTGATGTACAGCTGTTGACTACGTGATATATTCCCTTTTCAAAGCAAAAAATTTTTGCATGATGACTATGTGCTATATTCCCTACTCAAATCAAATATATTGTATAAGGTCAGAAAAGGCATATGGAAAGCTGTGGCAAAAAAGGCGCTGCGGAGCAGGTGCGCGGCAGTTCATGGTAGGCATCTATGTGTGGTTAAAGAAAGTTGACCGATTGACAAAAGCTGTTCCGGACGCTTCCCAACTTCGGCACTTTTTCCTTAAGGCTCCTACACACTTTACTGCTGCAGCAACGCAGTAATGATGATAGGGACCCGAGGCATCGCTGCAGCAGCCAGAGAATTCTCTTTGAGAGACCATCGAGGTCGCTGGTCACGAATCTAACATCCGTTTTCGAGTTTGTGGGCGAAAACCATCCATATTGTCAACAAAATTCTGAATATCTGATTCACTGCCACAGTAGAGTCTGAAGGGGCCCTTATGGTTAGCTGTTCTTCCATTCCTCCCGCTCCGAGACGATGGCCTCGAAGGCTCATTTGCTCCGACATGTTGTTTTCTTGCAACAAAGTGAACGGCGGGAATATACAGGAGGAAAGCTGAGTGCTATCCTGCTCTTGGATCCTTCATTGGTGGTCCTTGAAAAGGGCGCTAATGTGGAAACAAAGGTCAACGATCAATCGATCATGGAGTTATTTCTCAATATTCGCGGTATATGTACAAACTACGACAAAAGTAAATAATCTTACCGTGAGGTGTGGAAGACTTTTGTACCTGATGGAGACCCTCAGCTTTGTTTAAATTTGGAAAACGGGACGACTCTGCGCATTGTGGTGTCCTAGTTAAATGGCTTTTCGATCATTCTTCTAACTACAGGCCTATCAGTATAACGTCATTCTTTTGCAGAATATTGGAGAAATTAATTAAGAAGTGTATGATGGATCACATTTGGGTGAATCAGATTATACCTCTCAGTCAACATGGGTTTGTTCCAGGTAGATCGGTTAAGTCCAACCTACTTGAATGCCTGAATGACTGGACCAAATGTTTGGATGAGGGAGCAGCTGTGATATTGTGTACCTAGATTTCTCTAAGGCGTTCGATAGAGTGGACCATTGTGGACTCGTCTACAAGCTCAAACATTATAAATTCCATCCTTTCATCATAAATTGGATCCAAGAACTCCTTCGGAATCGCAGCTTTCAGGTTAAACTTGGAAATGATTTCTCGGCTACTAAATATGTAAAGAGCGGAGTTCTTCAAGGGGGCGTTTTATCCCCTATTTTGTTTGCTATATAGTGCTGAGCTCCCTGTAGTTTTACAGCAACGTGGAGTAACGTGCATGCAGCATGCCGATGATGTCAAAATATACAGAAGAGTAGAGAACGACGGAGATCGAGTAGCTATTCAGGCTGCGCTTGATGTCATGTGTAACTGGAGTTCAGACTGGAATTTGCCACTGGCTCCGAGCAAAACTATGCTTATGAGGCTTGGCAACTCTAGTCTTGACAGCACTTATAAGGTAGGTGACCACTTTCTGGATTGTGTGTCGGCTGTTAAGGATTTGGGATTCCATTATGATCGACAATTGGATTTCTCCGAGCATTACAGAAGCGTGTATAAGAAGGCACAGCTGCGCACTTTCCGCGTTTTTAAATCACTGATGACTACGGACAAGGATGTGTTAGTAAAAGTGTACAAGACCTACGTTCGACCCATAGTGGAGAGTGGTTCGGCTGTTTTCTGTTCACACAAAGTAAAGGATGATGCGCTCTAATTGTTAGAGCAAATCCAAAATAACTGCACGAGAAAGGTATTTCTGAGGTGCTCGAAGGGTTACAGTGTAACGGTTCCCTCTGCCTCCAGAAGAAATCGCGATTATAACATTCACTCGTTGAAATCGCGCCAGAAACTGAGCGATGTAATGGTCGTTTTCAAGATTTTAACTGGGATTATCAATTATAAAGCAGCTAGTTTTTATACAATAAGGAAATGAAGAACTAGGGGACACTCCGAAAAAATCTGGTTTCAGGTCCCTAAGAAGGGAGTCAAATTGCATTCGTTCATATGTAGAGCTGGGTCTGCCTTCCTGTCTCTCGGAAGTGACTTGCAGTTCTTGCCATCAGAGGTTCACAGGTTCAGAAGAATAGCAATGCAGCGGCTGCTAAGTTTTTAAAGTCTTAGGCTGCTCAGCTGAATGTGGTGTTGATCCGTGGTACTTTTGTTAATTCTATGAAAATTCGTTGTTTATGCGTTGCCGTCTCTATGTGTTTCTCACGTGTGCCTTATGTACCGTATTTGAATAAATAAATAAATAAATAAGTAAATAAATAAAATTCTTCAAGGAGACTTTGTAAGGTCTTTGCAATTAGAGGACAAATTCCAATTATCTTCATTTTTTGCACGATAACGAATGACATACTTCGAAACATTCCACAGTGTTGTTTGTTTTTACGATCGATGTGAAACGCATGAAAAGCACGTTTAAAACACAGGAAAAGTGGAAAACACGCGCACGGTATTCATGAAACGATGTAGTTTCTACGAGTTACTAGCTGTTCCACTGTTAATTACGAAACCGCTTTTGTTTGTCTTCGCTGTAATTCCTTGAAGTCCGGCAAAACAGTAACATGGTTTTTGTTGCTGGTGGGTCCCAAAAGGGATACTAAGCCAGTAATGTCCAATAGCTACTAAGAAACCATCGTCAATCATCATTTTCCACAGCCTATTTTCCACTCCACACAATTTCCATGAACTGTTCCGATGAAAGCAAAGAAGAATTTTCACGAACGCAGAATTCACCTTGACGAAGTCGGATGCGATCGCTGATTGAAAAAGGAACGCCAAGCAAACGAACACGGCTGGCAACATTCGGCTGGCCAACAACTCCACAATGAAAATATTTATAGCAGAAGCGATAAGTAGGTTCGAAGTGCAATCGCAATGTTATCTGGTGGTTTCTTTTTCTTATCGCCCCAGAGTGTGTGATGGACCGAAAATGGGTTCCAATTTATTACAATGAGGGTCACTGACTTGTTATAGACGATGGTCCCCGCAAGCCATTGTATAGGACGAATACGCATTCACCACGCCTTTACGATTCTGAACAGAAGAGGAATTCGTGGCGCGTCCTTCGGGGACTGTCCAATGCCGGCAACTTGACCTTTAACTATAACTTTGTTACCATATGAGGTTTTTGTTTATTGTCTGTAGAACTTTAAACTGGACAAAGGTAGGGTATAAACAACAAGAAGTACCCACAGCGCCAACTCCGATTGAACAGCGGTCGGACATTTCAATCCAACACAGCCATTTCGTCGCGAATGACTCTTATTTCTCACTACGGCTACCAATACTTTAACTATGAGATCACATCGCCAGCCAACGGAAAAAAATATGTAAATATAAATATGAGAAGCGGTATCCATTTTTACGATAGGTGACTGGACTCTGTGAGCATAGGTGCTGCGTAATCAAGTAGTTCCATAAATCCATATGAATTATAACAGATTGATAAATTTGCTCCAGAAAAAGTCGAAAATGACCAATAGCGTTTTGCTATTAAAAAAGGTAAAAAAACGTGATTTACCGTAGAAAGATGTTGTCGATGAGAGCAAGTTAAACATCGTCTAATAATTCTTCAGGTACAAATTGCCTGAAGCTTACAATACAAGTATGATTTGCCTAATGCAGTAGGGCAGTACGTGAAAATGAAAGGCATGATGAAACTGTTCAGCTTCAAAACAGCACGTTCCAACGATTTTTTGTGCAATTAATATCACGCAAAATGATATTGCAGCAGTCAGTGCCTGGTGGACCCCTATCACTGGCTACGTTGTACTTGTCATCTGTAATAACGAACTGCTCGTTACTTATGTTGTCAGTGTGTGGACCTTTGCACCTTGACTGTTCGTTGTTCACAGTTTTCCTTCCTCGATGATAAGTGGTATATTAGGGTGACCTAAAAGTTCATGCATTTCAGATTCTGACTGTCGTTATTCATTACCCTACTACACGAGGAAGATTTACATAGATTGCAAAACGATAAAATATACACACCTAAGTCTTTTATATACAGTTTATAGGACATACTTTTCTATTAGAAACTGAAAACCAGTGAAATGAGAGCAATTCACAAAATTTTAACACTCACGAGGCGAATGACTAAGTTTCAACAAAGTTACAACTCAACAAAGTAACCTCACTTGCCTACTTTGGCCGAGTTTTTGGAAGAAGCCAGGACAATCTGGGGATGGTTACCTATGGCATACTACCCTAGAGTGGCTACTCCGTTCAACACAGAAGAGCAGCCGTAGAAAATTGCTTGGGAACTGAGATACGGGAGTTCGAATTTGGAAGATCGTTGCTGGAGTAGCGGTGAACACCGTTGAATGGGAAACTCGTCCGCGGCAACGCGACGTCGCTTCGCGAAAATCGCCATATTCGGCTAACTAAAAGGGTTTCAGGTAAGATTCCTATACCGTTCGATAGAGCTTGAGCTGCTGAGCTCAGCCATGTGCTCGGTTTCGCAGAATGTTGAATTCTAAGGAAGTTATTCAGAAAAGACGAAAAAGCCGATTTTTTTCGGCTTTTCCGTGAAAATGGCAATTCTTATGGCCAGTACTGTATATATATACACCATGGAGATCAAACGTAAGGGCGGGATTGAAGCAATTTTTTAGACTCACAAAATCGACAATCAGCTCTAACTTTCTATCATATTGTTGCAAGTCATTCTTATATTTTTGTAAACTACTTGCATAATTTTTAAAACGTTTTGTAATGTGTTTAAGTATAATTGTTAGTTCCATCGCTGACGGTTTTATGCTACTGTTAGATGCTCCAGTAATGAATCTAAATTTTATTGGATTCGTATGTAATTTAGGTGTGCAATAAAGTAAAGGAATTTTGTTATATTCTTTATGATGAAGTTTAAGTTCTTCAATTAAATTGGAATGTTTATTACGAATAATTTGCTCTGTATCTTCAATTGCTTTATAGGTGTTATTGAAATCGCTATTAGTTTCATTTTGAATTTCTTTACGATGTTAGTGAGGTAGAATTTTTTACATACAATACAAAAATTTGTACTAGCTTTATCTAATGGAGTTATAATGAAATTGTCTTTGATATAGGCTATATCCTTATTATTAAGCTTAATATTGTTAGATTTTTGGGGAAAAAACAAGGGTTTATATCTAGGACTATTAAAGAAATTTTTATAAATGTTCGAAAACAATAGGATGCGCGAACACGACAAGGACATGATGCCCTAGCCATTTTTCTCAAACTTGGATAATTAAAATCGTTAATTCATACCTCAAGAAATACAAAATAAATGATCAATAACGTAATTCTCGTTGAGCACAAATTTTTACCGAATCGCTGTTGTTCGGTATTTCATCGTCGCGCATATCCTCATGCACAGTACCGGCACGGAGGTGAGAGGAGGTGTCCCATACCATTTATAATACTTCCTCATTGCATCTGATTGGTTCAACTGTATAATACGTTCATCGGCCCACCGGCCGCCAAACAACTGTTCGCCAGCTTCGTTATATAAATAAATAAATACATAAATCTATACTGCTTGCCGAGTTGAGCCACACTTCAATTGATTGAAATTTCGACAGTGCCTCGAGTTTTGACGCACTTTCAACATCTTCACCGAGTTTTCACTTACTTCCCTAACTTATCCCATTTTCGCACACTCATAACCGGCCCCTCTAGCTCAATCCATTTTCAAAAGAAATAGGACTGACCTCGACATCAGCGAACAATATAGGGTAGACGAAGTGAAAGTGCGTTGTCATAGAATGTGATTTTCCAAATGATTTCAGTGATAAGCACTGATAAAACCACCGCCAACACCACCATCAATAATTTGAAAAATGAATTGGCACACATCCAAACATCCATCCATCCATTCATCCATCGAAACAAACAAACAACTGCGTTTCGCTTATTATATAGTAAGGGTTAGTATGGTAGATGTATGACTGTCGATAAGAATGGATGCCATTGCTTTGCTGCCAGGAGGAAGTTGTCGCTAACCTCACGCATAGGACATAAAACTTTATTTCTACTCTCATGAACTACGAACATGTGAAGAACGGATTCAATTAGCGACAGTAAATTATACAAGTTTGAAGATATCAAGTAATATTGTTAACTTAATTCACAATATACATAAAGGGGCACATATACGATCATACATAGTATGGGAGCAATAAAAACTGATAAGATGTGAAGATCAAGGCTGCAATATGTAGGGTCTGGGAATAGACAATATGGTCCAATACCGAGTGGCGAAGAAGTTTACGAACTTAGATAAAGACGAACTAATAACATATAGGTGAAAATAACCGCCAATCAACTTTTAGATTAAAGTTAGATTAAAATCGCCAAGCAAGACAGTATTTGCTCCGTCGGACGATGTGGAAGTAAGCAGGTCGATGGATTGTGTCGACTCCTTTGAACAAGTTAGGAGGACGATCAGAGATCGAATCAGAGACAGCAGAGCAAATAAAAAAGACGGTGAACCAGGCTTTGAAGATGTAACAATAAGCAAGACAGAGATGCAGATCTGCCATGCTATCTCACATGTATCCCGAAACTCAAGTACTTTCTCGTCTGCTCTGCATCTATGCTTTTTATGATGAGGACATGAAGAAATCCGTCAGATATAAATAAGATGCCGTGCATTCAAGAGCGCCGTCCTTTCTACCCGTAAACTATCATTCAAGTCTGATGAGCAGCTCAACCGAGTTGCATAGCCACTGAGTGAGGAATCCGTTCTCCGCCTTATTGGGGTAGAAAGCCTACAGCTTTGCTATGAACTAACCCTGTACCCTAGATAAGAATGATGGCGGTGGCCCTAACTCCCCTACTTACGCAATTATTTTTATAACCGGAGATCTTCAGTTTTTTCGCAACGAACTCCGTCTTCGATTGGTCGTGGCTGCGTCTTCTTGTCAGCTGTCGGATGCACCTTCTCCTTAGTGGGAAGGATGGCTGCTATGAGCATCTTCTCAAGTTTAGCAGTTGGCACTTCGAATAAGCAGCTCCAAACGAGAGCGAATGCGTAGGACAGCACAATCACCGGAATTGCGCGGTAGACGTACTGAAACAGTTGTTGTTAGTGTGCTATTACCCTTATCGTTAGGGTATGATTCTTCAACTTACCGAATCCCACAGCGAGACAAAGTGCATTGGCTGATCGTCTAGGTTGAACACGTACATGATCACGTAGAAGTGCACGATGTAAGCGCAGTATGACAGTCTACCGAGTGGCTGCCAGAGTGCGTGGTCCATAAACGGTGCAATGGGACCTGAATTCTCCAAAGAGATACGGCTGTTAGCTAAACTTCTTGATATTACTGTCTCGAATTTTCAATCTAAATTCATTATTTATTCTATTAATATTATCCTACTAATAAAGAAGCGAAACCACGACGTCTGTTTGTCAACCCTAGGGTCACGGGTTTCGCCGTCTGCATTGAACACCGGCTTGATTGGTGAATGCCTCTTACCCTTCAGAGGATGGTAAGTTCTGCATAAATCGTTGAAAACCGCTTAACTATTGCCGCATTGCGTCTGTGGGAGAACGGAAGAAGAACACAACTTAAAGCTCAAAACAGCATTTTTTATTTAGAGTTGGAATTGTAAAATCGTACCTCCCCATCCAAGATGATTTGCTGCGATCACCCACGAGACTGCTAGCGCCCAACCTATCCGTGAGAAGTTGTTGTAGGTTGCACGGACGAATTTACTAAAGCAACGGTAGTGATGAGTTGTTTGTGAGCGACTGAACTTCAGCTGTTCCTTTCTTTTTTCCTCGTTTCACCTCCAAAACCTCAATTCTCGTAGCGTTCAACGGAGACATGTATTAGGTTGGTAAGAAAGTTCGGGCCGGTTTTTCAAACGACTGTTGCAAGTTGAGTTCGAGTTTTTTTGTTTTCGAGTTTTTTGCAGAGTGTGACACTGTTGAGGAGGGACTCAGGTCCTCCCTCGTGTAAGAGAATGTTCTAGAAGGTGGATTACGCGAAGGGGTCCGTACGTAGTAGTAGGCGGGGCGCCCGAGGCCATGGCGACTGTTTCGTAACACAAAAAAACTAGCCAGTCACATCACATTCCTTCTTCTGCGGTGTGCCTGTGTGGCCGCCTGTTCGGAATTCATTGTCAGTGTCCCACAATCCTGCATCGGCTGTCTGCCTATGTGGCGGTGTGTTCGGGACTCAGTGTCCCGCGTTCGGTTTGCCGTTTTCTGCTTAGCCTGTGTGGCATATTCCTGTGGGACTAAGTGTCCTTGTGGTACCTTTAGTGTGACGGTGGCTAGTGAACTTAGGAAACGTACAGAGCGCGGTGGTCTTGGGCGGTATTTTCTTTAAAAGATTTCAAGGAGACGCTTCGTGACCCCGACGATCAATCTTCCTTCTGGCGTTTGGTAATTTGTTGTCACATTTATCTCATTGTATGCTCATTATCGTAGCTCAGTTGATACGAGTACTCGATCTCAGTTAACCGTGCTTTACCAAAGTAATCTCATTTACCATAGGAAGTTGCGTTTATTTTCGTTGTAATGTCTGCCACAATTTGGGGCCATTTCCTGTTCGGTATTCCAGATAAACGTTGGTTCAAGGAAAATCTTGTGTTTCTTGTCGTGAAAGAAAGCCGTAATATCGGCCAATATCGTATTTGAGTGAATCCGGTCTTGGCAAAACACCACATTCGGCCGAACCAACTCAACCGATATAAGGTCGTCCTGTGAATATTTCACGATACGATTTGCGCTGTGCTTCAATTTGTGATAACTTCGAATGTCAATGTTTTTGGTTGGTAAAGTGAAAAGGAAAAAATAACCTGATCGACAGCAATTTTTCTCTACTCGATTTCAGAAGATTAAATGAAATGTGGTATATGCTTCTAAAGGTGATGATTTTCTCTATTAGATAATATTTTACTTATTCCTATTTGTTCGGAAGATTCCATGGTTTCAAACCTCCAAAGTTTGTCGTTCAAAAGAAAACCTCCATTTACCTTGGCCCACCTTGTAATCCTGACATGGTTGAAAAATGAAAGTTTCAGAGCCTCACCTCCAATTGTCATCTCCTTTAATGTATTCGTGTGGAGTATAGACGGAAGCAACACCAACAGCAGTTGCGACAAGCCATATCGCCACAATAATCATCTACAATCGATAATCTCTCATCTCAAATTCCGCTTGCAGTCTCAAAATTAGGCTTTATATCGAGACACACCCAGTGCAACCTAGGCTTCTTTCCTTTTGCGTTTGCGAGAATGTAACCGACACCGATCCCGATCAGGTATGGAGGACAGCGTGTCCACGGCATTTGATAGTATATGTCCATGAATTCGGTTGTTTTTCTAGAACAGGTTAGTTGCTTGCTATTTGACAATGTCGGTGTCAACATGTGAATACGTACGAGAGTGCAAGTACGCTGAAGACTGTTGCTGGCAGGTCATCAATGTACGTTATGGCATAGATGTAGGCAACACTTGCGGCACAACACAGCACCAGAATCGCAGCACCTGAAGGTAGGAAACACCTCATTCGTCTTAGAAGCTGAGTTGAAGATGTCCTGGGCAGCGGGCTTTTTGAAAAGCTCCTGATATACCACAATACCAGGCGAGCGTGGTGCAGCGGTAAGAGGCGCCACTGACACCTGTAGCGTGATCGATCTCGGCTCGGGTAACCAAGCCTTCTATCTCTACGAATTCGGGTAAACTGGTATCAGACTTGTCTGAGAAGGTGAAGACACGGACTTGGTATAGAGGCTCCCCCTTCGCAAACAATTATGTAGGCAAAAAACGCATTCACCAAGAATGGAACACGGATCGCTCGTCGCAATGCAATGCACTGCGACTGGACGACGGCACGACACTCAGTCAGCGGCGGCCGGCGGGACAACTGACACGTGTGTGATATGGACTAGGGAGGTTATCGAGCGTGACCCGAAGATTCCGAACGAGACCTACATAGTTTTGTAGAGCGTCGAGCGGTGATTACAGCAATGTAGTGCATTTTTGCTGTGCGCCACTGGTTGGTCCAAAAAAGGCAAAAAACCATCTTAGTTGTTGCGTAGGGGCTCAGCTGTTGCGATGGGGCTACCGGATGTCACCCATCCCCGTCAGTGGTGCGGTGGCGCAGCGGCGAAGGCAGCGGGTTTGACGGTTCGTTTTTCGGATCCCCAATGATGCAGGTGCTGTAGGCAGCTTTGCCTCGACCTCTTTTAGCTGGAACTGTGCAAAGTTTTGCGATTTGAGCAAAATTTTACGTTATAACCATCCCAACAACGAAGCAAAACAGGGATTCGGCACAGCGCATTATATTCACTTCCTGCAGCAGCATTATGTGGCTAGTTCCCGCCCATGATCTTCCAATCAATACGCGAGAACGTTCCATTATGATTATGAAAGACAGTCCTTCCACGCATTTTGTTGACAAATGTTTTCGCTATCACGCGTTATCGCTCGTCTTGCGGGATATTGGGGGACGACGCATGTCAGGGAAAGGAAAACTGTTCTGACCTTTGTGCGATGCTGTTGGTGTGAAAAATCCCTGTTTTCATTGCTTCGTTGTGCAATATCACAATTGCTAGCTAGGTGAACTTCTTGAGTTCCTTATTTTTGTTTGTTAGTATTGTTGAACACTCAAAAATTGGCGATCGGTAGGCAATATAACTATTGATGAACTGCAAGGAGTGAATATAAGAGAACCCTTCGCCTACTTTGTTGGGATGGTTATAACGCAAAATTTTGCTCAAATCGCAATACTTTGCACAGTTGCAGTTAAAAGAGGTCGAGGCAGAATTGCGGACAGCAGCTGCATTATTGGGGATCCGAACCCCGGATCGGCACCTGCAAATCCGCTGCCTTAGCCGCTGCGCCATCGCACCGCTGACGGGGACGGGGATTGGTGACACCCGGTAGCCCCTTCGCAACAGCTGAGCCCCTACGCAACAACTGAGATGGTTTTTTGCCTTTTTTGGACCACCCGGTGGCGGATCGCAAAAATGAAGTACATTGCTGTAATCACCGCTCGACGCTCTACAAAATTATGTAGGTCTCGTTCGAAGTCTTCGGGTCACGCTCGCTAACCTCCCTAGTGAGTAGTGTCAGTTGCGCAATCCATCGCTGAGCGAAATCGGTGGCATAACAATAGCCTTAGGGGACTGTTCAACACCGACACCTTTACCCTTTCCCTCCCTTTTATCTTTTACCATAATAGACGGGTTAGGGCGACAGGTTTGAGGGTGTCTATATACCCTTTATATAATACATCATACATTATTGTGTACTCAATTTGATGAGTTTGTTAAAACGATCTTCTCGGTTTGCACCGCGTTCTCAATTTTGAAAAGGCGCGATCAACTCTCATCGCGAAAAAATTTTACAGATCTCCTCACATCTGTGTTTTCTGTTCACTGTTTTTCATTCGTTGATCAGTTGTCGTTGTACGTTTTACAATGTCCAAGAATGAGCGCCGCCTACCTACGAACGGAGAAATGAACAGAGCGATGAGGAATATTGGGGCCACTACGTAGAGCTGCGTGTCCACCGCCAGATACCAGGTGATAGGATAACAACCCTGCAAGAAAAAACATGTTGAACGATTTTTGCTCACCAATAGAGTTTCGAGATAATTCTTATTTTTATATAGCTCGGCACTACAACACAAGAAAATGCTGTGCGAAGGTGAGCAAAATACGAAGAAACCGGAATATAATTCCTCACCTCTTCGAATCCAAAGAAGTTGTTGATGTAGAGCAAGTTGTGCCACCAATATTTTTGGCAGGCCTCGATTCCAAAAAGGCTATCGGCTCCAGATGATGCAGCCCACGGCCCAGCGATCAGTGGTGCCATCACCGTGTAAAATCCAATGAACATCATAATTGGTGGCGTCAACCTCAACAGGAGACAGCACTAGAGAAGCGTCCAATGTTTGAGGCATTCATCGAACATACCTCAGGTAGCGGTGAACATAGAACAACACCCAGGTCAACGGATTCTTCACTAAACGGGAAGATGGTCGATTTTTGAAGAACAGGTACCCGGCCAACACTCCAGAAAGCAAGAAGAACGTGTCCACAGAGAGAAATGCGTTTGTGAACGTGGTGGAAGGTAATGGATTAATGGCCGCGAACACAGGACCGAAGCTGTCTGAAATTCAGATGCTATGCCGCTTCTTTGTTTCGGCAAATTTTCAAATATTTTGCCCTACCGCTGTTAGCGCTTTCTCCTAAGGTATGACCGGCGGCGACCCACGTCATTGAGATGAAGCGGATACAAGCTAAGGATCGTAGACTGCCCTCCTTCTGAGGTCGCATGTCCAGAAGCAAAGACGTGCTCGAGTAGAAGGAGAACGAGAGAAACGCTTGTACCCCTGAAACATGGTGAAATTCGTATTTTTTCAAAATCCTAACATTTACTTCAGTGAGTGCTTAGTGACCAGGGGTGTGCGGAACTTCCGTTCCGTGTTCCGGATTCCGGTTTACAGCCGTTTTTCGCTCTTCCGTTTCGTTTCCGTTGGAAGTAAAATAGAAGAGCTCCGCTGTGCAGGCTCCGACAAGGGAGACTAAACTTATCGTGCTGACGTCAACACGTTTCAGAGGGTGGCACTGTCAGTACAGTACCTTCCCCGCAGGAGATACGCTGTACGGGTCCCATATGGTTATCGGGCGGAACCGTTACTTGTTGTTCAAGGTTTTGGAACAACGTTTCCTACGTTGATGCTATAATTCGTTCACTTCATGTGTGTTTTTTGTATTCGTGCTATCGCGACATTAAGGGTGAGGGGCGTAGGCCTAAGCTTGTGGTTAAATTCGAGCCTGGATTTTTAGCCTACAGTACGCTTGGTGTGGTGGTATGCTGTGGCTTGGAAACCCACACCTGTATTCATGCACAAGCTTTGATGCTAGGCTTCTCATGCCTAATGTCGAAGGTATAGTAGAAATGAACCTGCATGTTGTTCATTTTTTGATGAAAACGTCTTGTTTTTCAGTTTTGGCTGAATTCCAATAACTCAGTGACTTTTGCACCCTTTCCGTTTCCGTGTATCGTATTCCGGTTTCCGGCCATTTTAGCCGTTTCCGTTCCGTCTTCGACTTTTCAAAAAAAATTCCGCGCACCACAGTTTGCGACACTCACTAGCCCACTCCCACAAGGTTCTGAAGAAGGCGAGGTGGCCAAAAGGTCAGCGTCGGCAAAGTGTCAGGAATAAGAAAAGAATTGAGATCACAAGAAAATTTAGCACTGAATATGAAGGCTTTGTGTCCTCACCTTTGTTTCTCTTGATAACCTCATTTGAGGAGTGCTTGTCTAGCATGTAGTCTACTATTGTAGCTAGTACTGCCCATAGCACGAATAAAGCAAGGAATGCCCTGAAATTGCATGTTGAAAGTGGAACAAGCAACGATAATCCAAACAGCGCTTGAATAGCATATGCAAAGAGTGATAACGTTAACGTGATTACGATATTGGGAATGATATTAATGACCTAATTTGCATACATGGCTAAGGATTTGTGCAGCTCGGGCAGGTTAACGGGAGTCACCGTTGAAACATGGACGGGCAGCTCACATTACTGGTACAAATTTACCCGACCCGAGAGAGATGGAAGGCTTGGCTAGTCCGGGCCGGGATCGATCAAGCGACCGTGCAGATATCAGGCGCGTCTCTTACTACTGCATTACGTCACTCGAGGTACGGCGAGTATAACGTTCAACAATCTATTCCCAATGTTAGACAGCACCTCGTTGGCTTGAGGAGGGCCATGGCATCAACACCGATGGAAAGTCATCAAACGCATCGTCAGGCTTAGCTAGGAGTTGATAGACACTCACATGTATGTCCAGAATGCTGTCGACAGTTTCGGGCTGGTTGGAACGCAAGAGGCGGAGGTGAACTCTAACGGAAGACCCATAGGTAGCGTTCTCACGACGGTTTGCATCAGCAGCCGAATGTCCTGAATATAAATTCAGAGGTAAAAGGTAAAGGAGTCGACGTTGGTCAGTCTCTCAAGGACGAGCCGCCATATTCTAAAGAGGCAAGGCAGTACGTATTTGTATATGGCTTTACAATAACTTGCAGGGATCAGCCGCTAGTTTAGCCGCCTACCCGGAGGAACTTGGTTAACCCGGGCGTGGGTCCATCTCTCGACCACGTGGGTGTCATTAACGCCTCTTACCACTATACTACGAGCACCCTATGTGGATTTAGAACATTTTCCATAAAAATGGCCAGCTTGGAACTTGGCGTCGGTGTGAAAGGTAATCATGGAGAGATGTGTATGAAGGAAACGAAGCCGCTACGGGGAAGGAGACACATACTGGGAGCGAAAACTGAGGACTATCGGTAACTGATTTGAGAGTGGAGTAATCATGAAAAGAAGAAAACAATTACGTTGTAATTCGTTTGCAAGGAGATTCACCTCAGCTTTCTCTTCTCTTATGCAGATTCTAGAGTTACCTCATTTTGGAACTATCCCTATTATTAGCCAATTGCCGGTTGTACTTTCTATTTGCGCCAGCCAGGAAACAGATGGGAATGCATCCGATGAGATGTCGCTAGATAAAAGTGATGGAGATACGCCTTATAATTCGGGACTGCCAATGTAAAACTCGATGGTAACAAAGGAGTTGGGAGCAAATGCTTCCTACCTGTTCAGTGCAGTTTGCCGGCATGCAGACGGCCAACTTTGCTCCCATCATCGAGGGAGGATTGCCTCCGGTCTGAAGAAAAGAAAAATAGCACGAATTCCGCGTAAAGGAAGGACTTAGGTCTTCCGTTTTTCTCGGTAAACTGAAATCTGTTAGGCCTCCAATTTAAGACAATCATTCGCCGCAAAATGCATTCACAATGCTGGACGTTTTTTAAGATTTTCTTAGATATTTGGTGATACTTCGCAGCTGATGCCGCAGGTTCCCGCGCACGAGGAGCAGCTGCACGAAGCATCGGTCAATACATCGCCAGCTCATGCTTGTGATCCGCAGCTCGTTTCTAATTTCTCACCTCAAACATTCGCGTGCTCATCACCTGGTACGGCTCCCGCACTTGTCCAGTCCACCAACAACAACATGTACCCTCCGCAGGTACCTCACGTTTCGCCTATTCATTTGGACAGACTTGTTCTGGAGCCATTCTACGGAGATATCACGCAATTTCACAAGTTTTGGTGCTCGTTCGAGCTTGCGGTACACAACGACCCCAACATTCACCCTATTCACAAGTTTCTGTATTTGCAAGGTTTGCTCAAAGGTGACGCACAGATCGTGTTGCAAGATCTCGGTCCCGAACGTCCAAATTACAATCAGCTGGTCAGTCTGTTGCAAAAGCGTTACAATCGCCCGCACAAGATCAGGGCTACGCTTCATAAACAGCTCCAGCAAATTCCGCAATCACGTAGTTCAGGATCAGACCTTCGCAACACTTGGTTCCGCATTTCAGGTATTCTCCACGGTCTACGCAAATATGAAGATTTCAAGACGGTATTGCCTCTCCTTGACCTAGTCAAGAGTAAATTTCCTTTAGACATACGTCAGAAAAGACCTCGATCAAATTATAGTTCTAGATTTGTTGTCAGCGCAGTCCATATACATATCTTACAAATTTAGCAGTTTGTCCATCCTTTTCGACGCGATGACTAGGCATCAGCATCTTCTGCCTCAATTAGGCCAACGTAATTTATGATCAAGGACTTGAAAGCGTCAAAAATGAAAAAATGAAAGGGAAAGGATTCATCGAAGAAGTAGAGGGGAGCTATAAATGATTTAAGTGGAAAGGTTTGTTCTCAGAGTCGACAACTTTAGCCAGGGCTGAAAAACCTCAGACAGCGTTCGCATGGCAGACTACCTTCTGCTTCTGAATCACGATGTCACATCTCCCACATTATTTGGGCGCCCAGAAGTTGCAAGAAACATAATAACTCAATAGGAAGTGGAAGGGATCTTGGATTTTTCAACATTCGTATCTTCCGTTTTTTTTTGCTGAAACCTAAATCTCCACGAGACGATGAAGCTCTCTCCAAATATCTTTCTGCTAAATCTCTTTTTTCCTCTATGTCTATGAATCCTCGCACCAGTCGAAATGGCCTCGCACTCGTGCCATCAATCCATCCAACGCTACTCTCTTGGGTATTTCTTGGCGTTTTGCTAACGATCAGTTGCACCCTATTAAGATGATGACGCAGCTTACTAACCCCATTTTTCACATCGAGTCTTTATACAAGAGTATGTTGGGATACCCCATTCACGCAAGAGCAAAGAGAGCAGTGGTCATGTCGGCACTCAAACAGCCTCGCATTAATCGCTTAGTTGTTCAACATCAGCCAACGTCATACCAAGTATCTTTGGAGACGCGTTGTCTACGCGTGTTGTGTCTCGTCACCATCACTCCAGTTACTAACCACTATTTCAAGTTGGTTCGCATTACGGTTCTGCAACATGTGCTCAAATTCATTCGCATTTTCATTTTTGACGTCGTTTCATCGTTCAGTCGCTTCACAGGCCAGTCGGTGCTTTCTGTGGACCACGAAACCAGTCGAAATGGCCTCGCCTCTGTAGTCGATATCGCACCCACGGCTTGTAGTTTACATCAGTTTCGAAGTTACTAACCACTATTTCAACGTCGACGCATTTTCGCAGAGTCGCAGCCAGTCGGTGCCTGCTTGTAGTCGATATCGAGCATCGGACGTCGACGCCGCAGAAACCCTGCTTGTGCTCGAGCATTAAGCGAGCAGGAACTGCGAGACATTAAGATCGCGTCGCACAATGCACAACGAGCTTCCAACAATCTCATCCGTTGTCATTTCCGTATCGGTCCAAAGGAGATTGCTCCCGTACTACTCGTGCCTACCCATCCCCTTACATCCCTCATCATCTACCGTTTCCATTGCAGTCAGCATCACGCAGGTGTGCATCAGACACTTTCCGCACTCCGTGATCACTATTTCATTCCATCAGCTCGTCGCAACATCACCACGGTCCTACGTCAATGCGTTACATGTAAGAAGATCAGTGGACAAGCATACCGTTATCCGAACATGCCTATGCTTCCGAAAGAACGCACTCAACGTTCACGTCCATTCCAGAACGTCGGACTAGACTATCTCGGACCAATTACCGCGATTCGCGACGGTATCACGGGAAAAACCTGGATTTGTCTCATCACGTGTATGGCGACGCGAGCCATCCATCTAGAAGTTGTTCTAGACAACTCCGCACAAGAGTTTCTCCTAGCCTTTCGTCGATTTGTCGCACGAAGAGGAGCCCCTCGCATCATATATAGCGACAATTCTACCACGTTTCACGCAGCGGAAAACATCATCAAGACAGTTCTTCACGCACCAGCATCATGGAAAACCATTACGGATTATTGTACGGCAAGGAAGATCATATGGCGTTTCATTACTCCCCTTTCCCCATGGAAAGGTGGGTTTTATGAACGTCTCGTCGCACTGTTCAAATCCGCATACAGGAAATCCATCGGAAGAATTGTTCTTACGCTCTCGCAGCTTCAAACTGTGGTTACGGAAATCGAGGCGACACTCAATTCGCGTCCAATCACGCCATACCGTCAACAGGATTCTCTTGTCTGCACATTAAGACCAGTAGACTTCCTTATACCCGAATTGGATTCACAACTGCCGTTCGTTACGCATCCAGAAGAAGAAGATCTTCTCGATGTCACACCCGCACTAGTGCAAGGACATCGAGAAATGCTCCAGATTCTTGACCAATTCTGGGAAATCTGGCGCACCGATTATCTGGACGCACTCAGAGATCGTCAACGACAGCTTGCCCGTTCTCCACGGTCATCGAACATCGTCCCACAGTTAGGAGACATCGTTATAATTGCAGAAGATCGTCTCCCGAGAGGACACTGGCCGTATGGACTCGTTACGAAGTTACACTTCGGAAAAGACGGGAATGTTCGATCAGTAGAAGTCCGCATCTCTAACGGCAAAACCATCACACGATCACCTCGACATCTTTACCCCTTGGAGCTCAACGCCATCGAGCCTACAGAAGACGTTCCAGAACCCTTGCCTCCTCGCAGTAAGCAGTCTGGTCGTAAACGACATTCTTCCCTACAGACTTCGCCTACTTCGCGCAAACAACCATCTAGGCGCGCTAAGTCCATGCATCGGTTCATCCGCACTACCTAAGATCAATTTTCCAATCAATTCCATCGTTTATCCATCTTTCAGTTAGTCGTAGTAGCCGTAGGGTGCTCTAATCCATATCCGCTACGCGCAAGTGCACAAGACCGCACTGCGCAGTGGACCGCGGATTACGAAACTTCAAAGTCATCTTATCGAGTAGTCGCCCTCGCAACGGTTGCTCGCTAACTCTCTACCCGAACTTGACGTCCACTTTCATTCGACGACTTTTCGACTTCGCTGTACTCGCACCTAGTCGGTTTAATACCCTCGCAACAACACCGGAACACGCAGGTATGCATTTTGATTTTTCGATTAAAATCCTGTGCAGAGACGCATTTCGTAAATTTTTTTTGTGTTTCCTTTTTTGCCCGCAGCGTTTCTATTTGTTGTTTCGTTGTTCGTTGATGTGTTCCCAGTTGTTTTTCGTTTCGTATTTTACCCCATTTTCGCACGCAGCGCTAGATTTTACGGTGATGAGTGTATTTTCGTATTTATGTTCCCCGCACCTGCAAAGGTGGCTAGTGAAGCGTCCTGCTCAGACTGGTCACTACGCAAGTGTTCCCCAGACCCTGTTTTAGTTTTAGACACGCACACTCATCACAAAACTATCGTAGTGAAAAAATTCTCTGCACAGGTTACGTATAAAATTCAAAATGCCAAAATCGATAAGTGCGTACAGCAAAATCATAAATTACTATTTTACGCACTATACTCATGTTCCTAGATTAGTCTCTTCTTAGTATAGCATTTATCTAGTGTAGTACTTTCTTAGTTTAGTCTTCTTTATTTATCTATTAGTCTCCTTTTGATTTCTATTCCTTCTTCATTTGACTCTTCTCTCTCCCTCTCTCATTTAAATCGTTTTCCTTGCTTTTCCTTTCCCTCTTTCTCTCCTTTTGACCTCTCTTTCCTTTTCAATCCTCCTTCCTTCTTCTTTCTCCCGTGCGTATTTTTTTTAGTGAAGTGGTCGCGCATTCATACGTTATTTCTGAATATCTTCCTCCCGCATCGGAAATTCATTATTTGACATCACAAATTCTTCTACCATTTCTTTCTATTATTTAGTTTAAGCCCTAGAATGTTTCGCACGCCTCATATCTTCTTTAGTATTCTCTAATCCAACTAGTTTAAATGTTTCTTTCTTTATTACCCGCACTAGTTCTTTTCATCAATACTAGTTCTTCTTCTCATCACATTTCTACTCCACTTCGCGATTGCGCTGACCTTCATCCTTTCTTCCTTCTCTGCTTCTATATCTTTATTCTTATCTTCCTCCTTCTTCCTCTATCCTCTCGCACCATAGATTAGACCGCAGATATATTCATACTAATCACCTCATGTTTTATCATTCGCATTTAACCACATCATATTTATATTCGCACCGATAGATATAGTATTGCACTCGTAGATGTAGATACCAAACACTTTATTTTTCACGCACCAATAATACCTCTTATTTAACACAATTCACAGCCACTCAGCGGCATGGTCACTTAAATTAATAATCACGTCACACTGCATGTCCCAATAACATCACGCACCTTCCAGCATGACTTCTTGGCGTGAAGAGATGTACGGCGACTTGTCGGGATCGCCGCAATGGTCCTCGGAGTGCACTACCGACCCCAATGAAGATCATAGTCACCTTTTGCATGTTATCGAGGCCCACGCACGACCAAGAAACCGTCGTCGTTCTCGCCGGAGGGCAGCTTCCCCGCCACATTCGGACTCGGAGTCGCCTCCCCCACATCGGGCTCGTCGTGTAGATTGCGAACAACGTTCGCCCCCAAGGTCCCCTTCACCACATAGGCCAGTGGCGATTCCGCTATCCCCCCAGCAGGGTCCCTCGCACCAGCAGCGCCCGGGTACTCCGCAGTTTGGGTCCGCACCGGTGGAACTCCACCCCGCACAGGTAGGCCCTGTGCGACCTCGTCGCATGCCCACTGTCGAGGCAGCGGATTGGCGTCGTCGTCATCATCCCCAGGATGAGGACTATGACCGCGTCGAACGTATGTACGACAACTGTTATCGCACTGATAACAGGTTGAGAGGCGACGAGGACGCGCAACTGCGTCAGCACCAGCTAGAGCTGGCTAACATCCCGCGTCTACATATCTCGCAAAGGACCCGCAGGGGTGCAAGTTCCCCCTCGGACTACATCCCACAGGCAGCCTTGGGTGGCCGACCCCTTACCACCACGGCGTATGACGAGCAGGGTCGTCTCCGTCCCTCCTACCGCACCCAGCCAGGGGACCCCAACTACAACGCAAGGGTCAGGTGCTTTTTCTGTAGTCAGCACCATTATTCGTCTGGGTGTCCGGTGTTTGTTAACCTAGAGGACCGCATCCTGCTTCATGCCCGCAACGGTAGGTGTTTCTGTTGTGGTGGCGACCATGGGGAGTCCCAGTGCCCGGACCGTAGGCGTTGTTACTTGTGCCGCAGCGGGTACCACCATACCGCTTTCTGTCCCTTCAACATGCACACGAGATCCGACCTGTATTACAACCAATGGTCGATCCTCCTGGAGAACGCACAACGGCAAGCGGCCATCGTAAGACGCCAACGACCAGCCGCACGAGTCGCACGGGCTCTGAATCAGCCGGATCCGTCGCACGGAGACGGCAACTAGAGGTATTATTACACATTGCACTTAGTAGTTAGTTACACTTAGATAGTTACGCACTTGCACATTTTGTAATTTTGCATGTCTTCTACCCTTTCCTATCACGTTCTCTTTTCCTGCACGATTTGTCGCATCCATAGCTTAACGCCTTTTGCAGTGCATCTCGACTCTATTGCACAGCTCGCACTCCTGTTCGCCCGGAGGGTGCTGTCGCACTTACGTAGTAGTGGGAAAAAGGGTTCAAAACCTCTTGTGATTTGCCCCGGGAAAAATCTATTTTTCGCACACATACCCGCCTTTACTTTCGCATTCAAGCTGAGAGCAAAACCTCAGTCCAAATTCACCCGCACAGCTTGTCTGTGTCCCCTCAAATTCTCCCTTCGCTTCGCTTCTTCACACTTATCGTCACGTTCATTCAACCACTACTGTTCAGTGCGCAACGGCACATCGACATGCACCGCACGGATGCAACCACTGTACATACTGTATATACGACACTATCCTGCACGTAATGGACATCAATATTCGCATATATCCTGCACATACTCACCACATATATTCGCATCTATTCACAGAAGACTTCACTTATTTTATCGTTTTACCTCCGCATTAGTCATTGTATAACTTACTGTAGTTTAGTCGTTTTATTGTATTAGAGGACCTCTCGTATTAACTTAACTCGTAGGCCGCAAAAGTCTTAAAGTCAACGACACTCGCACGGAAGCCCGCCCGCGCCGACCACTTAGGCCCTTCTGTCGCATATCGTGGCATCGCCCGCCACGGCGTCAGCCTCGTCCCGCTAGGTAGGGTTAGGACTTTTAAGTGACTCTGTCTGTAAGTTCTAGTCTAGGTAAGCGGAAGGCGTTGGTAGCCTCCCCCTACGATTTCTCCGTTTCGGCGCCCCCAGTGTCGTGATTCTCACGATTTCAAGGACCGTGTATTCGATCTACGTCTTGGTCCCGTCACGACTGCCGCACGCACCCGCGCCGCACGGACAGAGCACGCCCGTCCCACAATCAGTCTACTCGTCATGTCGTCGCACTAGCCGGTCGGTTTTCCGTTCTGCTCTGCCAGTCTTCGTAACATCGCACCGACCGAGGAACATCGTCAGCACATCGGACGAGGGACTTCCAACGGAGGATGCAAGGACACCGCACAGTCGTAGGTAACATGTGTATCCAGCGCACGAGTCAAACCCAACATGCTATGCTGAGGGTTCGTGTGAGGGACGCACATGTCTTCGTCTTCTTGGTAGACCCCTAGTGACATGTAGTAGTTAGTGGTTCGGCAACTCGTAGTTGTAGGTGTTGTTTTTATATACTTTATTGTAGTGATGTTTTCGTATATATTGCCTAGTTGAGTAAATGCGTGAGGTATTTTGCGTTATGTTCTGGTCATCATGTGTGGATCACGCATTGATTCCTGAATGGTTTATTTGTCGTATATTTGGCATATGTTCGTGGTATTCTTGTGCGCACCGAGAGGGTGCTGAGAGTTGAGGCTGTCACGCACAGTGGTATAAATCACCGTCTCTCTGTTGTGGGCATTAGGGCCGTCCCGCCTATTCCCGTACAAGTCCCGCGTGGCAGGTAAGGTAAGCAAAGTCCCACATAACGGGTTAGGCAGACCCAGATACAGAGCGGCGGCGACAGAAAGCTACTTTCTGTTGTCATATACATATTACAAATTTAGCAGTTTGCATCCTTTTCCAGGCATCAGCATCTTCTGCCTCAATTAGGCCAACGTAATTTATGATCAAGGACTTGAAAGCGTCAAAAATGAAAAAATGAAAGGGAAAGGGAGCTATAAATGATTTAAGTGGAAAGGTTTGTTCTCAGAGTCGACAACTTTAGCCAGGGCTGAAAAACCTCAGACGCTTCTGAATCACGATGTCACATCTCCCACATTATTTGGGCGCCCAGAAGTTGCAAGAAACATAATAACTCAATAGGAAGTGGAAGGGATCTTGGATTTTTCAACATTCTTTTTTTTTGCTGAAACCTAAATCTCCACGAGATAAAAGAGGTGGGACATAGTCCATGTTCAAATTACAGGTAAATTCGGGCACTAGTTCGAACAAACCTACATAATGATATTAGGGAGTTGAGTGATTTCAGAGAAATAGAGCTGTCCACACCTAAACGAATTCAATCCAGGAAATTTGTCGAGACTGGCGAAAATCCAGAGCTTTTCGGAAGGAAAACGGCTTTAACATGTGGAAAATCAAAGCATAGAGAGTGATTTCAACTACTGCATCTTTTTTAGAGCATGACTCCTCTTTTTACTAATGAATTTGTCATCAAACTCACAGCATTGCCCAGGGACATTGTGGCGTAGCAGTACTGAGTATCATAGGGCGCATCGACGTGCATGCACTCATAGTATGAACCTGAGCTGATCAGCGTCGCTTCCAAGATACCCGCAGGCAGTTTTCCAAACGCGTCCAGCTCTAAACGATCATATGGTAACTTTTCATAGATTCATACAGAGCAGTAGAATGCCGCTTATAGATATTGCCTCAAGTAACAGCGCCCGTATAAGTAAAATTATTATTATATATACCGCTACAGATCACTGAGTGCCACCTCTGAGCGAATCGGTGTAGCTGGACAGTTTAGTTTCAGGTTTGTTGCGTCGCAGGGTAAGTTTTTACGTTAGAGCAATTGTTTTGTTGTATCTGCCAAAGCGAATGATGAGCCACGGTAGCGGTCTTGTAGCCTATTATTATGAACGAATCATGCTCTATCACACTGGACTCTGTAGAGACCCGGCTGAAATTGCATGTGAAAGACACCGCGAAAATTTAATAAAAAATCCACAATCTGCGAAAAGGTCAAAAATGCAAGGTGAAATCTTTTTTATACAGTTACTGTGTATATTATAGTTGCATGGCACTAATACTGTTGTTAATGCAGGATACGTAATTACGCGGTTACTCACCGGTTCACTGAAGTTTATATTAGGTTGGTAAGAAAGTTCCCGCCGTTTTATTCAAACGACTGCTGTAAGTTTAGTTCGAAAGCTTTTGCAGAGTGTGACACAGCAGTCGAAAGAGAATTATTTGCTCTTTCGAGCTGTGTATATAACCTCATCGACAGCGATTTTTTCTGCTGAATTTCAAAGGCATCAATAAAACTTGATGGACCCTTCGAAAGACGATGCTTTTCTCTATTGAACGTACATCATTTGTTTTTATTTGTCTCGAAAATTACAAAATTTTAAACCACTGAAATTCGACCTTCGGAAGGCAAGAATAATTTTCCGATGGCGCTCCTGGTTTTCTTGTGAGCGCTCAAGTTGACTTCTGTAGAGTTTTCTATTTTCAATTTTCGCTCTATCAGATGATATGTTTATTTTTAAACAGTGATCGATTTCAAAAGATTTTCACGAGAAGGGCGTCTTGAAGTTTGTCGGCTGAGGCAAACCTCCAGTTTCAATCTTTTCACCGAATCTCTTACAGCATTCGAAAGAGGACGATACACTCTACAAGATCGTTCATATAGCGTTTCAAACCTTCGTGGTTTTCATTGTTTTTAGGCCGTCAAATTGGACCTAAATCGCAGGCGCGGCGCGTGGGGCTCGTGCGGCGCGACGTCGAATCGTCCAGGAATGCAGATTATGGTTCACTTTGACGGCCTAAAAAACAATGAAAGCCAGGAAGGTTTTAAAACGCTATATAAACCATCTTGTAGAGAGTATCGTCCTCTTTCGAATGATGTAATAGATTCGGTGAAAAGATTGAAACTGGAGGTTTGCTCAGCCGAGAAACTTCAAGACGCCCTTCTCGTGAAAATCTTTTAAAATCGATCACTGTCCGAAAATAAACATATCATCTGATAGAGCGAAAAATTCTGTATGGAAAACTCTACAGAAGTCAACTTGAGCGCTCACAAGAAAACCAGGAGCGCCATCGGAAAATTATTCTTGCCTTCCGAAGGTCGACTTTCAGTGGTTTAAAATTTTGTAATTTTCGAGACAAATAAAAACAAATGATGTACGTTCAATAGAGAAAAGCATCGTCTTTCGAACGGCCTATCAAGTTTTATCTATGCCTTTGAAATTGAGCAGAAAAAAAATCGCTGTCGATGAGGTTATTTTTTCACTTTTTCGCTTTTTACTTTACTAGTTAAAAAAAACGATGACATTCAGAATTATAACAAATTACAAGTACACAGCACGAAAGAGCAAATAGTTCTCTTTCGAATGCTGTATCACACTCTGCAAAAGCTTTCGAACTAAACTTACATCAGTCGTTTGAAAAAACGGCGGGAACTTTCTTACCAACCTAATAGCAGTAACAAATAGTCTAGTAAACTCGAATGACAAAAAAATACCCTTCACAGTGCATCTCATTGTCATTTGATCTTTGCGCCGCACTGAAATTTTCATTTGATCTTCGTGCCGTATTTTGAATTGTGAAAGCGGCGCATTTTAAATTGTGCCGCATTTTGAATTGTGAAAATTCTAGTACAGCGCACCAAGAGCCCCTATAAAATTCGACCCCGTGGCGCGTCGCGCCAGTTTTTTTTAAACTCCCTTCTAGCCATTGTTTTTATTCTTCTCACGCTACGATTTGATCACGTTGCGTAGTCCTGTGTTTTGGAGTTATCGTTCGTGGGATACACGATTGTTACGAGTTGTGTTGCGACATAAAGCTTACTCTGTAATATTTCTCTACTCAACCATAGGAGTGAAGGAACTACAATAAACCGCTTCAAAATGGAATGTACATAACTTGGAGATTATGGTAGTGTGGACCGACCTTTCGCTGCGAATATGTTCTCCTTGAGGACTTTGTTCTCCTTGTCCGTACAGCCTCCGCTTTTCACACACAACGCGGCTGTGGTGAAGAATTTCCTTGCAGCATTGCCGAGTTTAGCCACATTCAGCACACATTGTGGAGAGACTCCAGAGGATGCGAGTGCGCGGTAGTCGCTGAACTCGGTGAACTGCTGAAATGCAAGCGTTCATTGCAAAACTCGTGGCTCAGGCATGATTCGAACCTGCAGATCAGGACTATACGTGACACAGTGATGTTGGATAGGCCCAAGACGCGGGTTTGAATCTCGTCTGAGTGGCGAGATTTCTTCGTTTATCCTAGCGTCATCATTCCTAACACTTTAATTTAGTGATAGTCTCTAACACTGCCTCATTCGTGTCCTCTGAATCCGCAAATATTGAAGGAGATCACATGGGCGGCAATCATTTGACCGGTGTAGAAACAATTATGTATTTAACTCCTCGAAAGGTTTCAAATTGGTTGCGAGGTGGACTGGGACAACTTGCGGGCGCGAAGCTACTTTACACCAGCAACGTTTGCACAGCCGCTAGACCAATTTTCATTTTGAAAGTAGCCGCTCTGCCTGTGAGGTGGATATTGTTTTTTTTTTCACCATGCTCCTTTAATGTCTTCATAAACATTGCAGTCTACCACATTTAGGGCTGGTACGTTAAGGGAGGAATGGTTAACCTGAATTCTTATAGAAAGCCAGTGATTAAAAAGTCAGTTCAACCAGCAAGTCATGAATTGCTACTTTCAAAGCATCTCAAAAGCCGAGAAGGCTCAACAAAAATGGATTTTACCTTGATGAGATCGGACGAGGTCACTGATTGCGAAAAGAAGGTCAAGCAAATGACCACGGTAGGAAACATTAAGCTCGACAACAATATCGCAACGCTAATATTTATAGCAGAAGCGATAAGTGGGTTCGAAGTGTAGTCCCTGTGCTATCTAGTGGTTTCTCGGTCTTATCGTTTCAGAGTTTGTGGTGAAGCAGATATATGGTCGCAATTGCTATAGCGGGGGCGCCGACATCAGACACAAGTGATAATTCCCACTTATTGCACTGGCCGCTTTGTGATTAGTGCTGGCGCCTAAGAAGGTGACTTCTTTTCTTGGTAGGGGAGAATGGGTTCCGGCGGAAGACTTCGGAGAGATAGCAAGTCAGGAAAGCTGTGCTGTCTTGCAAAAACTCTCAGGTTCTCTCTTCTTCGAACCTCGGCATTTATGTGTTAAGGCCCATTCACACTTCACAGGTGCAGTAACGCAATAATGGTGAAAGATAGGGGCCCGCAGCATGCGCTGCAGTATCGCAGTATGTCATTCCAAAATCGGATCTGACCTCGATCATTTTTTTCTCGCTGAGAACTCACTGTGTAAGGTTATCGAGGGCGGTGATCACGAATCAGACATCCGTTTTCAAGTTTGTGGGCGAAAACCATCCATGTCGTCAACACAGTTCTAAATATCTTGTTCACTGCCACAGTAGAGTCTGAATGGGGCTCAATATTCTGATGGTGGGAGTGCGCGCGTGGTGCAGTTGCAAGAGGAACCAATGTGGGACCCAGACTGACAGGTCTGCTGATCGAGCAGAACTGTGCCAATCATTAGACTTATCGCTAGTTTCACGTTGTGGAATAAAAACTTCGTCTGAAAAAACGGCAGACATTAGTCAAAGATAAGCACACTTAGAATCTTGTGTAGCCGTACACGCTACAAAGCTGAGAATATAGTAGCTACAATAAGGGACGTGTCGCAACAGAAAAAGACGTCAGCGGCATTTTTGTGCCATTTTGGTGTCCACGCGTGGTGACCTAGACAGAAGAGCCTACCTAACTAGGGAGGTTGCTCAGCGTGCTCCGACGATTCACAACGAGACCCATATTGTTTTGTAGAGCATCTAATGACGATTAGAACGGTGTGGTTTGTTTTTGCTAAATGCAAATGGATGGCCCAAAAAAGGCAAAAAACCTTGAAAACTAACCAGAGGCAGATGGGATTCTAGATCGCAACCACCAGAGATTCCACTAGAATCGACCCAAATCCAAAAACAAATGTCAGAGTCGTGATCACCGCCCCGGATAACCCCTGTAGACAAAGTTTGTGCTAAATCGGTGATTTTGACCTAATCAGCCTAACGAGTGATGAGTAGCTGTACGAAGGTCCACTTATCGAGAATCTTTGTTCCGAATGTTCCACTTTTTGGACTCTAATCAACACAGAGACTTCATTTTGGATGAGTTTATTTCATTGTTCATCAATAAAGATCACTTGTGCTGCTGACAAATCCACAATTCACAAATCTAACGTAAATTTTTCCTAATGTGTCTGACATGCGCTTGCTAGGGTCCGTTCTAACAAAGCTGGGTAGTTGGGTCTAAATCACCGATTTAGCCCCAACTTTGTCTACGGGGGTTATTCGGGGCGAATCTGACATTTGTTTCTGAATTTGGGGTCGATTTGGGTTGGTTACGGTAGATATGGGTCACATACATATGTACTAGAAGACATTGTCGTTTGTGCATCCTTTGTTGGCCATACTCCTCCTAAACGCGATTCTATCGTGCAACTGCGACAAAATTCCAAAAGGAGCGTATTTTGGTATCTAGCGTAGGAAGGCAAAAGAAAAGGACAGCGAATGCACCGAACCACAGACCAACAGATTGAGAGCCCTACATGCTATCCACTGAGCCACCATGATGCGACCTCTGCTAGTTAATACCTAGAAGTGCTCTCGCCACTAGTTAGCGATAAAGATTTCTTGCTTTTTTTTCGGGCCATCCATTTGCATTTAGCAAAAACAACCTATACCGTTGCAATCGCCATTCGATGTTCTACAAAACAGTGTGGGTCTCGTTGTGAATATTTGGAGCACGCTGAGCAACCTCCCTCGTAAGATCATTTGCTCAACGAGGGTTTACCCGTGATAGCTCGGCCGAAGGCGGATCCTCGTCGAGCGATGAGTCACAAGGCGAGGAATCGAAGGGGCAAGGGACCGAAAATCGAGGGGTCAAAAAATCGTTTGTTAACAAGTTCAACGAATCTGGAGAATTATTTGCACATGGAAATATAGAGTTTGAGCTGCTGAACTCGAATACACACTTATTTTAACGAATAAGTCCATGTTAAGGAAAGTATAGAAAAGCAGCGGTTTCTGCACAAGAGAGCGTCGTCGTTCTTTCATGCTCTTCAATGGTTTTGTTTTTGCACAGCATATAGGAAAACCGGAGACTTCCCGAGATCGTGGGCTTGGGTTCCAAGAGCACTCACGCTTTCATGCCGATCAACCAGGGCCCGCGTGGTGCACTGGCAAGAGGCGCTGCTGACACCCGTACGGTCGAGCGATCGATTCTGGCCGGGCTAACCAAGCCTTCCATCCCTCCGGGGTCGGGTAAGTTGGTACCAGACTTGTCTGGGAAGGTAAAGACACTGGCCTGGTATAGCGGCTGGCCACCGCAGGTCATTGTATAGGCCAAATACGCATTCACTATGTATGCCTCTACGACTTGAATGGAACACGAATGCGGCGGCGAGTCCTCAGGAGACTGATCAACGCCGGCACCTTTACCTTTACCTTTTACCTATGTAGGAAAACCGTTCGTCACTAGTGGCTTTCTCATTTGATTTGCATTTTTTTCGGCACATCGTTGAGTAACACAGTAAATTAAGAAACCAGTAAACAAGCAAATAAGTCAGGAAACATGCCGAGCATTTGTAGAACTTGTGAGCCGTTAGCAGTTTGACCAGCAAGAGAGTGGTGATCAATCATGGGGAAAGAAGGTGAAACACCCCGTCAAGCCAACGAAGAGTGCCTTCACATATGGCAGACAGCTACCAGGTCGCTGAACATGATTGGCTGACTGCCCATTTAGTCTCTAGGGGCCCTTTCAGACTCTACTGCAGCAGGAATTGGAAGTACATAGAAGAGTACAAAGTGGGGTGCGCGTATTTCAACAATAACTGAGCGCTTTTGCGGGCACCCACTGCACCGTTGTTGGTCAAAAAACTATTTAGTGCTTTGGTTGTTTCATCAAATGATAATTCTTTCGATACTTTTGTAGCAACTATTTGTTGTTACATATACGTCAGAATATCGACAATATCACAGTAGTCATTCTATTCATGCGATATTTGTGGGCGTAGCCACCAAACAATCCCATTGGGGTACTTGGGAGACCCCATTTGTAGATACATCAAACGGCACCGCACCTGACTGGAGGAACAGATTAACAGATTCTTAAGTGATCACTCGCCGCAGCAGCACAGTAAAGCCTGAAGGGGCTCGTTTGCTGAAAGTGGAAATGTAAACCACGTAAACTTGACCGCGTAAGCTTAAATCCGCCGGCTTCGAATAGACCTCATGAAACCAACAGGCCTTTCCTGACACGGTCGCTGTAATTCAGAACTGCACGATGAGATTTTTCTGAATTATTAAAACCACCCTGATATTTAAAAACTTGTGGTTTTCTTCTCATTTCCACCTGTTCTTAAGATAATTTCCAATATGCTACTACTAGGTTGCTGTAAAGTGCTTCTTGGCTAGATGGGCTTGCACCTGACCTGTTGAGCACGTCATTTTCTGACGAAGGGTTATCGCGATCAGAACTTCGCTGATCAAAGGCGACCGACAGCTGTTCACGTGTAGGGCACGGAAATGCTTTCTCTGGTAGCGTGTAAAGCGTAGACCGTCTGACTCAATGGAGGTAGAGAGAAGAGAACAGTCTCATGTGTTAAGGTTATCTACAAAGCCATTCACAGTTAAGTATGAGTAACAGAAAGTGAAAAATAGATTTTTTCAGCTCATTCGTACACAACCTAATACTTGTAATTCTATTATTAGATTCCTGAGAGTATTGGAAGCAGCACGTGAAGAGTCACTTTTACGTTCTTTGGACATTGTTTTTTGAGCATAGGTAGGTTTTTCTGTTCGACTTATCAGCAAATCAAGGTAATCAATGAACGAGTCGAACACCAACTTTCACAAAACACTGCAGTCTTGGTTTAGTGCTCAGCGATAGATTTTGATTCCAATTTCATAAAGACATTGAACTACATTTCCAGGACATTAAGCTTCGTTGGTCCATGCGTATAACTGCCTGGAGGGACTGTGTATCTCAAGTGCCACTTGAATACTTTTAGACTTTTCTCTTTTACTAATTGCGTCATAAGGTTGCAAATTTTTCCTATGAAATTTTGCTTCTTCTAACCCTTCGATGACCTTCTGGGCTCCCGATTGCTGGTTTAATTCGAGTCATCTCTGATTTGGTAATATATAGCTGTTTTGTGTCGGAATTTGTTTTTTGTTGTGGTGATGTTTCTGTTTGTTTTTTTGGCGCGTCCTTGGACATAATTAAATAAATAAAAAAATAATAAATAAGTAAACAAATAAATACATAAATAAATAAACAAATAAATAAATAAAATACATGACTTCTGATCGTTTGCCAACATTCTGTCTTATCCATTATATATACTAACCAATATAAAATGGAGTACTTCGACAGAAACAAAGATGGTTGCATCAATTTTCAATAGTTTATCAAGCTCGAAGATGAAGCAATTCGGCGATGATTAGAGACGAAGGCCTCCCATACTTTCAACCTTGCCAGTATTGTCCAACGGCTGCGGCGTTTGATGTGTTCGAGGTTTCCTTGTCCTTTTGGAAGTCAACGCATTCATAAGCATTTTCTCCAACTTAACCACAGGAAGCTCAAATAGGCAGCTCCAGAAGAAGGCTCCGATATAGGAGAAGACGAATATCGGAATCCCGCGATGAACGTACTGCAACAACTGATATTATATGAGTGTTCGTTCACACCTGTAACCTTCTATGAATCACCGATTCCCAGGTGGAGACAAAGTGTGAAGGCCGATCATCCAGGTTGTATACGTAATGAATGATCACATAGTGCACAATATAGGCGCAGTAGGACAGCCGACCCAATGGTTGCCAAATGGGATGGTCCATGAATGAAGCGATAGGACCTGGAATCGAGCCTATGGGAGAGCGATCACTATCATTCTTCGAGTGAGAACATATGAAAAGATTCGTTTTGCCTCTTAATTATCGTACTACTTCTACAAATATTCTACAGCATGTTTCTTTTGTGTGTCCTTCTTCCCATCATTAGCGCTCTACTGACGACCCATAGCTATCGTAACCAACCCAAATCGATCCCAAATTCAGAAACTATTGTCAGATTCGTGATCGCCGTCCTGAACAACCTTCGTAGGCGAAGTTTGGGCTAAATAGGTGATTTTGTCCAGACCACCCTACTTTGTACTAGGCACCCTAGCAAGCGCGCGCCAGACACAATGGGAAAAGCTGATGCCAGATTTGCGAATTGTGGATTTATCAGCGGCCCAAGTGGTCTTTCCTGATGAAAATCAAAAGAAACTCATCCGAATTGAAGTCTATGTTCTTTAGAGTCGAATAAAGTGGAGCAATAGAACAAAGATATTTTCGGGAATTGTTGCACAACCACTCACTCGACACTAGTGAGGCAGGGTGTGTCAAAATCACCGATTTAGCCCAAACTGCCCACGAGGATTAATCGGAGCGCTGATCACGAATCTTACATTTGTCTCTGAATTTGAGGTGCATTTGGGCTGGTTACGGTAGGTATGGGTCACACACATTAATGCTAGTAGATATTGTCCCTTGTGCGTACTTTGTTGGCCATACTCGTCCCAAACGCGTTTCTGTCCAACAGCTGCAACAAAATTGCAAAAGGAGCCTGATTTGGTATCTAGCGCATGAAAGCAAAAGAAAACGGACCGATCCCATAACCACCACCTTGTGAGCCTTCCATGCTACCGACTGAGCCACCATGGTACTACCTGCTGAGGGTAAGACCTAGAAGCCTTCTGGCCACTTAGAAAGGTGAAAAATCTTGACCACTTTGAGATAAATGTCCTCGGTAATTCAACAGTAGTGTACTAAATAGTTCTAGAAAATGTTCGCAGACCAAGCGATGTGCAAAACAGAATATGATTAAGAACTCTCTACTTTAATAGACCGCGATTCGCGGAAGCTATCATAAGCTATTCATCCTCGCCACTTGCTGTTTTTTTTTTGAAAATTCATGGCGTACTGCGCTAACAAGATATCCTGCTCAAGATTTTTCCGTGAGGGTAATCTGACACGTAGAATGCTATGGTATTCTTTTCCACCCTCGAGATTGCGCTGTTGGTGTACTATCAACAGAATTTCGAACGGACTTATAGTCTTGCAATACTCCACTAGTTGAAGTTTTTTAAAAATTCATGGTTTGCGACGAGACGAGATATCTTGTTCAAATTTTTTTCATATTGGTAGCAAATTATGTGGAATACGATGATTGTATTTTCTGTCTTCGAAAGCGCACTCTTGGTGAGCTATCAGGAAAATTTGGCGCGGACCCATAATTTGGCACCATACTGCCTGCTGGAGATTTGTTCAAAAATTCCTGTCATCTTGCGTTCACGAGGTATTTTGCTGAAAGTCACTGCATAAAGGCAATGAGGCATGGGAAACACAATGCTTATATTATCTAGCTCCCTCAACGCAAAGTTGGTGAAATACCAAATAGTTCACTAAAAAGACTGTAATTCTGGATTTGTGTATATAAGTTAAAAACAGAATATAACTTGTGAAAGAGAATTGTTTGCACTGTCGGAGTGTTTGTTTAGTTTTTTCTCAGAGCTGTTTGCGGAAAAATTACAAGTTACCAAAATCAATTTTTGAGTGAAGAAAAATGTATGTCTCAAAAAACTTATTATATTTCTTTAGATTCAGCACATCTAGAAATTTTTTGTACATTGTATGAAAGAGGGAGATTTGCTCTATAAGAAACTGTGCACAGCTCCCTCGAAAATTCCGAACTCTTTCGTGGGCTGTTGGTCAAAGAGGGGTGAAAATTTCTGCGCGGCCGAGTGTTAACAGATTTTTGGCCGCTACTGTAGGTCTCGAGGAGAATCTTGGGGGGGGGGCGAGCTCACCGACCTCCCTCGTGAGAATTCTCACGAATTTGAGGGTGTGCCCGATCGAAGTGCTCAAAAAAGTCGAAGCGCGCCAAATGGAGTAGCGCCCTTCGAGAAACGTCGGCAGAATTCGGGCCACCGAAGAGGCCGACCGAACAGATAGCACCTCGTCGTATGGTTTCGTCTCTCGACGCCCCGACTCCATCGGATAAGGATCTTCAAGACGTTAGCGCAAGGACACCTGAAGGACAATCCGCAACAAGTGGAATGGAAGACATGTAACTCACAAATGACTCTAAGCTGACTCGCGGCGACTAGACACACGCCAAGGGCGCCGACGAGCATTGTGAAGTTTGGCTACTGTTGTCTCCATGACGTAGGTAGTGTTTCTATGGGACGTTGACCGGTCGGGTCGTAATTTATTGTTCAAGAAAAAAAATAGCTAATAATTATGTTATGTTGTGAAGCGATAACTTACATTTATTTCGTTTAACTATCTCTCGAATTAATCATGAATTAGTTTCTGGCAACTGGCCGCCTAGAGTGATATTCAGCAGGGAGTCCCACTCATTAGGACATCCAGACAGGGTCATGTGCGTGGTTAGTAGGAGTTGTGATGTGCGTAGCTATAAGATGTACTGACGTAGGACGCAGCATTTAAGGGGCTGTGGGGCTTTCTCCCAGCACCGTCAGGTCTCGAAACCCGTGTGTGAACCGGCGTCGAGTTCAATCCTCATTTCGCTGTACTCTCTATGTTACAGCACTCACAGTGGAGCACCGGAGAGCTCGGGCTACACGACATGGCGCATAATTTCACCATTCGTAACGTGACTTCGCACGATTATAGGATCGGCATGCCTCGTCGAAGCACGCTTAAATCTCAGGTTCAATCTCGATAGTTCATCTCCGGTTTTGTTTTCGTACTCGCCTTCTGTCCTCTCGTCTACCCGCACCGGCCTCGCAGCTCCACTCCGCATCGTCCGCACAGCCGTCGTCTAGCCCCCGCACGTGCGCGGGTGCAGTAAGGCACCGCGCGGAAGATACATCGCATTGGAGAAGCTCAAGATCCGCGGGTAACGCACTGAGTACCGCGTACGATAAAGTCCGTGCGATAGTGACGTCATAGATTAGGTTAGGGCCCGCACTTTAGGAGGTGTAACCCCCTCGTACACGCATTCACCGCGTAGCCCCAGGGCAGTAGGATCTCACCTGGGCCCAAATTCACGAACGGACCAGCGGTCTCCGAAACCGCGGCGCAGCCTGAGCCAGACGGCAGAGTCGATGAGACATTGCGTTTAACATAGGAAGTTTAGGATAAGTAGAGAAAGGTGCGCGCCGTTCACAAGCTATATCTCGGGGATTATCGGGGTTTACCAATGATGAATGTCGGCCCTGGTGTCGCTGTTAACAGACACTCGCGTTGCAGGCAACAGCGCACAATCGCAGTAAGACTCATTTGGGCTGCAGCACCACCAAAGGCGCATATACATAGGGGCTGCGCGGCGAAAATTCGACCTCCGACATACCTGACCACCCAAGGTGATTCGCCACGATCACCCACGAGACTGCAAGTGACCATCCAATTCGTGAAAAGTTGTTATAGGTGGCGCGAGTGAAATTGCTGGAATTCATTGAATTTTATTCAGATTTACATCACATGCTAGAGATAAGGTCAACACCTCCAGTCGTAACCTTTGAGGAAGTCATATGGACCATAGACAACGGCAAGCCCGATCGCGAAAGCCGAAATCCACAGAAACACCAGCAATACCTAAGTCGGAGGTCCGGGTCTTTCTGATGTTTATCTGGCAGAACTTTTCAAAATTAGTAGCTGTCCTCCGTTTACCCGGTTGATTTTCGTCTTCCTGTTTTGCTCGCTTGCCAGCAGGTAGCCTGCAGCAAGTCCTATTAGGTAGGGTGGGCAGCGAGTCCACGGTAAGATGTAGAACTCATCGTAGTATAGATTTGACTCTCTGAAAGAGGTTAGCAACAGAATCGATGTATATGATATTCCTCTACTTTTACAACACAACTTTAGGGCTACATACTTTCAGTGTCTCTGTGATACTATTTAATGATGAACTCACTTTGAAGTGAAAGTTCCCGACAGAACCGGAAGCATGTTGTCGCGGAAGGTAATGAAATAGATGTACGCAACACTGGCTGCGCAAGTCAATGACAACACAACTGCTCCTTAACGAGAACCGGTAGCTTCGCGGCTGAACAAAATTTCATGAAAAGTCCACCGTGATAAGCTTGTGCGTAGCTGTATAAGGATTCTTTAAAGCAAGTGAATCCTACTCAACACAGTAGCGGTCGAAAAGATATGTCACCTCGTATTTTTGAGCACAATAAGCTCACACTGAAAGGAACTCGAACACAATTAGTTGTTTCGAGGGGTTCATCCAACCATATATCGTTCCATGACTTTGTTGCCAATTCGTGATTTTTAAAATTGTTTCACAACGATTTTGATATGCAATATCAGAAATGATATATCGAGAGTCGTTGGCATTGCAAACAAAAACAAAGGTCATGTTCTGGTAGAGCATGATTGCTCTGTTATAAAAGGCCTACATCTAAATATTTCCTATAAATTATGATTTTTTAGAACAAGATTTTCCTGTTTAGAAAATGGTGAATTTTAGGGACCATGTTTCAAACGAAATATTCTGTTTTTGTTTCGGTCCTACGGAAAAGCGCCAAGCTTTCGTATTTCATAGGACAATACTTTCTTTTTGCAGTGCATTATGCATTTATGTAGACAACAGTCTACGAATAAAATATCGAATGTGTGATGAAATAGCGAACAGCAAGAGAGAAGAGAAAAGGAAGAACGACGAGAAACAAAATAGAAAAAGTCTGCGACGGCCCATACCATTGAAGAAAAACTTATTTGTGATCGTATCCTCCAGGCTATTTGTAGATTTTACCTGTGAAAGCGGAGTTGTAGAGAGCGATGAGGAATAACGGAGTCACCACGTAGAGCTGCGTGTCAACGGCCAGATACCAGGAGACCAGGTAACACTCCTGAAAATTTCGTCACTGTCCAGTGATTACGGTAACGGAGTATGTCGAAGCAATGCGAAATTGGTCGCTTGGCTAACAGGGACCGCATGGTGCACTGGTAAGTTGCGCTACTGATACCCGCACGGTCGATCATGCCTCTACGCTCGGCTCAGGATCACCAAACCTCCCATCCCTCCAGGGTCGCGTGAATTGGTACCAGACTTGTCTGGGAAGGTAAATACACTTACCTGGTAATGCGGTTGGCCCCCGGCCCCCGCAAGTCATTGTGTAGCCAAATACGCATTCATCATGCCTATACTATTCTAAATTGTACGCGAATTCGGGGAACTTATTAGAAGACTGATCAACGCCGACACTTCACCTTTACCTTTAGCTTGGCTAGCAGGTTGGGTTAGTTTCTCACCTGAAGTCAAGTTCCTCACAAGTGGGTCCCAGAGTTGATTGTTATATCCCTTTATACAGTCCGTCTAAGAGAAGGGACTGAACGGCCATATCATTTGATACGTTTTCGCATTTTTTCACCTGCTCACTTTTTTCGCCCCGAGTGTTGTCATTCGGGTTCATTTATTCGCTCATGGCATCCATTTTGTAAATGAATTAGGAGATTTCTAGGCTCTTGGTGTCACTTTATGATCTACTTAGGGGTTCAAATTGTCGCTCTTGTCGAGCCACTGATTTCTCTGGGTCGGATTACTTTCGAAGTCTTCTTAGAAAAGCTGTCACTTCCATGAGGCTTCACGAACATTAATGAGGAATATAACCTTTTGCTTACCTCTTCGAACCCGAAGAAATTGTTGATGTAGAGCAAATTGCGCCACCAGTACTTCACACAGAATCGGTTGTCGAACAGTACCACACCTCCAGCCCCTGCGAGAGAGGCAGTCCACGGGCCATTCAGATATTGTAGTATGACTGCGTAGAACCCAATAAACATCATCATCGGCGGCGTTAGTCTGTCACAACAATTCCCTTTGCAATGTTAATGAAAAAGATGTGGACAATATCACACTTAATACTGATAATTATAAATATCTCTTCCAACTAATAAATAAGCGGTGTATTTTAAATATGTATGTTTGTCAATTCTAGGGACCAGCCGCGATTTCCCGCTACCGTACTCCCAATGATGCATTTCATCAGCTCCTCGCCGTCTTTTGCTGCATGCTTTTTGTTCTCCGTTTTATTCGTTATTATAAATGTTTTATGTATGTTCCCTACTATTAATTAGCATTAGTTCATTTGGCAGCCTACGGGCCGCTGATTGGCTGGTGATACATATAGATTAAACACATTCAAATCCTCTTCTTGGTAGGTTCGTAGATTACGCCATAACTATCTATGAAAAAAATAACTACAAAGCTATATATCATCACAGAATGTTTTCGTTTTTGAGTAGGTAGCTTTACATCTGCAGTTCATATATAAGTAGTTCTGTTTAAATTGCTGTTTTGTATTCTGAAGTAATAAGAATCGCTAAGAAACGCGGTGAATATAATATAACGATTTTTTCTCTAACGTAAAGAAATTAGTAACGTAATTAGTAACGTGAAGAAAAATTAGTTACTGTAGAACTCCTACCGCAATGAAGATATCATACATACAGCAAATTTTACTTACCTTATGAAAATAAATTTATAAATTTTTTTATTACACATATAGTTCTCTGGCCGTCTAGATCACTGACCCTCCTAGCCCTTCCTCTGATCCTAAGGAAGTGTCCGTAGGTATATTCCCTGCTAATCCCTTTGTCCTGCATAGGGCGAAAGATGAAACAGAAGAATATTACCCTTCTTCTCATACTAATGTGTTTATTAAGTATGCTCTAAATCTAAATACTTGATTGTTGAAATAAATATATCTCTCTCGCCTTCAGCTGACCTCAGGTAGCGATGAACGTAGAAACAAGTCCAATACATAGGATTTCTGACAGCCGCCGGTGATGGCCGTTTTCTGAAGAAGTGATAAGCGACAAGAACTCCGGATAGGATGAAAAATGTGTCGACGGATGGGCAGCCGTTTGTTATTGTCACCGTCAGCACCTCTCTCCACGAATCAATCACGGGAAGTAATGTGTCTAAAAAGAATCAGTTTCAGCACTTCCCAACGAATTCAATCGCTCCAACCCACCGCTTAGATAGCTCTGGCCCAGAGAGTGAGCTGCTACAACCCAGGTCAACGAGATGAATCGTATACAGGCCAAGGAGCGCAAATTGCCTTCCTTATAAGGGCTAGTGTCCATCAGTATCCCAGCATTTGCGTAGAATGAGAATGCGAGAAATACACGAAACCCTGAAAATATTATACAATAAGAAGCAACGAGGAACAAGAAGTCACCCTTCTATCAGTCTGCTTCGGAGAAGATGAAACATTTGGTTTAATTACCCAAGTTTGAGATATATGTGTTGGTTTGGACTATTTCATTATTCGGTTTCGTTGTCTATATGGTTATATATTGTAGTGGAATTCAATCGATATCAGGTGTTTTTACTTTTTCATTGATTTTATTCTTTTAAGAGCCTTCCTACCTTACTGATGAGTCCTCAACTACAACAGGCTCAACTACTTTTGTGATTACTCACTCAAGATTTAGGGACGAAACGAGCTTTTTTCTACATTTCTTTTTGTTTCTTTGTGTAGGGGAGAATGAAAGAAATTCGGACCACTCCTTTTTAAAGGGTGTGATGATCGCTCCGAATGTGAAAAGCTGTTCAAGAACAGGCTAAATCCAATGGCTACATACGGTCGATGTGAGAGAGGGCCCTTACCTGTGCTGTAGGTGGCTGGATCTGAGCAGTAATAAACGTCTAGCACGTAGTCGGCGATGCTTGCAGCAATAACCCAGAGAATGAATATGGACAAAATGCTCCTGAAGGCACTCTTACATTGGACTGCAGCAAGAAGCACTCAAAACGGAGAATGCGGCCTCTTTCAGGCGCCTTGCAGCAAACTCTATTCTCACCAATCATTTGTTTTAGGCACATTTATGTTTTCGGTGTTGATGTTGTTGTTTTACACTTTTTTACGTCTGTCTTAAACAGCGTACACAAATAAATAAAATAAATAAATAGGTCCGTGAGAATACGGTAGAGTAGCGACAGTCAACCTTGTTCATTCACTGACTTTATCGTCTCCCAGCCTGCTCAACTGTGCCAGTAGAAGATCGCTAATGTGCTCATCAGATGTGATCTAATTATTAATAACGAGGGTGACTATAAAGATAAAGATAAGAAAGATAAGGATGTCGGCACTGCTAAATCTACTAAGGACGCGGACCTTCATCTTCCATACAAAATACAGTACCGGACGCGCCGCAACGATAAAACGGCGGCAGCGGCGTTTCGGAGCGCCGAAATCCGCCGTTTTTTAATAACTACTTTAAAATTCATTTGTTTGCAAAAACAAGTACATATTCGAGCTCAGCAGCTTGAGCTCTATCTCTCCATATGCACTTTTCCCGAATTTGTGGAACTTGATTTTAGTCCATTTTTTTGACCCCTCGATTTTCGGATCCCGTTGCCACTTCCGTCCCTCGCTTGGTGACTCACCACCGACTTCGCTCCGCCCCTCCTCGCCTACTATATAAATGCGGTCCTCGTTACACCGCCTAGGCTCCGCCTCCTCCTCGGCACATATAAATGTGCGGCGCGTCTTTCCCCGGCGTCCCACGCTAGGAGTAAGGGGCCCCACGGGATGGCTCGAAGGAGTTACCCCGCGAGGCCCCCCGTTGGGCATGGGATGCAAATGAACTGTGGTAGACTTCTCCCGGGTCACCACGGGTGGACACCGAAACGGCGCATTTCGGCGCTCCGGAGCGCCGCTACCGCCGCTTTGTCGTTGCGGCGCGTCCGTTACTGTAGTAGAGGAATGATGGTCGCGTATTTGGAGTATATTATAACCTGCGGGGGCCAACTGCTATCCAAAGTCAGTGACTTTACCTTACCAGACAAGCCAGGTAGGGTAGAGACATACAAATTCACTTTAGGGATAGAAGGATTGCTTAGCTCTGGCGAGGATAGATCGTTCGGCCATGCGCGTGTCAGTAGCGCCTCCTACCACTGTACCCTCATGGTGATTATATCGTGAGATATATTACACTGCGTGCTGAATAATAAAATAAAAAAAGATGGCCGGAAACGGACAAGACATTCTTACCACCCTAATGATAAGATGCCTCTTCGACCGAGACTCACGCCTTGGTGAGGGTATGAGGCCCTGGTAAATTTCAAGTTTTACCGTGATCATTCGAGCACGTTGGATTAGATCAAATTACGAAGTATACTTATTGGGGAACGTTGGAAGACAAGCATTCTCACGCTTATGTAACCAAATTTCTCATCTTTGGCTAAAATCTCAAAAAGGGGTAACACAATAGAGAGAAAAGGGTGCAAGTAAAACAAAAACAAGCTCACATGTATATCAGAAATCCTGGAGTTGGTTCATGATGTGTTGGAACACACTTGACCGAAGGGAAAATAAAGGTGTACGGTATAGGGCTCCATTTTTGCATACTGGCGAGCATTGGTGGAAACTCCTGAAAAAGAAAGTGGAAGCATTACATGACGACGTGTGTTCACTTAACTTAGGCTATATGTTAGAGTTCGACTACCAGAGCACATCTCTTTTAGAAAAGGCTGAAAGAGGATTAACAAAGTGCTCATATCATAGAGTACTCATACAGTACTTCCTCATTTCTTATTTTTTGTTTTTCTTCTTTAAGTGTTTATTGTGATATCCCTGACTGGCCCCGCTGGATTATTGATGTTTATCTAACTGCTTCAAGCTTTGATTTCAGTTATATCATGCCAGATTCCGGTATGGTACGGACGAGTTGCTCTTACATTACCGTTTCTTGGTCGTTTCTATGATTCCCAGGGCCATTGCCTAGCGTGCGTATATATTAGGTTGGTAAGAAAGTTCCCGCCGTTTTTCTTTCAAACGACTGTTGTAAGTTGAGTTCGAAAGCTTTTGCAGAGTGTAACACAGGTTTCGAAAGAGGATTATTTACTCTTTCAAGCAGTGTATTTGAAATTTGTGGCAACTTTGAATGTCATTGTTTTTTTGGCTGGTAAAGTGGAAAGCGAAATAGTGAAAAAAATAACCTCATCGACAGCAATTTATTTCTGCTTAGCTTTAGAGGTTTAAATAAAATGTTATATACCTTTTGAAAAGCGTACTCTTCCCTATATGTCATGGAATTTGCGAAGTGTCAAACCCCCAAAAATTCTCGTTAGAAAGACAAGAATAATTTTTCGATGCTGCTCCTGGTTTTCTTCTGAGAGTCCGAGCTGATTTCCGTACGTTTTTCTAGACAGGCTTTCTTGCTTTATCATGACACATGCTTGTTTTTGAACCGCATTCCGTTTCAAAGCTTTTTCGCAAAAAAAGCGTCTTAAATTTCTCAGCCAAGCAAACCTCCAGTTTCCATCTTTTCACCGAATATCATACAATATTCGAAAGAGGACGACACGCTCTACAAGTTGGTATACGAAGCGTTTTGAACCGTCTTGGTTATCAATGGTTTTTAGGTTGTCGAAATGGACTTAAATCGCAGGCGCGGCGCATGGGGCACGCGCGCCGGCGTTGAACCTCCCGGGAGCGCAGTTTTACGTCCACTTTGACGACCTAAAAGACATTGACAACCAAGACGGTTCAAAGCGCTCCATATATCATCTTGTAGAGCGTATCGTCCTCTTTCCAATATTGTATGAGATTTGGATAAGCGAAACGGCGATGTTTGTAATGGGTGGCTCATATGGGTCCCGCCACGATAGTCTGTTACCGTACACCAAGAGCACCCACAGCGACAGGGGAGCTGATGAAATTCTTCATTTCTTTTCAACCTAAATTTCTGGAATTTCCATTTCATTCGAGTCGGCCGATAGGCTGCTGGAGTGCTGGTGTCATGATAAAGCAAGAAATTCTGTCTAGAATGCCGTACAGAAATCAGCTCGGACTTTCAGAAGAAAACTAGGAGCAGCATCGAAAAATTCTTCTTGTCTTTCGAACGACAAACTGTGGGGGTTTGAAACTTCGCAATTTCCATGACAAATAGGGAAGAGCAATATACCGAAAAGGTTCCTTCAAAAGGTATATAACATTTTATTCAAGCCTCTAAAGCTAAGTAGAAAAAATCGCTGTCGATGAGGTTATTTTTTCACTTTTTTGCTTTCCGCTTTACCAGTCAAAAAAACAATGACATTCAAAGTTATCACAAATTTCAAATACACCTCTTGAAAGAGCAAATAAGTATCTTTCAAACGCTGCGTCACACTGCAAAAGCTTTCAAACTCAACCTACGACAGTCGTTTGGAAAAAAAAACGGCGGGAACTTTCTTACCAACCTAATAGTTTAAAAAGCTGGACATCCGTGCTGTGGAGCTCCATCCCTGCTGTATTTTCTACGGCCATGTTGATCCATTCACTAGTTTATTATGATATGATAACTTTTCGAGATAGTGTTAATGCATGAATTCTTGACTGGTATGGCTTGGGTGTAACTGATTTGTAAGGTTGAACCGAGGATGACATATGCTGCCATGGGCCCTTCATTTTGTAGCATGAACAGTATTATTTTAATTTTCCTCTCTTTGTATTTGCTTCTCGCTCCTAGTTCTGTTTATTCTGTTCTCTAATCACCTTAAACTGTTTCTAAAGTTGTTCATCACCTTGTACTGCTTCTAAAGTTGTAGCGTTTCTCATTGACATGGTACGATGCACTTCACGTGCATAACAAATAAACAAATTAACAAATAAACAAATATGTAGGCACCTACCTCTTCTGAACAACTCGTTGGCATGCATATCGCTAATTTTACTCCTCCTACTTGGTTTATGAGTTCTTGTGACTGAAACATATACATGAAAGTTTCCTTTACCCTAGTACTAGCATTTATGAATCGCGATAGAATCGGGTAGACCTAAAGCCGCTGTGCCAGGAGAGGAGACTTACATCATTAGATATAGTCACACGAGCAAAACAATACTGCGTCTTGTAGGGTCCTTTCACCGCCATACACTCAGCATAAGAGCCAGAATTCGTTGTCGTGAGCTCCAAGAGACCCGCCGGCAACTTTCCAAAGGCGTCCAATTCTGTGAAAACTATTGCTTGTCGTCGTTAAAAGTACGTGAGGAGCAATTTGCTGCTTGCATATGGCGTTTAAGACAATAGTGGTGCTGAGGTTCTGTGTGTTCAAACAATCCCGCAAATCGTGCTGATTCCTCATGAAAACTAAAAAAAACTCACGTATAGCAGCGAAACTGTTGTTTGCCAGAACCCTCTTCTCATACTCAGTGCATCCAGATCGATAGGAACACATCGGAAGAGTGGCAAAATACTTTATAAGAGCATACGAGAACTTCATCATGTCAGCGTTGCATTGGTGTGAGACGCCAGCTTTCGTAAGCGCATTAGAATCACTCAAACTTGTGATGTACTAAAAGAAAAAGTCTTGAAAATAAGGAGAAAATACAGTGTACCATAAGCCGCAACACATCAGATTCGTAGTTCTTCAGCCTAGTTTTTCTTTATTAATGCTGAAGAACTTCGGAAGGTCTCACCTAAAAGATGTCGCTGTTGTTCTGAAATTCTTCAGCATCAATAAAGAGAAAAAAGCTAGGCTTCATGCGCTTTCCATATTGTGCAAACGAAATTCATACGATATCTACATTGCCTTCGAAAGTTGCCCGTTATTTTATATTTATGGTCGTATTTATTCAGAAGGCCTTTCATCACATAAAAATTTCAGTAAACTAACATAAAAATTTGGGCCAAGCCGGTGATCGAAACCGGGACCTCTCGCACCCAAAGCGAGAATCATACCACTAGACCACTTGGCCGTGTAGGGATTGCAGCGTGACGGATCTCACGTGCGCACTGGATCATCTCCGAAAGGAAACTGCTCGAGACGCCGTTCACACTGCCCGCAAAGGTGGACCTTCTCATCGAATCTCCGTTATTATATTTTTAAATTTTTCTTACTTTAAATTGTAAAGTGCAACATAGTCTATTTGTCAAAAAATACAAGGGAACAGAAAGCAAACCAGTAACATAGTTTTTTTTTCAGATCACGGGAGGAGAAAAAAGTGCTAGTAACCTCTCTAGTGTCGCAGGAGAAATAAATGATGGAAACCATTACCGTAGGATATGAGCAGTATAACAAGGCAGATTACTGTAAGTCATTATAGTCATTTAGGATAAAACAACGAACACATCGGTCAAATGCCGTGTTCCCCAATATAAGTAGATGTTTATAATACTTACATAAGACAGAATTGAAAGAGATAATGGGACAAGAGGGCCGCTACAAAAACACGAGACCGCAACAAGCTACAATGAGGAAACGAAGCGCTTTGCGCGCAGTGGCCAGTTACAGTTAGCTGAGGAAGTTGAAAGCAATAAAAAATATGTAAAATATATTTTGCACCACCTGCTTGTCTTATTACAAAAGTGTCAGGCTTCAGGAGACGTACCTCTTTGAAGTCGAACGCGTTCGTCGGCGAGGCGAAAATCGCCACGCAAAGGAGCGCCAACGAACGCATTCCTCTGCGATCTACGTGAAACAGTAGTAGTAGCTCCGAGCAGTAGGTTGCCGTTGTTTTGTTTCGAGCTCACTACTTCTTATCGTTCTTCGGCGTTGTTTGCTTTCGACACTTCCTACTACCTCAAAGTATTAATACAAGTTCGTGAACACTTTGCGTTCCTGTGCAGCGGAGATACTATGACCTTATGCTGTCGCTTACTGCATTTCGTAGTTTGAACCGTTTTATCATTAACTAGTGATTTCGAATTGTTTATTTTCATCTTTGTCTGAACTTTTAGGATGTCTTATTCTTTGGTTCGATGGTGATGCTGTCACATTGATTCCCTTACATGTGATTGTATCGCATGTCTCAATAAATGAATGAATAAATAAGTAGGGCAATTTTGCTAGGAAGCAATTTTGAAAAGAATGCCCAAAATTTGAGTACTGGAGGCAAATTTTTGTCATTATCATTCAACATCACCAATCATATTTCATCATGAACGCTGGGAGCTGCGGATCGAAAAAGATGGTCACCGAATTCATCAGTTCCCAACGGTTGTTGAGCACTTTCTCAGCTCAGAAAATTTACGTCAACAGGAGAAAACGATGATCTGATAGCGTAAAATGCACAACATTTTCCGAGGGTGTCATATTTGACATATTTTGGAATCTCACCTAAACCTAATCGTCGTTCTTTTCCTGGAATGTTGTAGCACCAGAGTCACTTCTAACAATGTCCTTTATTCTCTATCCTATATGGTAGCGGATGCCATGTAGGTAAAGGTAAAAGGTAAAGGTGCCGGCGCTGTCGTGTTCCATTCAGATTTTTTTTGCGTTTTTGGCCTATACAGTGACTTGCGGGGCCACTGCTATGCCAAGTCAGTGTCATTACCTTCCTAGACAAGTATGGTTCCAATTTGCCCGACTCCGGAGCGATAGAAGGCCTTGTTAGTACGGAGCGGGATCGATCGCTCGACCACGCGGGTGACAGCAGCGCCCTTTGCCGCTGCAATAAGCGAGCCACACGACAGGGAATAAACTCTTTTTTGTCCCACCAATGGAACAACTCGTTTTGTCCTACCAGCGAAGGCTTACGAAGCTGATCTGCTTCCGTTTGGTTCACTTATTTGAATATTCAGCGTACTTTCTCATGCTCCGTTTCCCTGTTCTTTAGATGTCATAAAATTATACCATCCCGATGAAGTAAAGAAAAAACGAACATAGGAAGACGGCGGGAGGAGAAATACATGACACACTTCTCCTCTAAAGTATTGCTTTGTTGCGCTGCTGTTGATCACGGAAATGTGAAAAAGGTAAACAGCTCTCGACGCGATAACACGATGTAAGCTCGCAGCAAAACAACGGCACCCAAACAGCTACTGTTCGGTTACTAATGGTATGAAGCAACCCCGCGAGCCCGTTCTTTTTCCATCGAAGACTATTGGAGATCGTTGTGCCAAAATGAATGAGAAGGTTCGCCAAAATTAAGTCAGAGGGGAACGTGAATCAAAGCCTAATTCAGTGAGATCACCTATTAGCCAACCATGTGGAGGTGGAGGCGTCAATGGCTCGATATCGGTGAACAAAGAAAATCGACAGCCACATCTGGACAACAGCTCAAGAATGAGATGTTCAGCATATTGTGGAGCTTTTCTAGAATTATTCAGAAGGAGCTCTTACCACGAAGTGCTACAGTGAGTGCCGAACTATTTTGTCCACAACCGGATCGCGTTTTTTGCAGACCCAAGTGTAAACAAGGCAAAGCGCATGTTGGCACGAACCCATCAACCCCATTTCGCAGTAACAAGTCTAGCCATTTTGAAGGATTACAGGACTTTATCCCATCAGGCCTACACTACAAACATGGTTCATACATGGAAGAATTTGTTCTCATCTCTTGAGACTGACTTCAGCCTATTTGTTATGTGCTGACCAGCAGCACACATATCGCATGAGATCACTATCGTACATGGTGGACGACTGCACATACCATTCTGTTTGAAAGAAATGAAGTTGAATATTGGAAATGTGAAAAGTGCTAAATTGGGCGATCTACGAGGCGATCTTGCCATAAATTATTAAATTGTCATTAAACTGTCAATAATTAATTTTTTGAGCCAACTTCGCAACACGTCTTCCGAAGACTTGGTTGTGGCGACGCTCATTGGTCGCTTCTTCACCGCGCTTCCTTGAGTCCAGGTAAGTCCGGTTTGACAGGCCGTCTATGGAGGTCTTCTTGTTAGAGTGTCCCCAGGTTCAGTTGCCTGCGTGCTGGCAGCTGTGCTGGGGTTATAAGCTGCGTAGGCCGGGTATTCCGTTATACTTCACGATAGGAACTTCCCTGAGCGTCTTCGGCAGGGTCCTCCCGTGCGTTGGCTCCGCCCAGGCAGAACGCATGGTGGAGCGCTGCAGCTCTTATCACTGACGGTCCACATTATTTGGTATGATAAATATGTAGTTTCATTATGTTGCTATTAATCTGACCGGTACGCAACTGTGCATATCTGTTCCTATTGTCGTGTCTCAATAAAGCAAAAGAAACTGCTGGAGAGCAGTCACTCTCGTCTACTTGATTCTGTTGGTCGTTTGGAAATATCGTTGTTCCTCTATGCAAGATGACCGCGGGTAATAACCCTACGCCAGTGGCTTCCAAGCTTTCCAGGAAGCGAAATGGTCAGCAACAATTCTGGACCACAGTAGCGCAAGTCCCCCGGCCCCTGCCCACGGCACCACTCTGCCGGTGGATCACGGGGTGAGTCATTTGATGTCTCTAGTTTTTCAGTTTCTTGGGGTAGATTTTTCGAGTTTGACGAAAATGCTAGGGATGGTTCGGCGCATCGCCGGACAGACCAAGGATAAGTAGTTTCGAGACACTTTTAGGCCTCTGACGACGACGAACAGGTCGAAACATTAGGCCAAATAAATCTGATCCACCGGTGTTCGGATGGTTCAGTGGATTGTCTTCAGGAGAGAGAGGAAGAGAGAAAAGCTTTATTGTCCAAGCAGTATGCCGGAAAAAGCCTAGTGAGGTCGCCCTCTCATGAGCGGCCGGGCATTCACAGCTGGGAGTTGGGGATCATCGCCGCCGGTGATACTCCCGGTGGGCTAGAGACAACAAATTTGGCAACAAAACAAACATTATTTACGATGCTTTGGACGTCACTCAGTGATCATACTATGTTGAGCACGACAACGATGAGGTTGGGGGTTCTAGGTAGTTGTCGCCATTGGAAGCCGCGTGTTGACTCGTGTAGACGGCTTGCGGCGACGGCACGTTGAGGTGCGTCGACTGGCAGCTGGTGGTTGTAGTGGCGAAAGAGACTGCGGCCGGATCGTGGAGCGGTGGCGTTGGCGGCGACAGGATTGTGGAGCGATGGCGACGGCGGTAGCAGGAGTTGAGACGACAGGAATGGAGTTGATGAATCGGTGAAGGTATGAGCGGAACTGCGCACGTTGGAGAGCTTGCGCTACACGGAACTTTGGTCAAATTTTGCTCCCAAAGCCTCAGCATACTTTTAGAATCTAGCAAACGTTTTGGGATGTACTTCCTGGTAGTTGCGCACTTCACCGCGCAACTGATGCGCTTTCTTACAAAATCTTGACCTCGATTTTTGATATTTTACCTGCTTGTTTTTCTCACAAACAGCTGTCATTCCGTCGGAAAAGGTTTCCGTTTCTTCTTCCATACACCGTGGACACGAAGACGGTTTTCGCGATATTTAGCCCCACGGGGATTTGTTTGCATGACCGCTGATAAGTTTATCCATGAGGTTCTCGACGGTCTTGTTGTATTGCTATCTGCTTGATATGAAGACGGGTTCGATGCCCTTTCGAGGGGATCTCGATAGGATGGTCGCGCAACACATGGAATCGCGGGTTTTCTCACGTCGTAACTCGCGGAGATCATCATCTGATTGACTGATAACCTGCAGTTGATCGAAAACCGCAGAGCAATCTCCGCCGGAGTCCCATACTGGTTCCAGGTTAACCAACTTTTGAACGACTTAGTGGAGCCATCTGAGTAATTTAGCTTCAATGTTCAGATGATCCACTCATATTTTTCTGGCTACCAGTCGAATTCCTTCGATAACATTTTGTGCTCTAACTTGAAGACTTTTCTGGAACAGTAAAATCTTCTCTATTACGTCCCGACTACTTCTGTGGACTAATGTTCCGAAGATTGCCCTCTTCAGCACTGCCCATAGAATTTTGGCAGAGATGCTGTGGCGGTTTTAATGACTGGCCATAACTTTGCAACTGCAATCAGCATTCTCTCTGTTAAAATATTTATTGGTACAACAAAAACATAACAACAAAATGGATTAAAATGGAACTGATCTCGAGTCACATTTTAGTCACTGCTTTTGGTACATAAACACTCATAAAACCTCTTAATCTTCTCGAATAGATTTCATGGCAGTATTCTGGCAGAACATCCATAAACTCATCTGAGGTTCTTCTCGTTTTTGAGAATAGGGTTCAGCAAATGAGTTTTCCACCTCTTCGATTTGTACCTTAAATATACACCCGTACTAAATAACACTGAGGTTTATTTTAGTTAGCATACTCACTCTGCAGTTGGAAAAACCTCCGCAGATTTTGGTTGCTCAATAATGACTCCTTGAAGCCGCATGCTTCCACATTGCAGTTGACCTAACTATAGAAGCCAACATCACATTTACTAAATTGGTTGGTGAAAATTACTTTCTTGTTAGATTATTTGGTGCTTGGACTCATCGTGGACACGCGCCTGCCCCTGTTGCCAGCCGGCCAATAGCTCCGGCTGGGCCGTCCGTAGACGCTTGGGGCGCTCGTTAGATGAGCCTTAAAAAATTGGCATTTAATTTCACCGCCAAAACGGCGGGACGGTATGGCTAAAACATGAGGCACTAATTATTCAAACACACAACATACTTGCCAAATTCGTCTCCTATCTTTAGAAGTCCTTTTACTAAGGAAATCGAGAGCGAATTTTTGCATTCATATAAGCTTTTCTCAATTGCTTACACAAGAATAGCCCACACATAATCGTTACGACTTTTATACACATACACACGTATATAATATAGCAACTTACCCTAATCTATCCTGCTCTTGCAAAGACAAAGTTTTCTCCTCAGTTATTCGTATCATTGAAATATTTTTTTATTAAAATCAAAAAGTTTTCTTCTTCCTAAGCGAATGAAATACTTCCAGAATTCATAGGATACTTGACTTAGCAACTATACATTCCCAATTGACCAAGAACTGCCCATTGATTTGTTCTTGAAAATTTTTTTCTGCTTCTCGCAGTTTGACATACTATAACTAATCGGTTGAACATTACCCATTAGTTATGTTATAATAGTACTAATAACGATTCACAAGAGTTGAGAGCTACGTCAGATTAACCAAACAAGAGAAAATAAGAAAATAGTTACAACAACGTGAACAACGATGCTGATAAGTATTACTATTACTCCTACTTGTTAAAAACAAACCACACCTATGACATATGTTTAACATATCTTTTATCCCCTTCTTACTGGATTTTAGGCTGTTCTTACACGTATTTCGGAAGTATTTGTCCTCACTCCAGATGGACCCGGCCAAGAAAACAGTCCCGGTCTTTGTTATCATATCTATAAATATCTTTTGTCGCCACTACTCACCATATTATTAATATTACTAATAACAACAAGAGTATGCTCCACCAGTATAGTAACCATACACAACATCATAACTCTTCTTCATAAAAACACATCAACCTTAAACATCAATAACATTAAAAATAACTAAGTAAATATATCATAAGTAAATAAATAAGTAAGCAACTAAATAAAAACATAATACCCACCAAGTTATTCCACCTTGAATTCTGCTGGGTGTCTTTGCGCTGAGCGGCTGGTCCCGCGCTTCGTTCCGTCGTATCGACGTTCGACGATCTACCGCTATTATTACCTGCCTACGACTTCTGATATTCAAGGCTAGCCGAAGGCTACTCACGACGTCGACTTCTAACAACTAAGCTGGTACCCTTGTGGCTGGGTCGTATTTTACTATCTGTACTCAAGCCACCGCAGCAGGTGAAAAAGTTTTTAACTTCATACGTCAGAGGTGATCGATTCACAGTCATTGCATTTCTCGTCGGCTCCTTGTGGCAGGGGCCCACTCGTTGACTTTTCGCTTGCCACTCTTATCGGTCAACCTATTGCGTCTTACTTTTGTTGTTATTATGGATACGCCTCTTTCTTCTCGTCATGTTCAGGGGCCGGTGAAGAGGAGGCCGCCACAATCTCCTCCTAATGACGCCGGTCAAGCTACATTGGTTGATGCTATCGATATGCTCCGCACAGACGATGCTCTCCCGCCGCATCTCAAGACGATAATCGGGCATCAACTCGATAAAGCAGGACAGACCGACACGCTTATCGAGAAGAACCGAATTTTGGAAGAGCGCCTACAGGCTGCAAACTCTGAGAACTTGTGTTTGAATAAGCAAATCGAGGAACTAAAAAGGGCCTTCGAAAATAGTAAGTGTAATCATAGCGCTGTTCGTGCTCCTAACTCTACTTCGAATACTGTTTGCTGTCATGATCTTGAAAGATCTAGAGGCGGTGGCGTTCTTCTTCTCGTTAAGCACTGTTTTCGCCCAGTTTTACGATTTGAAGAGAGTCTACCTCATGCCTACGAGATTTTATGCGCTGATTTAGAATTCAGCAATAGTAGGCGTAGGTTTATTGCTGTTTACAGATCGCCTAAATGTAACGCAGATAATAACACCAAACTTTCTAAGACCATCGGTGATCTGTCGGCTTGTAGTATGCCTTGTATCCTACTGGGTGATTTCAACCTACCCAATATTAAATGGAATTGTGGTAATGACGACATTCAACGTTTGTCCTCTGGCTCGGATAAGTGTTTTCTCGACACGGTAAATAGCTATCGATTTGAGCAACTTGTAAAAGGTAACACAAGGGAGCAAAATTTACTGGACCTTGTGTTTTGTAACGAATCTGATCTTATCACTAATGTCTCTGTCGCTCCTCCCATGGGATCAAGTGATCACTCCACCGTTACCTTTAAGATGTGTGGTTTACCAAAAACAACAAATTCCCTATTAATCAACGATTTTAAAAATACCAACTGGGATGACGTCAGGGGATATTTGAGTGATATCGATTGGCTAGGTTCCTTTCAATCTTGCCCTGACACTGAAATGATGTACGAAACATTTCTTTTTGTACTCCAACATAGCTTCCACTTGTACGTTCCATAGAGTAAAGTTCCAGTACTTAGAAGCATTTTGCCTGCTTTCCTCAATCGGGCCCTTGACAATAAGACAAAGCTACGTCCACTAATGCTCCTGAAGATTGGGATTACTACTCAGCTGTGAAGCAGAAGTTTGACAAAATGCTCTTCAAATGCAACCTATCAGTAGAAAAGAAAACCATAGAGGGAAACAGAACTACCGCTTTTTACAAGTTGTTAAGTTCGCGTATTAAAACTAAGCGCAAAATCGATGTACTCACTGCTGTTGACGGTACTAAAATTACAGATGATCAACAAAAAACTGAGCTACTTGCTGACGTTTTTTAAAAAGTATTCTCTGAAGGCACATACGTAACACCCAACAGCACGGAACCTTTATCGGTTCGGAGAATGAAAGGATGTATATGGTTTGATCGTATCACAATCTTTCGTATCCTAGACAAGTGGCCTAGTAGTTGATCTGTCACGCCCGATTTTATTCCGTTTAAATTTATTAAGATGGTAGCTGACATTGTTTCGGGCCCGCTTGAGATTTTATTTAATTTAATGATGCAAAATTCAACTGTTCCCAGTAGGTGGCGACGCGCGTTTGTGACACCTATTCCTAAGAAAGCCCCTTATTGTGATCCACAGAACTATAGACCGGTGAGCATCACCTCAGTCTTCTGTAGGGTTTTCGAAAAAATACTTAAGACTAACATTGAAAGGCACTCACTAGTGAATCGAATAGTTTCTAGTAATCAACATGGGTTTACTAGAGGTAAATCGACAGTAATTCAGATGCTCGAATGTCTCAATGATTGGTCTAAAATGATCGATCGGGGCTCCCCAATTGATGTTATTTAATTGGACTTTCATAAAGCGTTCGACAGGGTAACTTATTCTCTTCTTCTTCATAAAATGAAACAAATAGGTATACATCCTTCTATTGTTGACTGGATTCAGTCCTTTCTGAAGGACAGGACTTTTCAGGTAAAGGTCAACAACACGTTTTCTACTAGGAGGAAAGCGCCTAGTGGCGTTCCACAGGGTGCAGTATTATCCCCCCTCTTATTTAACATATTCACTTTTGACCTTCCTGCAGTTATGAGCACCTTCGGGGTTTCATGCGAAATGTTCGCGGACGATGTTAAGATCTATACGGGAATTGAGAGTAATAACAAACGCAACGTGCAACTTGCCATTAATTCCTTTGTGAACTGGTCTGAAAGATGGGGTCTACCCGCACCAGTAGGTAAAACTAAGGTGTTACACCTAGGAAGATCTAATCCAATACACCTTATTATATAAACAATCAACAATTGGAGCCTGTAAGGAAAATAAAGAAAACAAAGACCTTGGTTTCATCATAGTGATAAGCTAAGCTTTGTTGAACATATAAAAGAGGTTGTTCGTAGAGCTGAACAAAGACTCTTTCTCTTGGTCAGGGCAATTTATTCTGGAGATCCAGTACTTCTGATTAAAGCATATAAGATTTATATTCCACCGATTATGGAATATGGTACAGTTGTCTTTTACCCGAGCAAAAAGTCAAACATAAAGCTTCTAGAAAAGGTTCAGAGTAGCTTCACTAGGAAGGTTTTCATCAGAGGCTTAGGATTCACTTATCGTAACATTCCACGTGGCTTGATGAGGAGGAAAATGCTCGGCCTTGATTCGCTGCTTACTCGACGGAAGAGAAATGATCTCTTGATGATTTACAAGATGATTTTTGGACTGGTAAATATGTCATCTGCGGACTTCTTCACATTAAGTATTAGGTTGTCCAATAAGTTCTTGCGATTTCCATAACAATTTTCAAAGTTTCACAAATTTTGACTGAATCAACCTTACCCATCGAAGTACCGCCCATCTTTGTCAATGACTGTCCTCCATCGATTCGGTAGGGAATGGATACCGTTGCGGTAGAACTTCGGAGGTTTTGATTCGAGGAAGTGGCGAAGGTCGATTTCGAGTGCAGCTCGATCATCGTATCGTTTTCCTTCCAGAAAGTGAGCTAGCGAGCGGAACAGATGGTAGTCAGTAGGGGCAAGGTCTGGTGAGTAGGGTGGGTGGGGAATCACTTCCCACCCCAGCATCTGCAGCTTTTGGCGGGTCAACGTGGAAGTGTGCGGTCTAGCATTATCATGGAGAAAATATATTTTGTCGATTTCTGGACGAGTAACACGGACAGCGTCGCTGAGTTTTTGCAGTTGGTTGCAATACACTTCGCTGTTGACGGTACTACCAGAAAGACAGAGCTTCCAGTACAGAATTCCTCGGACGTCCCAGAAAACTCCCGGCATCTCCTTCCTCGGTTTGGGCCCACCTTTGGGAATTGCTGGTGGCTTCTTCTCTGCTGGGACCCATGCATGTCTGGTTGTACGTGACCTACAACACCCACTTCTCATCTCCTGTAGTGAGTGAGTCCAACCAGTCAAAACGGCGAGAGCTATGAGAGTCAAAGCGACAAGCTTGGAATCCGTGAAGAAGGCGGTGACGAAGATAAATCTTTGATGACTCATATAGTTGTAAACAACCGGCTGATATAAAGCGAAAATGTTGTGTACGCATAAGCTAACCTTTGACCTTTTATATACCCTACTGCTAAACGATAATACGTCTCAACCAGGAACGCCAGGTCAAAACACAAAATCGCAAGAACTTATTGGACAACCTAATAGGTCATCCACACGTGGGTGGGGGTTTAGGCTAGTTCTAGGACGGCCAAGAAATCCTGTCAGTCGTGCTAGCTTCGCTTTCAGAGCGGGTATGGCGTTCCTCAGACTGAGCAAATCAATTCAACTTCCTCCTACCTTCTCTAAATTCAAAACTGCTCTCCAGCGACATTTATCGGACTAGCTCGTGTTTTCAGTTGCTACTCGGTCACACTTTTGCACTTCTACCGTTCTTGCTCGTAGACGATTACTTTGATGATATCTTTACTCTCCCGTTCTTCACTGTCATGTGTCGTTTGCTCTAGATGCTTTATATTTTTATTCCATTTTTTCTTTTGGCGCTCACGTTACCATTTTCTCACTGTTTTTTTACGCGTCACATGCCTTGCGCGTGTAATCAATACCTTGAAACAAACTACGATCCAATTAGGTTAGTAACAAATAACAATAATAGCAGAAACACAAGAACTCTAATATCAATAAATATAACGACATAATGAGTTTATCTAAGCGTACGTATATTAAATATAAACTTACCAAGTTACCATTTTAAACAAACAAACAAACAAACAAACAACAAACAACAACAAATCACATCAGGTTATAACAAGATAAATAAACTAAACAAATTCATATATAATACTCGCCAGACTAGTCGTCCACCAATATCGAATTTTCCGCCTAAACTTGAAAGACAGTTTGAATAATACTCCTACTTAATGTGTATTCTATTAGGGTGACCCAAAAGTTCGTGTGCATTTGTTCAAACTATCCTTGGTCTACCTACATGATTGATGCCATATTTCTTTAACATGGATTGGATGTGGCATGGTTTGCTCCACTGTTCTGCCTATCTTGGTGATAGCTGGTTGCGCAGGGTTGCAGGGAATATGTCGTCACAGTTCGATGACCGTTTTTACTCACGTCGCACTTTGTTGAATCTTTTCCGTTCTGGTCAAACATGGAGGCAGGTGACAAAGCTGATGCAAAATCAGTTTGGCAAGGAAGTCCCCTCCCGAAATTGGACGACAAAGTGGTGGACCCGTTTCAACCGCGGTGACTTTAATCTGGAAGACAATTCAAGATCAGGTCGTCCGTCCTCCGTATATAATGACAAGGTTCTCTGCGCACAAGAACGAGACCACAGATCTTTGTTGCGCAGAGTCGAGAAGACTACTTGTGCTCTACGAGAAACAGTCCGTCGTGTTTTACATCAAACTGGAAAAATCGCGAGCAGGCCAAAAACGCTGTCTCACGATCTCACGCAGAAGCAGAGACGGATGTGAGTTGACATATGTGCTTCGAACCCCACCCTTGTGCACAGGAGGAGACTGTTGGATTCAATAATATGCCAAGATGAAAAGTGGATTCACTGGTCGAACCCTAGCAGTGACCCACTATGGATTGAGCAAGATGCGCCTCCCCGTATTCATGTGAAGCATAAAATCCATGTGAAGAAGGTCATGCTGCCATTCTGGTTCTCTCGCCATGGCCTTGTCTTCTTCAATCTGCTACCTGATAACACCACGGTAAACTCCAAGACTATTTGCGAAGAACTGCGAGAGGTGACACGTGGAGCTGCTCCCTTGTCTCCAAAACTGGCCCACCCTCTTCTTTTGTGGGACAACGCAAAGCTCCACAAATCTTCAGTTGCCCTGGCCACCCTGGACAGTCTCCGTATCGGTACTTTCCCACATCCACCTTATAGCCCAGACATCTCTCTATGCGATTTTCACATATTCCGGTCACTTCAGCACTACTGCGCTGGTAAGGAACTCAATACGCGAGACCATGTTGAAAAGGAAGTGCAGGCATTGATTGAGTCACGGAGTGCAGACTACTGGAGACGCGGTGTCGACGCCTTACCTGATCGCTGGCGAAAGGTTGTGCTAAACCGCGGAACTTACGTTATTGATCATTGTCTTGTTTTTCTCGAGTTATGAATAAAGAAAGTTAGAATCTGAAATGCACACGAACTTTTGGGTCACCCTAATAACAAGGTATTATCAACAAAACGGGATTTAACGAGATTCAGGATTGAGGTGCGATTCACCTCAACATAATTACCTACAAAAACGGACAACACACAAAACCGTTCCCAATCTTGTATAATATAAACTCCAAAACAATTGGGCCCACACATATTTTGTTTAAGTTCGATACTCAGCGTCGTTTGTTAGAAGCGCGTTAACCGTTATAATTAGAGCACATTGTCCGGTATTATACACAGTTTCGGGTACATGATCAAAACATGATTCTTATTATCAAGCCCACCTATAACGAAATCATATAATCTTTTTATAAGACATAATATATTTCACTAATTACTATAAATAGTCCGTATGAACCAGGTTGTGATCTCCCACTACCGGGGTAAGTTTTTTGCTTTCCAATCTTCTCAAAAATTAACTTGCTGATGGGGTTATAAAAGTAGGTTGGCAAGAGAAGGTAAGTACTACGCCTCCAGCAAATTAACAATTATGGGAGCGCCAACCCCAGGAGGCAGCCCCTCCAAACTTTGTGTAGCCTTCCCACTCACTAAGGGCTTTGCCGCCCTTATCGTTTGATCACGGCCAAAACAACTACCACACAATCACTCCAACCACTTCTTACTTTCAGGCGCCTTTCCTTCGCAGAAACAAGGTAGGGGGTAATTATAGCCTGGCATTATTGGTACAAACATCACTCCTGAAGTGTTCTGATAGCTGCTCTATTTGTAATGTAACATACATGGAATATGAAATAATCTCTAGTGTCACTAATTTTTACATAAAGCCCTATCTGGAAGAAAGGGCAGATTGTAATTCTAAAAATGTCATATATTGCATTGCACGTAACGAATGCAACCTCCAATACGTAGGCCTCACAACCAGAAAACTTGAATTTTAATCGAAGAACATCTTTACAGTATTAAAAAGAATATTAAAAAGAATAGAAGAAACAAAGAATACATGTTAGTTCCTTTTTTATCTTTTTATACAACTTTTAAGACGATCCCTCCTTAGTGGTGAGTTCCGGTCTTATGTTCAAGCTAGTGTCTGTTTGAGGGGAAGAACGAAACGGACATTTGTTATTTTCCTTTCCAATTATTAAGATTTTTGGAATGCTGTCGGTCGATCTGAGTTCTCAGTAAACCTTAATATAGCGAGAAAGCGATTATTTCCGCTGCAGCCCTGTCCACACTCGTCGCCTTGCTCGGCGGCTTCTAGTTTGGGATCGCCGGAAGTGACTTCTCTTAGCTGTGATTTTTGCGACGCGTAGCCTAGTTTTACGGTCATTTCTTGTTTGACACATTTTGCCTTGTCCAGGCGCTCTGTCAACATGAACATGAGGTCGTAAGCTCGAGCTATTACCTCTGAAGTTTTGACTACTGCTCAATTTCTTCGATTTCGAGCATGATATCTTCTCTTCACATTTATTTTTAGAAATTTTATACTCATCTCTCACTTCGCTGCAGAGCAGGGGTGTGCGGAACTTCCGTTTCCGTGTTCCGAATTCCGGTTTCCGGCCGTTTCTGGCCCTTCCGTTCCGTTTCGTGTTCCGCTTTGTTCTTGGGCGCAACACGGAAACGAAAGAAGAAATCGAAAAAATCCACTGTGCAAGCTAACAAAACGGAGACTGAAGTTATTGTGCTGACGCCGATGCGATACATTCGAATTCTGGTAGAATGAAACCAATGAAGCGACACTCCCCCCCCCTAAGGAAACTTGCAGTGAAGTATTTGTCGGCACCTGTCGTCCGAGTGCGAGAGATTGTTTTCTTCTGCTTGTATCATTGAAAAGCGATCTGATTGCGAGAAAAAGCCCCACCCGAAAATCTTGAAAAAACTGCTGTTTCTCCACCATAACATGCTCGTTTTAGGCTTTTAATTCTATTTTCAAAGCATTCTTGTCTATCACGCCAAAAAAGTCTGTCTTTATCTACGTACTCGTCTTCGGCTTATAATGAAGTTTACAAAGATGAATTTCCATCGTTTTCTTTCACCGAACGTTGAACACCTTCACCGGAATAATAGACACATTCTAGTGGAAACAAAACAAGCACTCTATGGGTAGAAACAGAAATGAGAACTTTTTGTGGTCCAGTTTTGGCTAAATTCCAATAATTTAGTGATTTTGGCACAATTCCCGGCTTCCGCGTTCCGCATTCCGGTTTCCGGCCATTTTTGGCCATTTCCGTTCCGTCTTCCGCCCTCCGCTTTTATGAAAAAAATTACCGCACACCCCTGCTGTAGAGGTCTTTCAAGTTTTCTCTTTCCTCTCGCATTTGTTCCATACTGCTCTGAAGTAGTGCTATTGTAGATCTGCATTTGTCGTAGCTATCTTCATCTACAGTTGGATACTCGGCTCTTGCAATGTGTTGTGTGTACCTAGATACCAGGGTTTTCAATGTAACTGCGCTGAGGGTAATAGATGTCTCATGGACGCGAAGCGCCACTTTTTTGCGATACTTCCGTAGAGTTTGCAGATCTAGCTCTAAACTTAGAATCAAGGTACTGTTCTTGTATGAGAACATGTTTTCCGATCACGAGAAAATGCTTCAGGTACTTTGGCGTACGGGAGGATTGTTGTCTCCTAAAAGACTGCTTGTCCCAAGTACGTGCGTACGGCAGTCTTATTAACTCTTGAAGGTACAGGCTGCTCCAGGTGTTCTGCGCATGGGGGACGTAGGCCCCACTCACACCCTGCTGCTGCAGCATTGCAGCAATGATGAGGGGGCTGCTATGCACTGCGTAGTGGTCCCTTTATCGTTGCTGCAACACTGCGGTAGCAAAAGTGTGAGTGGGGCTATTCGGTTCTGACTGGCAGAAAGGGGTGCTCCAGATACAGTGTATGGGAGACTTATGTTTTCTGACTGGCAGAAAATTTGCTCCAGGTACGCGAGTACGGGAGACTTTCTGACTAATTAGGCCGGTACACCAAATGTGTGCGGATGGTTCAGTGGATTGTGTTTAGGAGAGAGAGAAGGAGGTAGCGAAGCTTTCTTGTCCACACGGTGTGCCGGTAAAATGCTAAGTGAAGTCGTCCGCCCATTCACAGCTGGTAGTTGGGGATCATCGTCGCCGATGATACCTCCTTATTACCTTCGTTCGGCACAGCAGCATGTGACAATTATACCATCATGCCGAGATCTCAAGAAGAGAGAACTTTAGAATTTGAGCAATTGTATCTGCATGCATCGAGAATGCAATGAATTGAATCAGATGAGTTCAAAAACTTCCAATTCCACGTAGAGACATAAAAGGGTTTTGCGCTGGTACGATGGTAGCACCAACTGGGCTCTCATGAATGGTTAAGAATTGAGCAACTAAAACCCTAAAAATACAGTTCTCAAAGTCATTCGAAGATTAGAGGCTCCGGTTGTCGAATGCTGTTATTCGCTAACTGACGAATATTGGCATATAGATGGTAGGAAAGTCGATGATCTGGTCTGAGCCTCACAAGGAAAGCTTGTGAGCGATCGGTGACGATTCATAACGAAACCCATATGAGCGTGTAGAGCTTTGCACGAGGAATGCAACGATGTGTTCACCAGGTGCCGTCGCCACCTGGTTGATCTGAAAATGGCCGGCGAAATTTTGCACTGCCCCCACACGTAGGCTCCCCGCCAGCGGGAGTAGCGGGGCCAAGTCCTCCGCCGCACGAGGTGGCCGAGTGGATACCGCTGTGGACTCCAAATCTGATGAGTGTGGATCAGTCTTTCCTGGTGGCTTTTGTTTTGCCTTCATGCGCTAGATTCCAAAATACGCTCCCTCTGCGATTTTGCCACAGTTTCGAGATATTATAGAATCGCGTTTGGGACGAGTATGACCAACAGAGTAGGCACGGAGGACAAAATCTGCTATGTTCGCGGCCCATACTTATCGTAACGAACCCAAATCGAACCCAAATTCAGAAACTAATGTCAGATTCGTTATCAGCTTCCCGAATAACCCCCGTAGACAAAGTTTGTGCTCAATCGGTGATTTCGACCCAATCACTCTACTTTGACTACGAACCCTAACAAACGCACGCCAGACACAACGGGAAAAGCCGATGTTAGATTTGTAAATTGTGGATTTGTCAGCTGCCCAGGTAATCTTCTTTAATGAATATGAAAAGAAACTCATCCAAAATAGAGTCCCTGTTCTTTAGAGTCGAAAATTGGAACAATAGAACAAAGAATATTCTCGGCAAGTAGACCTTCATACAACTACTCACTTGACACTAGTAAGGCTGGTTAGGTCAGAATCACCGATTTAGCCCAAACTTTGTCTACGGGGGTTATTCGGGAAGCTGATCACGAATCTGTCATTAGTTTCTGAATTTGGGATGGATTTGGGTTGGTTACGGTAAGTGTGGGCCACGAACATAGTAGATTTTGTCCTCTGTGCGTACTCTGTGGGTCATACTTGTCCCAAACAAGATTTTGTCTGGAAACTGCGACAAAATTGCAGAAGGTGCGTAATTTGGAATCTAGCGCATGAAGGCAAAACAGAAGGCATCAGGAGGGACTGATCCAAGCTTATCAGATTCTCAGTCCACAGCATTATCCACTCAGCCACCTCGCTATGCTGGCTGGTATACTCAGCCAGGTACTCCCGCTGGAGGGGAGCCTACGTGTGGGGGGCAGTGCAAAATTTCGCCGGCCACTTTCAGATCAACCAGGTGGCGACGGCACCTGGTGAACACACCGTTGCATTCCTCGTGCGAAGCCCTACACGCTCATGTGGGTTTCGTTATGAATCGTCACCGATCGCTCACAAGCTTCCCTTGTCAGAGTAAAGAACTCGTCTGTTTTTTTAAACGGTAGACTACTCCAGATAGATAACGAAAAAACCACTTGTCATATTTCATGGAAAAAACGTTGCATTCGAAAAAGAGTGAGCGAAGCTATTTAATGACTTCTCCAATGAAAATCTTTTCTAATAAGAGGAAACTACATGAGGCCTTTGATAAGAACATTGAGATTATCGATCATCGGATTACTATCGTTATCACAGACTGTTAGCACAGGAAGAGATGAGCTCGAATGTGGCGAATGAGTGTTGAGCGCTGGAATCGTTCTTCAAATGAGATTGTAGTTGCTATGAAAGGCGGAACGTGAGCGTTTCACAGGCAGCAACTTCAGCGATGCAGCAAACCATCGGTGTGAGATCATGTGCAACCGTTTCTGGAAGTGAGAAATGTGTTCTAAGAAACAGCTAGGGTACAGCTATCATTCAGTAGGCGTACCACCCGAGTTCTTCGATTGCAAATGCAGCAGCGGTTCTTCTTCTCGAAGAACGACGTTATGCTGAAAGAGAAAAGAATGCTGACCGAACAACAAGGCGAAAATGAAGATGTCTAGTACATTTCTAGATCCGGTGAAGGTAGTTCCTCGTTTTCCACCAAGAGTTCTATCTCCTCTTCGACCTTAAACGGAACAATCACATGGTCTGGCCTCGAAAATGGTCGCATTATCATCTTACCGATTCTACTCGACGGAATAGCTTTGAGTTCATCACCGTCACTTTCACTGGCCTGAAGTCGTATCTGATGAGAGCAGGAAGGTACAAGAGGACTCATTTAGTATTGTAAAATAAATGAATAGATTTCAATTTCTAATGACATGCGAAGGATGCTGTGACAGCTGTTATTCAATACCAGGTCGAAGGTGGGCGGACGTGGTGAGACGTCTTGGATCTTCGAAATGCCGGTTACGAGTAAACCCGAGAAGGAGAAGATAATATTCAAATGCGGTTGAAGGAGCTGCTGGCAAAATCTCAGACCCAAAGGAGAGTAACTCTTTGAAAAGAACGAAGTGCTTCTTACATGCTGCTGGAATGTCTGTAGTCTGGACATGAGGTCGACTGTCGAAGTCTTGGAGGAGTGTTTCGAACGGATACCGATCCGCAAACGGTCAGCCGGCCGTCAATGCGCTGCTCTTGGTCTTGCTCCTGAGAGATCTGGGCGAGGCTGCGTCGTTTCGCCATTAGAAGTGGTCCGCTGCCTTTTCGAACGATTCTTAGGTGCAGCACATCATTGTGTAACAAGGAAAATCGAAGGATTGACGCCGCCTGGAAAATGTATATTCCTGCTGAGTTCCGAAGGAATAAGGAACTTCGGCTACCCCGCTCCCTGGCTAAGTTCCAGCAACACGACTTACTAGGGAGATTTCCACTGTACTTTTCACTATCTCAGGGTGAAGTGGCAACACAACAATAAAGTCGTAGTTTCCAAAGGCATTAATACGATATATAATAACACGATGCACTTGATAAGCCTGAATCTCGGTAACCAACAGAACCGCGATGATAACAGTAAGGCACTTCAAGATAGTTTTATCTTTAACGTCTCCCACCACACATTGCCATCACTTCTATCACACAATGGTTTTTGAGCTCTACGTGGGGGGGGGGGTGCAGGGTGAGTTTCTGCAATGTTGCGTCAAATCCACGTCTCTTTTAACACAGTTTCACAGGTAAACTCCAGAAATATCCACAAAACGACAATGATGCACTAGTAGATATGATAGTGTGAACATGTCAATCAATTCGACTTAATATTACAGAGAAGCATCCTGCACCCCCAACCCACATGGCATCGGTTTCTGTTCATTTATTTAATAATAAATGGTGTTGTCATATTGAGGTCCACAATGCAGGATGGCAAGAAGCGACTTTATTGTAGTGTTGCCTTTTTCTATCTATCACCAAAGTGTTCCCCAGAACGAAAGCAACTTGTGATTCAAGGAATAGCATTGCAGTATTTCACTCATTGAAACACTCAATTAAATAAATAAGTAACCCCATCTACCGGATTCAATGGATCACAAAAGTGAAGGGTTGATAATATGTTGGTCAGAAATCGCTGAGAAACCCGATCCGCGGAGTCACGCCTTTTTTCTTTTCTGCTTTTTCTAGCTTTTCGAATGAGAAATTACGTTGTTTTATGTAACACGAAACTGTTCTGGTAATGGCCGTTTTTTGTTTAGCGGTTTATAGACGAGAACTTGTTGAATCACTTATATATTTGGAGATGCTAGGTTATTCGTAAAACGCTGATTGAACACGCGTCTTTCTCTTTTCGGCAGACTGCACTAACCACTGTGCTACCGATGTACGTAGCGGCCCCTGGCATCTTTTTTAAGCCCGATCGGGCGGTTGCTATCAGCGCTCACCCGTAAACACGGGAGTTCGCCTGAAACAGAAAGGCTCCGGTTCAATTCCCCTCCGATGTCAGCGTTTTGCGAATAACCTAGCATTTCCAAATATACGTTGTTTTACTTCTCACAACGGCTTGAACCCCTTAAAAGACAATCACTTGCTGTTCTCTGTTCTGTTTTTAAAGATGCATCGTTGGGTGTCATTCATCCATGAGTATCCGAATAACGTTTCTGCTTACCTGTTCACTTGTGATGCCGCTCATGTTCTTTCCGTTGCACTCCTTAAGAAGATCACCCTCTTGTAAAAGCGCGGCCTGACAAGATCGATTATTTATTCAAATATTTACTTATTTGTTCCATATATATATATATATATATATATATATATATATATATATATATATATATATATATATATATATATATATATATATATATATATATATATATATATATATATTTCCAGAGCTTATTCGTTTCCAAAAATTCCACATTTCAGTCTTTAGTACCTGCTGTGATTTTCCGTCCACATAGGACACGAAAATTCCACTCGATCGGCTGCCAATTATTCGGAATGCGAGACCGCCGGGTTTTGAAGATTCGCGATAAACATCGACCTGAACACGGATGCGCAGTGCTTCTACCGGGGCTATCGATTCGAATATAATTTTTGTACCTCCAATTCGTATCGCTCCTCCTCGGAATGACAACGCCAATTAGTCAGTTGCGACTCCACCTCGTCATTCTCCTCCACGCTGCACAGATTCGAATAAGCCGAAAACGGCCGTGAGCACATACGAGTGCTCGACGTGTCGCAGAGTGGAGAGCACATTGGACTTCCACACGACGTGCAGGCGGTAGTTATCTGAAGGTTCAAAAAAAGCTCTCGATCAAGCCGCTGTCGCTTCACCATCAGCGAAGTGAAGGTAAAATGAAACTAATTGAATCAGCCCCCTTAGCGCTTGTTTTACCTTTGAAAACACAGAAAACATCTTCCACCGTGTGGTGACCATTCTAATCACGATTTAACTAGGATCACGACATAGGATCCACCCGTAAATGAGCTGACACGGAGCGATGATAAGCACACGGAACGCTAAACTGAACTTGCAACACTTGCTGACCATAGGTGGAAAACCGATCTTATTATGATGTTTGAAATTCTTTCTGGTTCTTGTGGGATTGCGGCGGACAGACCATTGATGACGGCGTCGTCTATAACGAGATGAGATCGATCTAAACTAGTTGTTCCCAAGGCCAGGTTGAAACATAGATCAATCTTTTTCATCAACAGGGCAACTTTTTGCTACATAAAATTTATTAAGAAGCCCAATCCTTCGTGCTCAGTGTTCTCATCCAAAATATGATTGACAGGTGTTTTCTCCGGAGCCCTGCTAATTGTTTTACGACCACCCGAACCTTGCCACTGGAGTGTCCTAGGGATACCTTGCCTACAGGAGATAGTAAATTGTAGAAATTCTAGATTTTCTCATTAGATTTGACTTCAGTACGTCATTCTCATCACTTTGATACCAAACATGTCCTCAACCGAAACTCCACTGGAACTTTTCACCCGATACAAAAAATGGAATTTTCCTAACTTTGAAGACACTTTCCAAGATCATTTTTCCATATAGAACAGAAAGACTTAGCTTTTATCATTGAATGATAGTTGCTTTATCCTGATCCAGAGCCAATTTGGACAAAGTACAGAGTGTTACTGAGATTTTCAGCCTGAATCTGCACGATACGTAACATCTTTACGTGCGATACACGATTTTAGCCATTTCTGACGAGCTGTAGTGTGAACACAGAGTTAGGCAAAGGTATGATTTCAAAATATTTTAGCAGAATATCGCACAGTATTTGACTACGACCTGATGAAGCAATTTCTAGTATCACGCGTTTCGTGTAATTTGTCCCAAATTAACTCAGCTACATGAACTCAGCTACACGAGGCACGTTCATAATTCTTAGACAATTTCTCCATTCCCCCTAAACAGCGTACCTTCTATCTGAATTGACTATGCTAATTCCAAATTTTTTACCTTTATTTTGGAAAGCTTCAGCTTCAACTTTCAGAAAGAAATAAATTCAAAAACTTTTGACAATGTCATTCTCCTTCGGTATATGTCGTTTGGAATTCCATTTGAATATTTTTTCCAATCGCTGTAGGTGAGAGCTATAAGAAATTACTTCTGGTTTACGACAGCCATTAATGGACGTCAAAGGACTCCAAGGGAAAGAAGGGCCTCTCAGGCGCATCAGGCGCTAATTACCCCCACTGGATATTGCGGCGGTGTCGTCGGAGGTCGGGTTCACCGACCATCGGTTCACCGCCGAGTGGCGAGCATGATGGCTAGAGTTCGAGTCGCGCTCACCATACATGCATGAAAAAATTAAATTCCACCAAAATGCGAAAGCTATACACCGTTGGATTCACGGTTTTGCGATGGTTAGCGCTGTGAAAGAGAAATTTGATATAAACCATCCGTTGAGAAGAAATGAAGGATTGAACAATCATATGTGAATTTTGCTTCAAAATGAGCCACGAATTGCACGAGACGCGGGTTCCTAAACTTCTTTTCGTCAGGCTACAGATGAAGGCAGTAATGTGTTCTGCTGGTATCCAAAGAATTACACCTTCGCCTTTCTCCGCGTTCCCACTACAGCTTGTCAGAAATGAGGAAAATCGCATAGCAGAAGCGAGAATGTGGTGTATTGCGAAATTTGAGGCAGCAAATCTCCACAACCCTTTGCGTGTCGTCAAAGGTTTCTTTAGATTTGAGTAGTATATCCCTCATCTATTCACTAAAACTAGGTTATTCTGTTGGAGCTGATAAAGCTATCCTGGAATGTGTCCTCAAAGTTAGGAAAATCCCAATTTTTGTATCAAGCGAAAAATCCCACTGGAGTTTTGTTGAGGGCATGTTTGGTACCAAAATGTTGACAATGACGTGAAGAACCCAAATCTAATGAGAAAATCTAGAATTTCTACAATTTACTATCTCCTGTAGGCAAGGTATCCCTAGGACACTCCAGTGGCAAGGTTCGGGTGGTCGTAAAACAATTAGCAGGGCTCCGGAGAAAACCGCCCATAACTAGGTCACCTACTACAGCTGGAGTAAATGCAAGGGAATATTTGAGCTCAGCATCAGAAGATGAATCGAATGGTGTTTTTAAATTTGCCCAAAGTTCACTGAGAACGATTTCCACGCTAAAACGCGTGCAACCGCGTGTTTCACGCGTTTTGGGACAAAAGTTATGAGCGGTATTGTATCTGGATTCGTCTTGGTCAAATTCAAATTCTCCTTGTTTTGAATCAACTCTTCTATGATTCTGTTTGGTTCGTTTCATGTTATTGCTGTTGACTTTCTTAATCATTTTGCTTTATTTGTTAGGTTTCCTTCATTTTACTCACTTTCATAGAGTTCTTCTTTAACATGGTGGAGTTGTAGTTGAATCCTTTGTTACATGGGCTCTCATGTAATAATTAAATAAATAAATAAATATATATTGCATTCATATTCGGAAGGATATTTCTTTCGATACTTCTGCGGCATGCCGGTCATGCCTAGGGAACCGTCTCGAGAGATACTTATATATAATAATATGCTGTACTCACTCTAACCTACGCGCTCCCTATAGCTAACTACGATTATACTTTCTGTGTATTGCGTTGTGTATCGACAACGACCGCTATCAGACTAACAACAGCCACACTAATCGGACTAGTACTACATAAATCTGAACCTAACTACTCTACTCGACGTATCTATCCACACTTGCATTCCTGTGTCGTTATTCATGTTCATGTTGAATAAATATTTATGGCACGCTCGTATATTCCCATGAAGGATAATTGACCCTGTAATCAAGTCTGTTCTCCACTGAACCAACAAAGCCTATTTTTGAGAAGTGACATTTCACCTGAATTCGCTGTCATTTCACCTTCCCAGGCAGTTCTGGTTCCCAACCCAGCTGAGTGGCAGGTCCTCATAGTGTGAGCGAGGTCCACTCGACGATGCAGCTACAGGTAGCGCCTCTTACCACAAGACTCTTTGCTGTGCGGTTGGTTTTTGCTGCCGTTCTTCGTTCTTTGTTTTGCTCTTTTTCATTGAAGTGGGCTTTAGATGGAATTAATGAATGACGTTCGTAAGGTACACTGCGGTGACGAGAAATCGATGCCGCTCATTTCTAAGCCTATGTAGACTGTTGAGAAAAAATTTAAACCATAATTTCCGAAAAGACATGTCATTGCTACTACTCATCATGTCTTTGCAAATCAGCTCTCTAAACAGTTAAATGTGCGTTGACTGTTCTATAGGCAGCGATCAACACCGAAGACTTTATATTTTCCTTTTGAAGTGATAAAGAGATAGGCACTGACCAAGTCCTTGATAAAACATTGCTATAACCACAATGTCATCAAATGTTCTGTGTAACCTGTAACGAAAGAATGAGAGCTTGGAGTGATTAAGTAGCGGGTTTCATGGAGGGACGCGACAGGAGAAGGAGAAGTAATAATCAGATTTTTTTAGGTCTTATAGAGGGAGAGCAAGTGAGTATGGAAATCTAAGAAAGCGAGCGAATCAGGAATAAAGAAGAGTAAGATAAAAAGCAGCAACGGCCTCTTTAAGTCCTCCGAGAGCTTCATATATATGATTGGCAGCTCAAAAAGCGCCTCTTCAACATCAACTTTGAGCTTTCGTAGAGAAAACTCACCCAAATGATGGATCGGCGCTCGATGTGACTTCCTCTAGCATGCGATAACAGCTCGCAAGGCCTGAGCGAAGGACATTGGCTGAGCTCTAAAATATTCATCGCGTTAATTGCAAATCACACTGAAAGAATTCGAGTAGTGCAATCGTGAAGAACGGCAGAAATGGACATAAATTAGCGAACGCCTCCAGCCAATCAAATACAAATGAGGCAGAGCACTTTTAGGAATGATGGTGAAGAAACGATAGAAAAAGAGCTGGGAGAGTTCCATTTGCTCTGAAGACGAAGCCAGAGAAAAACTTGCGAATAAAAGTAGACGTTGAGAGCTCGTTATCGCTTTGCAGCTATTTAAAGACTACGTTCTCGGTGAGCACGGATATTTTGCGAAAAAATAGAAGTTTCTGTCATCGGAATAGTAGTAAAATTCGCCCTTTTTTCGACCGTTTGCGGCCCGTCAATGGTCACGTAGGTTATATGAAGGGTTCCAGAGCCACCTCGAACAGCTAGTTTCAATCACGATTGATACAGGGAATGCGGTTGTGACAATAATCTTTGAATTGACCGTGTGCAGCTCAGCAAGTTAGATCTAATGCTTCAAGAGAAGAAAGCTGAGTTACAAAAACGCTACAGGAGGACATCGTAGGTACGGCTTTAAGCTAGCCACTTTGGTCTTCAGTGTCCTTCATTGCTGTCGAAGCAAGCGAAGATCTCTACAAAAAAAGTTCATGCTTGGGACAAATTACTTGTTCCGAATCGCAGAAAAATTCGATCACGTTCAGTTCATTCTAAGGTACTCTTCGAAATGTAACAATGTATTATTTGAAACGGTTACAAATGCCTACTGCGGTAGAATGACTGTTAGAGTTCTCATATCTTACCAATCTGTGCATTGTTGAACGAAACACTTGTCAGTATTTGACGTGCTTCTAGATCACTCTGGAAGTTTATAAACCTTATTAGGGCCCTTACAGACCAGACGACAAAAAATTGAGCGATGAATTCGCACCCTTCACCGCGGCGGTGACCGCGGTGATCGATTAGAGCAATGCGGCCGCCGCAAACGTCGCGTTGGACGAGAATGCTCGACGTCGTGTGTTTCGCTCAATTTCATTTATAACGGCTAATTCATCGCTCAAATTGCACGTCGACAGGTCGGTACGGGCCCTTTAAAACGGATCCTGCTTTGGTGGTACGTGACTAGCAAGTCTAGATACAACTTGTTTTTTTAAATAGTTCAGTTCAGCAAACCAATCAATTAGGAAAAGTGGTGAGCTTATAAGCGCAGATGCCGAGAATTCCTAACGGCTTTAGATTATCACCTCTGCTCGATTTTTAGGACATCTTCAATGGTCAATAGAGGTTGCTCCCATCTGCATTTTCAATGTGTAGCATTCGCTGTTGGCGGATATGTTCCGCTATCTTCCTGTTTGTGGTGGACTGTGCTCTATTTTTTGTTGCTTGATCGCCAAGTCGAGTGCCACCAGTATCAACAACACTTAGCACTTTTTACCTTTGTTTGTTGAGTTTGTCTACTCGTTTAATACTTTGCTTGGCTGCTTTGTATGGCGTATGAATATAGTTATTTTTCGATGGATAAAATAATTCGAAACGAAAACGTCAGAGAAGTAGAAGGAACGGCTTACCGCCTCAAGCATAGGTGGAGACATGTTATCGGGAAAGATCTCAAAGAATTGGGAGCAAAAGCGGGCCCTGGTGCGGCCTAAGCAATGAAGAGAAGAAGAAGGACCATAAAAAGGAAGAAAGGAGTGTTCATGATTGCTAGACTAGGGATGATGTCATGTTTGCAGATTTCGCGCCTCCGGATGAGAGAAGGCGACTTCGAGAGGAAAATGGTGGTGTGGGCTGTGTTTGTTGTTGGAAAAGGCCGCGACTTTTACATAGTTTCGGATTGTGGCCAGCGATGATTGAGTTAGCGTACGCCAGAAAACAGCGCCTCTGTTTTCCGTCAACCTCTGCGGTATTATTATTTGCCACATCTGCTGAGTTCGCGATAGTAATGTAATAACCACGCTTTGCAGTGGTCGAAGAACAGCGCTACACTCCGAAGATTCTTTGTGGTCTATGAACCGTTCTTTCCCTTTCCTTTACTACTTGCCACCTCGACCTAACACATTGCAGGTGACGTCAAAACTCTATTAATTGTAGTGTTCTACTATGTGCTTGTCGAGTGGTGTTATTACAGGAAATACCCAACAGGGCCCAGATTCATGAACGCACAAGCTGTCTCCGAAACCGCAGCGCAGCCGGAACCAGACGGCAGAGTCGATGATTGATTGCGTTCGACATAGGAAGTTTCAGACAAAGGTGAGCGTCGTTCCGGTTATATCTCGGAGTTTATTGGGGGTCTACCAATGATGAATCTGGGCCCAGAAAATTATCCAAGTCGTAGTGAATCATCATGATGAGCAAAAACAGATCCGAAAAAACAGATCCGAAAACGCCGATCCCCTTACCTTTCACCGTTAACTAATTCTTGTTTCTTTAGAGTGGCATTTCTTCCGTTTTTTTCTGCATTTTCCCAGCAATACCAGAATGTAATGTTTCTGGTGGACCAGTCTGGTGAGTCAATAACTGAAACTGTGTTCCGTTCTCTGAAGACGACGGAAAGGTCGAAAGTGGTAAAATGAAAGACTTCCACCTCTTGAGGCAAAAGAAAATATTAAACAACTGCACCAAGCTTCGAAGTTGATAGATCGAGGAGCTTATTAAACGACATACCGTTGCGAGGACAGACGTTGACCTGTGATAAGGAGAAAATGGAAATCCTACAAGGAGGACGAAGGTGAGATTAACTGCAGTTCACTTCGCGTGCAGACGTTTTTCCTCTGTTCCTATTCACCATCGGCCTCTCCATGTTGGGAAATTAAACAAGGCGTTCGTTGAGAAAAGTACACAGGGTGCCAACAATTGACAAATTGCACCTTTAAGATGTCGGACTTATGCCACTGAGGTGCGTTTTAAAAGGAGCCTATTCGGTTCATTCCCTTTCTGCTTCTTCAGCATTTGCATCTCTCTTCAAACTGAACATATTTTTCTTGCTAATTTCCGATTCCTCAATTATTTCGCATGATCAATAAAATGAGTGCGCGTGGAAGTGAAGAGCAACGGTGGGCAATTATACCATCCTTTTTTGTTACATTATATCACTACTAGTTTAGTACTTATAACACCATCCATTGCCCAGACAGAACTCATGCTAGCCAACTTCGATCGCGCGTGTTGGAAGAACGGCAGGCAGCTGAACCTGACGAGGACGATGTTCATGGAAAATTTCGTTTCTGACTCACGTTATCGTTTGAAGAAACGAATATCTCTGAAAGTTCCAGCTATGTGAACTTGGGTCGGCGAGTCAAATCAGCCAACGACAGTCCTTGACTCACTTTTTATCTCATCTTTTCATACTTATTATTGAGTCCAGAGGTGGGCAGATGGAAACGATCGTCTTGGATCGCATTCGACATTGTTGAAGAAGTAGTGAGGAAGACGAGGAAACCGGACTTCGCGCCAATCTCTTCGACTCCATGGTTCTTCCTGCGTTGACGTACGCTTCAGAATTCTGAGGGTCATGCAAGCAGGATGAGCATGCGATTTGCAGCGCACAACGAAGTTTGTAGAGAAGGATGCTCGCTGTAACTCGTTTCATCCAGACAAGAGACGGTATTCGGAGCTCCGGCTACGTCGACAGTCGAGGATCAGAGGCGCTTTCGCATGGGCCAGATTGTCCAAGATCAGGTGGGGAGGACACGTAAGGCGACTCCCTGACAACCGTTAGACAAGAGCCGTTAGTAACTGTATTACCCGGTACGTCAGATGAAAACCAGATAGCTCACATTTGCGTTGGTCGGAATCCTTCGTCAAGTCTCTGAACGATTGATTCAATGCTCTTCCTATTGGACGACTTACTGGACGTACTGCACTACCTTGGCACGCGAAAGGGACGAATAGAGTCTGGCGCTGGCGCTCCTGATCAAGGAGATGACAGGTAATACAGCTAATTGCTCAGTTAAAGCTCTACTTGGGGCATAAAACTTGGAAGTCCTCTTCTGTAGTCTGGCAATTAGATGTAATCGACGCTAGTAATTCCACACTCAATCCGCTGTCTAGTTCTATGGATGACAAATGTCCGTTAGAGGCAATTCAGAGATTCATTAGCATCAACACATGGTACCTCTACCCTAGCCGCAGCTTCAATTCCACGAAATTCCTCGCCGAAATGAATCAGCCTGATGAATCTAAAATATAACGTGTCGTCATATAACGTGGTCTACATTTTTAAAGGTGGAACCATCAGGATTGCCCCGCTGGACGACCAAAGTTCAGGCCACAAAATTCAATTAGTAAACTCATAGGTAGCAATTTGCTGCCGTTTCGTCATACTTTGAAGTGACGAACTGAGCGCTGAATCCAACAGAATGAAAGAGAGCCTTCACAGAGCACGAAACGTCAAAGATGAGGGTACATATGGAACGTTTGGGCATAAATTCGGCGATCTAGGAACAAAGCACCGTTGCAACGATCTTCTGGATGGAAAAAAGAGTGTTTTTGATCTCTTCAATTAGTGTTTCTCATCGGTATCAGTGCAATAATGTTTGAAATTTAATGCTTTACTTTGACTTGTCCTGGTTTTTGTCACATTCTGTAATTTAAAAATGCAAGAGCAAACTGCTCTAGCTTTATTAGATTTCCCTCATGCTGGCTTTTGATGATGTTCCACTTTCTTTACAGAAGAAACATTGGAAGATTGACAGCGGACGGGAGGAAGTGTCGCAAACTTCTCTTCCCTTCAGAATCCACATTACTTCAAAACGAAAACAGTGGAGTGCAAACAAAAGTGGACGGTAAACAGCAGCAGTACAGATAGAAAAGTAGATGAAGAGATGAAAAGTAAAGGTGACTTTAAAGACCTCTTTAGAAGCTGTTTGATTACTTCGCTGCCAAAATATATAAATTTCATAGCTGGTTCATTGTCAGAGAGCCATTTCCTGCCCTTGAACACTTCTCCTACATTCTCCGGCAATACGTGTTTGATAGGAACGTCCTCAATGTACTTAGGAAACAGATAAATAGCTCTTGAGTAAAAAAATGATGGAGCTCTTCACGATGTTCTCTCAAGTATGTGGGATTCGCATGACAAGAAAACAGAGGAAGTGAAACACAAATCTTGGGCAAGGATCCAGTAGCAAAGGATTTATATTTGTCGGATAACAGTCGTTTGCACCTTCTATTCGAAGAAACTCATTCAGACCTCCATGTACAGACCAGGTTTGAAATTTCAAAAGCAGTGAGAAATTGAAGAAAAATGAGATTTTCCGTTGTTGAAACGCAATCACTGAAAACACCCATTGGAAGCCGTCTATCGCCAGGACGAGCACATCAACTAGTTGCACATAAGGGCACATTTTGCAGGCTAGGACTCCGTGTGAATATGACAGTTCTATCAGAAAATCGTGGGATTGAAAATAACGACGAGAAAGATCGCTAACGGCGTCATGACCAGATGTGACAGTCCGAAGGTTCTGTTGAACATGATGAATCCACCCAACTTCCCCTACGGAAGGAGAAACTTCAAAACTCTTTGAGTACAAAATGATTGATGGTCAGGAAATATCTGTCAATCAGAAAGTTGATAAAGTACCGACCTATCGATCTGGCAGATATACTGATAGCCGTATTGGCAATGACCTGCAGTTTCTTCTTAAAGCAAACTGATAGAAGTCCTGCTAAACTATGAAGGGAAAGATCCAAGTTTGTATCAATTTAATATGTTGAAAACTACAGAACAGCATAATTTCTGCATATGTAGTCGACGGCTTCTGTCGAAAAAGACCTGAAGACGGCTGATCATATTCAACACTTTTTCCAATTTTTTTAACTTCTGATCTTTTCAGGGATTTTCATTCTTAAACTCCACATAAAATTAATAGCGCCATTTGAAGGAGCTGCTTCGGAAGACTCTAAATCTTAAAGACAACAAGAAATAACCTCAATAAGTCGATTCGATTTTGCGATGATCCTACGAATTTGAGAAAAACATCATCTTTCATTACTTATCTATTAATCTTTTATCGCCCCTTACTTACTTAGTTAGTGATCAGGCTGAGCATAGGTATGTTATTGTCGAAAGTGATTATGAGGACAAATAGAACTGCAAAAACAGGAGAAAATAGGAATTGAAGTTAAAAAAACAACAACAGTTAAAAGAAACAAACTCAAGAAACAAGTGAGTTCAGAAAATTGGTAAAAAACACTTTACAAACATGATCTGGAAAATACCACCGAGAGCTGGTCGTGCATTAGACATTTTCATAGTTGACAGGTAATTAACGTTCCACTGCCACAGCGGTTTACGATGCACTTAATGTGGTGGTGGGAAAAATATGAGATCAATTATGTAATGCATCGAAAAACGACCATTGCCGTCAGTATAATTGACGTTGTTCGTCGGTGAGCCGATGAAGTACATCGATCAGCAAACCTTATGCAGCGGAAAAAGTCAATAGAAGCAGGTCTAATGAAAAACCGAAGGACATGCATTCATCCGAGCCGAGGGGGTGGGCCGTTGGCTGTCAAGGACTTCGCGGGCGCGATTAGCAGGCGACATTCGCGGAAGCGATCGAGCATTTAGCACTCGAACCACCACCACAAAACGCATTCAAATGGAATAGCCAGGTGTTGCACTTCATCCAATAAATCCACCCACATGGGTAATTTTCGGTCTGTAGCTCGAATTGGACTCCTACTTTGATAATACAGCGCTGAGAGACCCTACCGGCACCGCTACGGTGAAAGGATCGATCCATACCAGAGCTCACCAACCCTGCTATCTCCCGTGGGTTAATTTATAGCAGACTTGTCTGGGAAGGTGAGGACCCTGACTTGATATAGCGGCTTTAGATAAGATAGAGAGAGAGGATATAGCTGGTTCCTGCAAGTTATAGTATATGTTCATCATCCCTCTTGTAGTAGGATCTGATGCTACCATTTTTGATATCACAACCATTAAATTACTTATTGTTAGTTTGACACATCGTGAAAGTCTCCTTCATCATTTCTTCTGTTGCGGTCAAATCCATCTTTACACATTTTCAAATTATGTTTGGTGACGAGATAATCGTCTTCAGCTCCGCTCTTCAAATACGCGGTCCAAATTTGATTCAGCTGAAGTATTCGAAAATTTTGGGCGCGCGTGGTGCAGAGGTAAGAGGCGCTACTGACACCTACACGGTCGAGCCATCGATCCCGGCGCGGGCTTACCAAGCCTTCCATCCCTCCGGGGTCGGGTAGCTCGGTACCAAACTTGTCTGGAAAGGTAAAGACACTGACTTGGTATAGCGACTGGCCCCCGCAGGTCATTGTATAGGCCAAATACGCATTCACCAAGCCTCTACGACCTGATTGGAACACGAACGCGGCGGCGCGTCCTTAAGGGACCGATCACCGCCGGCGCCTTTACCTTTACCTTTTGCCTTTTACTGTACGATGTAAATGGAGTGCGAGTACGTCCTGAAGCGAGTGATAAACGCCGACCCTTTCACCTCTCACTTTTTACTCTGAGAATCCAGGTCTAGTACATGTAGTTTTCAAGATACGCGCTATTTTGTTTGGGTGGATAGGCGCATACAACGAAAAATACCAGAGGCTGTACTTCTTCACTGAAAACTGCTCTAATTCGAGTGAAATGCGTGTGTATAGTTTGAAAAAAGAGATTCAAAAAGAACGTGACCTCTCTTGAGAATTGTAGTAAGCACAACAAATTCACTACTTCTACTGGCTACAGAGCTCAACCCACATAGCACATCCAAATCTCACACCCTATATATAATATGTATAAATATTTTAGAGCTGTAAAAGAGACAATATGGAGAAACCGAATATTCAAAAGCAAAGTCCAACAAATTTTACGAACCTCGTAGCTGATCTCTTTTGAGTGTTCTGTACTACTATATTTTGACACCTAGGACGGAAGCAAGCTTCTATTTTTTTTGCGAGCCATTGCAATTGCACTATGCTACCTGTTATCGGTGTTGTTTTGTACTTCGCTTTTGTCTGTTTTTATGTTTCGTTACAGGAATTTTCGAATAAACTATTCAAACGCGATTTCTGAACAGATTCCTGATTCACACGTTTCCATCAGAGCGCTACGCTTCACGGACAGACGGCAGCGGGTCGATGTTCAGCTCACCGCGGTGTCTTCATTGAGCTTCATTAGTCTTCATTGTGAGCGGCTTTTTTTACGATGTCTGAACCACCCAAGTGAATGGAGATGGAAGCCGGTTGCTCGGCTGCGTCCGATCTACCATGGATACATTTTCCGCGGCGACCGACGTCCGACCGAAAACCATCAGCTACCCGATTCCCGGAGAATGTACTGGATAGAGGAGATTTTCGTGATCTTTCACAATTTTTCAACGACGAAAGTGTTTAGTCAACTGAACCTGTTCAATTATAGGTCAATTACGACTCTTTAAATAATTCAATCATTTTTATCCTTTTTTCACGGTCAGAAACGTAAACACACGGCTTGAACTGACACACCCGACATTTTCTACTAAGGATACTTCCAAATAAGAATGTTAAAAAACCAAAAAAAATTGCGGTGACCAGCCTCATAACTGCGCTGAATTTCAGGTATGTTCAAAGGTATTGCAAACCATACTGGCGCGTTTGAGTATTTTATACCGAGCATTATAGAAAAAGCAACAGCTTCATTGTGGTAAAATTGTTCATCATGGTTTTCGTGGATTAGAAACCGCTTTAGCTTTGCGGTAGCCGTTATTTGGTGTGCTCGCGGCAACCAAAACCACCGATTTCTTTCAGCAGTGTGGATCCTGGACTCCCATTGCCCAACGTATAGTTTCGTATTCCAACTTTTATTGCCATTAACAGTTTAAATAACCTATGCAACGAGCAGGCTTCGTTTTAGGTGTTGTCAATTTATAATATTTATCATATGTAATAGACGAACTCATTCTGATCATCTGTTTATGCCCAGCTCTTTCTAAATTGTCTCGAACTCGAAAAAGTAGGTGCCGACGCTTATTGATGGGAAATATTCCGGAACGAAGTAATATTGAAAAATTTAACTCAAAACTGAGTATGTGACAATTTCGTACATTGTGAGGACTAGGACGGCGCCGCATTCGTGTTCATTCTGAATTGCGAATGCGTATTTGGCCTATACATACAATGACATGCGGGCCCAGCCACAATGACAGTTCAGTGTCTTTACCTTCCTACACAAATCTGGTACCAGTTTACCCGACCCGGAAGGGATGGAAGGCTTAGTTGCCCAGGCGAGGATCAATCACTAGACCGTGCGGTTATTGAGAATTCTAATCAGTTGTTAAGAAGTTTGCTCTGCGATAAACTAGAGTATTCAGACTGAGTTTCACGGCTGAACTCACAACTGCAAAACGTAACGAAGACACCACACGATGGTAATCTGCAAAGAAGGATAAATGGTAAAGGTAAATGTAAGGGTACGGTCCCCAGAGGACGCGCCGCCGCATTCGTGTTCAATTCAGAATCGCAGAGGCATGATGAATGCGTATTTGACCTATACAACGACTTGAGTGGGCCACCCGCTATACCGCAACAGTGTCTTTACACGGAGGGATGGAAGGCTTGGTTAGCTCGCGTCGGGATCGATCGCTCGACTGTGGGAAGGACAGTAGACTCGCGGCTAGATATACAAACGGTAGTCTCGTTGACGCGCTCCATTGCAAACCGCGCGCGATTACCGTACATTGCGCCGTGATTATACATAATAACGACAGCCGAATAAGTGCAAAAATGAACGATAACTCAGGCTCCAACCACGCAATTGAGAAGCTCATCGTAGATGCCAAGGAACACGTCCCAACGGACACGGATATCTAACAGCCCGCGCGCGCCACTTCGCCCTTCGATTAAGTCTTAAAATGAAGTACAAACCTAAGCGTGATCTACCTGCACAAGTTGCATCAAGGAAGGAACTCCAGGGTGGGTGAACCTTGTTAGTTGCTTGCAAATGGAGGGTATTAATTCTAGGTTGTCACGATCGAAAGCAGAGTATTCGACAGTTTTACGGCCTAAACTGAGCACCAAACGTAACGAAGCACCCAGCAGGATGGACTCGAATCTGCAACCCATATTCAACAAACATGTTGATCGCTACGAACATCCATTCGTGCCATTTCGGCACTTTGATGGCTGATGAATCGTATTGGCCCTACTCAATGTGGATGGGCCACCGTATACGGTAATCGCGCGCGGTTTGCAATGGAGCGCGTCAACGGGCTTACCGTTTGTATATGGGAAGGACAGTAGCGCCTCTTACCACTGCACCACGCAAAGAAGAATAGAATGTTCTATAATTACTGGAGACGAGGGTTCGGTTCTCGCCTTAGTCGCGGCTTTTGCCATAAACTTAGCATCGTTGGAGCCACACAGCTTCGGTTATTGAGAGTGATTGATGATTTCAGCAATACTGAATAATTACAGCGATTCTTATAGGTTTTTCTCCCCAAGGCAAGTGCGAGTGTTGAGTATAATTGCACCCTGGGGGCACAAATGGCGCGTTCTTTCAACAACACGAGCACTCACAAACTCCGTCAACAGCAGCATCACTTGATCGCCTCATCTCTCGAAAATTCGTCGGGGCGTTCGAGGAAATCAATTCACGTCCGGCTCAGAATAGCGGTAGTAATTGACGGCAAATGGGAAAACAGCTAGTCGTCGTCTACTCGGAATTCCTCGTGCACATTCAACTCGTGCAGCTGTAAAAGCCTCGTTCCTCAGTAATTCGATTCCAGTGGATAGGAATGAATCCTCCTTTTTCGTACTCTTCTTGCAATACACGAACGGAAACAGCAGTTGAGCCGCCCTTAATCCGCTAACAAGGGAGGAATTGTTGATGAGATTTATTCACTCAATTATGTACTTGTGTGGATGACAGCCAGCACAGAATCATGGATACGAAAAGCTAAAACAATAAAACAAGCAGCAGAATGCGGATCCAAATGAAAACAAATGTGAAATCCAATAAGCAGCAAAAAAAATATTACTGATCAGCGATCAATGGCTTCGGTTCCTAATCTAGAGAAAGGTAGAGGTAAAGGTGTCGACGTTCATCAGCCCGTCTTGGTTATCCGTTCAAGGATCGGTCACTCGGCCGTGTGGGTGTCAGTGGCGCCTCTTGCCACCGTACCACGCCTGCGTTTTGCACTCCAGTGTATATGAACACATTTGTCCTGGCGCAGCGTTTAAAGCACTGGTGAAAACATACCAGATTTTTCGCATCATTAATATTCGTTCGGGAATGGAAATTAAACAGCGATAGAACGGAAAACCGTAAAGGGACCAACCTTTTTCTCAAATAAAAACATGATTGCAGTCCCGTTCACTAATAAGCAGTCTCGTTTTTTATGGGTATTTACTTTTTTATTACTTATTACTGTCTCCTCTACCAGCTTCATTAGGTTCTAGATCTTGTCATCTGCCCGTTTACAAAGAATACACTCGTTTTTGCCCGAGGGCCTTTCTGTTTCATTATTTGTTATACAGATTTTGTGTACTCTAAATTCAATTCAAGAAAAGCGCGCTTTGAAAACTTTATGCTGTTTTGAAATTTATTTTTTATTAAACTTTATTTTATTTAATCGAATCTATGCACTTCTTTTCCACTTCGTTCTACCACGGGTGTTGTGGCAGTTTTTTTTAGTAAGTGTATCACTTTTGAGACATGGCGTGTGTGTTCCTAGAGGATTGCGAACAAATAGAGGCAGAACATTCTTGTTGTAAGGTTATCACTTGGACAAATACAATCCACTTTTTATCCCCCAATTAGAATTTTCTATATCCCCAATACGATCACAAGGTCCGCCAGTCTTACGAAAACATAAAAAGACTAATGAAGGCATAGCTTGTTGATGATTAGCAAAATTGAAATGAGGTGACGATGAGCGAGGACAAACGACCTTTACGGGCATGAGCGATGAATGTTTTTTCTTGCTCTCTCATGAATGAATATCCCTCGATAAGCCGGGAATGTGGGTACGAAATATTATATAAAAGGCCGAACTGAGCGCCTGCTAATTGCACGAAAGGGAGAACGCCCAAAATTAGCTTCTGCCGCCCAACAGCTTCGCGGCGATCCCTTGTTGTCATTAAAACCGAACTCCCCAGGGACCAGTAGCTGTTCTTCGGCTGCGGTCCTCGTAACCAACACCCTCTTCGGGACACCGGCAGACCTCATCTGCACGGGTGCGGCTTCGAAAGAACTTGAGGGTATTCTGGAATTGCCCCACTTTTGCAGTAAAAGGCAAAGCAAAGGAGGACAAATTTTCCGGCGACACTTTGTATTTGATTGCAGCTTCATCTCTTTTAGGAATTTTCTTTCAACTTTCTTTTCTTTTTCTTTCGCAGATCGTGATTAACGCAAATAAAAGCCTAATAACTCACATAGGCCAAGCTTCAAGGAAATGAAGCTTTTCTGACAGAAACCCGGTCAAAGGAGTCCTAATTTCTACTTTTAATTAGTACATTTTCAACTTTCTTTCAACTTTTCAACACTTCAACTCCATCCGAAATTCTGGTTAACAAAAAAACTATTGAAAACCATCGGCACAAATTATAACGAAAAGTGAAGGGAGATCCACTCACCCCAATGCAGCGTAATCGGGCCTGTTCATATTATAGTGGAACAGCAAATCCAAAAACTGGCTCGGAATGCATTTACTCCCCACGGTTTCGTAGGCCTCATTAGAACAGATGTCAATTTTTGGGTTGGATCATCACCGCCAGATTCGATCGCGCGTCGGTCTCCTCGCGACGGTCGACGATACCACTACACTACGCTAGCGTAGCGAGGGCAGCCTTGATATCGTTCTCCTATGCGGTGTCGTCGGCACTATGCGATGCCCACCTGTTTGTATGTTTGGTTTCGCACTTAGTCCCTATTTTTCAGGCCTTTTTTGGAAAGAAGGCCCGCATGGTACGGTGGTAAGAGGCGTTGCTGTCACCCGCACGGTCGAGCGATCGATACCGGCCCGGGCTAGCCGAGCCTTCCATCCCTCCGGGGTCGGGTAAATTGGTACCAGACTCGTCTGGGAAGGTAAAGACACTGACCTGGTATAGCGGCTGGCCCCCGCAGGTCATTGTATAGACCAAATACGCATTCACTATGCCTCTACGACTTGAATGGAACGAATGCGGCGGCGCGTCCTCAGGGGACTGATCAACGCCGGCACCTTCACCTTTACCTTTACTTTTACTTCACCTTTTTGGAAAGAACTTTCAGTGAAGTTGACTATGCCTTAAATGTTATCCGAAACAAGCTAATTGGTATTTCTGAGCTGACTATTGCTCGGAAATTGTGCATTTAGTCGGCTTTATCGGACTCGACTGAACAAGAACTTGTTCCAATTGGCGTTTAGCTATCAAATTCCTATCCAATATGAATTCGCTAAGCTACTTATCGAACACGTTAATACTACTGCTCACAATAATACATGTATGTTTTATTGAAGGGCACGCGTGGTGCAGTGGTAGGAGGCGATACTGAAACCTGCACGGTCGAGCGATCCATCCCGGCTCGGATCTAACAAAACTTTCCATCCCTCCAGGGTCGGGTAAGATGGTACCAGACTTGTTTGGGATGCCGACTTGGTATAGTGGCTGGAACCAGCAAGTCATTTTACAGGCCGAATACGCATTCATCATGCCTATTCGATTCTGAATGTAATGCAGCGCTTCCTTAGGAAAATTATCAACCCGAAAATTATCATGTACCTTTACCTTTACCTTTACCCCTTACCTTCACTGAATGAGCTAGTGCCAGATGTCCACGGTGGTTACGTCGCAGTCATGAAGATCACATTTAGAATTCGAGATGCTCAACGCGATGGTACAGCCGCATGTTTTCTCAGTGGGAACCCGAATAAGCTAGCGACCGGGAATGAGAGCTTTGCAAGATCATCGGCCGGCGGCCGTTTCCATCGGCTTATTTTCCGATGGTGAGAAACCGACAGCACTTCCTCTCCAGACGCCATTGTGAACTGCACACTCATCGCCCCCACTATGACGAAAGCGGCGCTCTCAATGAGTTGTATCAAGCTAGTTCATTCCTTCATCGCCAGCGAGCGTTCTCTCCCCACTTCCGGGTCTCCTCAGGCTTGATCACGCTTCTCAACGAGAAGGATTTCTTTCCGTTGCTGTGGGCGTGCACGGTACAGTGATATGAGGCGCCACACTCGCACGGTTGAGCATCCCGCGCGGGTTATCCAAGCCCTCCGTCCCTCTGGGGCCGGGTAAATTGGTACCAGGGAAGGTATAGACACCGACTTAATACAGCGACTGGCTCCCACAACTCACTGTATAGGCCAAATGCGCATTCACCATAGCTCTACTATTCTGAATGGAACACGAGTGCGTGGCGTTTCCCTAGGGGACTGATCGACGCCGGTACCTTTACCTTAAACTACCTCGCTACTGCGCGAAATAGGCATTGAACTCAGAACAGATGTTATTGAAAGACGACATTTAGTGGGAAAAGTTTTTGAGCCTATTTTTAAAGTTGTGAGGGAGAGTTTTGTAGCAAACTTGATATCGGTGCTAAACTTGATATTGAAGAGTGCACACGTTTGGGCTTACACTACCTGAATGATTTGGAACAAAATTAATATAGCGCTTCGGAGGCCATCACCTGCCGTGTCGTAGGAAATGTCGAGTTTGTAACGCGTTCATTTTGTAGAAGTGTTAATTCCAATCCTTTTCAACAGGAAGTCTGCAGAAAGGCAGGAATTTAAACAATACAAAAGCCCAGAATATGCTACATTACGTGGCCATTAAATGTCACGTCCTGGTTCCCGCTCGCTGGACAAGGGGTCAACCACGTTCAGCAGATATCGGTCATTCATGCTCGGCGGAAATCTGATTTCGATTTGATTGAGCCTTACCTATTTTTCTTGATTTCGCCATCTCTGCCGCCCCTTCAGAAGTACGGTAGCACCCATTTTGTTTCCGGAACTCACTGCTAAATGTCGCATTGGTCTCGCTGCAAAACAACTATATATTTCTTTCGCCTCCTCCGCTGATTTACTGCCAAGTGTGGATGTCCCCCTGTGTCAGCGAAAATATCACATAATCTTAGTAGATATCTAAAGTGGTGGTGAATGAGATGGTACTGGGAACACAACAACTGTCAATTACGTATGTGCTAAATAGGTAGCGAAAACAGGTCGACTGCTGTTTGTGGACGTGAAAAGGGACATACATTAGCGCTCAAAAACGCATGACAGTCGTATATTTTTGAGCACATATAGCTCAACTTAAAAACGCATTGAAACTTACCCTAGTTGTTGCAAATCCTTGATTTTTAAAAGTGATTTAATTGTGATTTTTTCACGCAACTTCAAACGAAAATATCTCGAAAACCGCTGGCTGTAGGTTCAATCTGACGTGAAATTCGAATACAGCGCTTGAAAATCTATGGTGACACAGCTTTTTGGCTGCTTCTGTAACTCCATCAAATAAGAAGGCAATTACCATCTACCTTTCTGATAACCAACTCACATACCAGAGCACCAATATGCACAGCTCGAAGATGGTTCTGCGAATTCGCTTGTGAGAAGCACTACAGGGAGCAGGTTCTGCAGTAGAACAACGGGAATTTGTAGAATTTCCCAGCTAATTGGATAAGACTATGTCGTCCGACCCGTAACGGTTGAACTCTCAGCTGTAGAGGTCTATAGCCCAACGAAAGCTCAAGACGCACCTCGGAAACAGCGGTTCAATTCGGAAATTTTGAATGAGGGAGCACGTCCTCTCAAGCAGAATGAGGATAGATGCCGAAGAAGCTCAATAGTGAGAAATTGGGCAATTCCTGCTCTTGAAATCCAGTTTTTATAACTATCCGTGGCTCATAATGCCTAATGACTATTATAATAATTTTCCTGATGGTAGTCGTCGAGAGACAAGAAAGCAAGAGCCAGAAAGCAGAAAAAGGAGCAATTTGATGGTGCTGAAAACGATGGAAGATGGGCTAGGAACTTTGTCAAGCAATAAAATCTCGGCACAAACGTTGAAATCACTTCAAAATGTCTCGCAGAGTCAAAGATACTTCTTTTCCACTGAAAGAGATTCAACGAGCAGCAAAAATGGTTGACATTGGCGAAAGATTTGCAATGCATGAATCGGAGAACCGAGCGACGGTTGGAGGTAATCCATTCTGAGACGAGAGCCTGAAACGGCTCCCTTGAGCCACCTTTCTGAGAATCATGTGAGCTCGTTGAGTGGAAGAAAGACGAATCGTGAGACGGCTAAGTAAAAAGAAAACACACAACATCGAAGCACTTTTGACGGAGGATCCGAGATAGGTCTATGGGCACCCGAGTCGTAGTGTGTCTTAGTGGCCGGCGGAATTAGTCGCGCTACTACTGAGCAGTCGAGCGAACCCTGGGGAGGGCCGGATGAGCAGATCTCGATGCTCCGTCGAAGCCCGTCAACAAAACACTGGACACAGAAAGCCGAGTTGATGATAACGACGTGGGCCCATTGGCCGGACAATGGCCGGCCGACGACGACGTTCAGGGCTAACACTGAGTGAGAGCACGAAGAGCTCTTCTGCTGCTGCTGTTTACTACGGGGTCTGTCGGGCTGTCGCTCGCACATTTCCTCATCCAACTCTCGCCGTCTCGTTAAATAGCTATTATTATGAACCACCACCACAACAGATCTTTGAATACCTGCCGAGACATTTCCATTGAAACGACGAGGAAATGAAAAAAATCATGCAAAATGGAAGGAATGTTGCACTCTAGTAGGCCTCGGATGGAGAGGAAGCCCACGAATGCGGCGGCTCGTCCTTCGGGGACTGATCAACGCCGCCACTTTTACTTTTTATCTTCTTCCAGATGGAGAATGCTTCCACTCTGGATCTTGGACTGTGTTGGTACAACTTCTGGTGCAGATTATTTTGATATTCCAAATTCAGGGAAAAGGTAAAGGTAAAGGTGAAGGCGCCGGCTTCGATCAGTCCTCTAATGGCGATTCGCTTCAGTATTCAATTCAGAATCGAATAGGCTTGGTGAATGCGTACTTGGCCTATGTAATGACTTGCTGGGGCCAGCCGCTATTCCAAGTCAGCATCTTTACCTTCTCTTCATCTTGTTCAGGGTTTTGAACTTCCCAGACGAGTCTGTTACTAATTTACTCGCCCAGAGGGATGACAGGTATATTTAGCGCGGGCGAGGATCGATCGCTCGACCGTGTTGGTGTCACTACCACCTCTTGCCACTGCGCCCCTCATGTTCGGGTGAGCTTCTTTTTTGGAAGAACGTTCTTTTAGAGCCATCGTTACGTTACTGATGAGTCCTTGGAATGGCCCGTATATATTTTTGAAGTTGTCCAGGTTTTGGGACGATACAGACTGTTTAAGAGTAGTTTTCTTTGTTGTATTGTTTGTTGTTCAGCGACAAAGGAAAAGGCAAAAGTAAAGGGCAATGGCTTCTCGTGGATAGTTCTTCCAGGGGCCGCCACCACAGTCGCCTTCCATTCAGAATAGTAAAGGAGTGGTGAAAGCGCATTTGGCTCTACAATGGCTTGCGGAAACCAGGTGCTGTTCAGCTCAGTTTGTAACATTTCTAGAAATCTGGTACCAATTCGCTACTCCCGGGATGAGGAATATGAGGCGTTTTACTTGACTGAAGATCGATATATTGAACGGATGCTAGTACCGCCTTTACAACTGCACCCATCTCTCAAATACCGTTCCGTTTCCTAAGCGTGTTCAGCAAACCAAACAAAGTAAGAACAGTAACTCGGAACAGAACCTCAAATAAGCAAATAAGCAAATCATGTGACCAACTGAGCCTCAGTGAAGATAAAGGTAAAAGGTAAAAGTAAAGGTGCCGGCGTTGATCCTTACCCCGAGGACGCGCAGCCGCATTCGTGTTCCATTCAGGTCGTAGAGGCATAGTGAATGCGTATTTGGCCTATACAATGACCTGCGGGGGCCAGCCGCTATACCAGGTCAGTGTCTTTACCTTCCCAGACAAGTCTGGTACCAATTTACCCGACCCCGGGGGCATGGGAGGCTTGGTTAGCCCGGGCCGGGATCGATCTCTCGACCGTGCGAGTGACAGCAGTGCCTCTTACCACTGTACCACGTGGGCCCCTCAGTGGAGATAAAGTTGATAATCTCTGTTCGGTGGTCTATCTATGGAGCCCTCCATTACAACTTCATGAGGCTTGGCACCTCCATAACAGCGGACGTGTACTGTAACGAGTTGGATGTTATGATGAGAAAGTTTGCGTTAAAGCGCCCGAGATTGGCCTACAGAGACAAGCCAATGCTCTTGCATGACAATGCAAGACCACATGTCGCACATACAACGTTGTGTAAATTGCAGGAGTTGGACATGGAGGTTCTCATTCACCCACCACATTCACCATATCTTGCACCAACGGACTACCACATGTTTCGGGCATTGGACCACTTCTTACAAGATAAACATCTCAGCTCTTAAGAGTATGTGGAAAATGCCTTCCGCGAATTCATCACTTCTCCTCCTCCAGGATTCTACGCGCCCGGCATTAACAACTTACCATTGAGATGGCAGAATTGGGTTGACTGTTTAGGTGAATGTTTTCATTGATTACAGCGCCGTTTGTTTGTGAAATAGTAAAGTAACGTTTCGACACGAAATCGGCCATTTCATACTTAACGACCTAATAGAAATGCATTATACCCGCCGGTCAGTATTAGACTAGACTAGCATACCAACTAGGATAAGCAATGCATCGGCTGGAGGCTATTAGCTTCATCCGGACCTCTGAACGAGAGGATTCAAAGAGCGGCATTTAGGCAGTGTTCAGAAGAAGAAGAAAAGTTCCTTGCCGTTGAAAGGAACTAGAGCCATGGTGACCCGTACCTCTGACAGTAGAAAATTTGGCAAACGTTGAATAGTAGGTGTGTCGTCTAGCGAGACATAGCAGATACCAAAACATACAACATTTCTGTCGTGAAATACAAAGAAACCTTGAAATGGGTTCTCAAGGAGACTTGATCTGGGCTTCATTCTAACTCAGACGGAGAGGTATTTTTGTCTTAAAGCTTCACTCATCAGTCATATCTTCACAGACATCGAAAGTTCGAGAAGCTGGTTTTCGCGGATGTTTTGAGCACGAGCACTCCGCATCAATCATTATTCAGGTTGAAAGAAATCAGAAGCTCAGCAATCAGCGCTTAGGATGATCGCTGTCACGGACAGCGAAAAGAAGAGAGCGACGACCAGCTGGAGCAACTGTACATGAAATTTGATTTATGATTTCCTGGGTGACAAGGAAAAGGACCTGCCATCGAAAACAATCGCGACAGCATAATGAATGGAATGCCACCTCGACGCTTACACTTCAGCGACTCAGCGTCAGCGAAACGCAAACAAAACGCAAAAAGCTAAACGACGCAATTAAGTGAACTAATCAAAACAAGAGCTAAGTGAAATGTCTGGAATGAGTAAAACAGCTGGAACAAATAACGTTGAACCTTCATTTAAAATGTCGGCTTTGAATTATAGCAGAAGGCGCTAATTGTATCAAGCCTTTTGTTTGAATTGAAGCAGATGTCGAGCTCTAAAAAACAACGATAGGTTCATGAGCGACGCACGCTCGCAAACCAAAGCGGAATTGGTGAAGGACAGGTCACTGCACATCGAGCGGGAGTCAGTCCAGGTCTCAAATTCAGGAATCTTATCGCGGATTGCGACCACAAAAAGCGATAAAGCGACGAATGAAGATGAAGAATGTGTTTATCTAATTGTTTTATCACATTTATCACATTGTCAGTTGAGAGGGGTGGTTCACTTTGTTTTTCGTTGACTCGTTATGGACTAAAAAGTCAAGCTAAGTCAATCGCAAGTGGAATACACAGGGTACAAAGGCCATCAGTTTTTCACCCAAAACATTGAAATAAGAACGAACGAAAGTGGGGATCATCATCAGGATTTGGTTTATTCAAGGTTTTTACTGAGTTTGCAGGATGTATCCTACTATATAATCCTACTATATAACAAGCGAAACCCAAGCGATGTTTGTCATGGGTGGCTCATATGGGTCCTGCCGCGATAGTCTGTTGCCGTACTCCCAGGGCGTATTTCATCAGTCCCTCGCCATCTTTTACTGCATGATTTTTGATCTTGGTTTTTTGCTTTAAATGTTCTAGTGCTATTGTTTTTAATGTTATTGCTTTTCTTTGTAGTGTCAGCGAATCCCTCTCCCCATCTTTAAAGCAGTTTTGCGGCCAGAAGGCCGGTGAGTGGCTGGTGTGCACACACCACGGCTCACTGCGCGATGAATCCTGGCCCTTGGAATCCTAATCCTTACTGGAGTTTGCGCCTACAAAATCTGAAGGTTGCACTGCGTTTCTTTCAAGGAGAAAAGCAAACCGAAGATCTTTAGGAGGCGCGCGAATGAAGAACTATGGTTCACTTCAAAACCCTAATTGTACATATCTTGCCCTTTACCTGTCAAGCAAGACAAACACCCATCTAGTTATTTGCCGCACGAACTATCAGCCATTAAGAAGAAATTAATCAAGTTTTTTAAGGCAGCTGGAAGACGTGCGTATATGGTTTTCAGTTTCGGTAAGCCAGCGATAACGCTGTCGTTAGCGGAAACGTCGTATTTCAATAGAAACACTCAAATTAGGCGCGAAAAACTTCACATATAACCTTAATTACTTAGCAACGGGTAGGCGCTGATAGGTACGCCTCTTAAGGCTGTGCTGTGCTGGATCGGAATAACCTTCCACACGTCAATTGCACTCTCGGCAAGAGCACTCCCTTGACGAGTTGAATTAGGAAGGAACTCGTCTCAATGATATTGGAAAAGGGCATTGTCCACAATTTCCTTTATTTTTCAACTACGGCTCGTTTTCGAGGCGAGGCTGTCCGGTGGGTGCAACTATGCAACTACAGTACCGCACGTGTCGCAAAGATAAGGGCCCCTTCACACTCTACTGCGGCAGTAAACCAACGTAGAGCAGTTAAAAGGGCAGTACGGATGGCGCCGCAATAGCTGCACTCTTTTATTAGGTCGTCGGAAAAGTTGGCCACTTTGGCGAATGTTTTCAAAATTGTTCCTCTCCTTTATTCCACTCGACTTCCGACACATTTATGCATGATTACCATCAACAACATCTTGTTATTTATCAGATAAAATTGGAACTCTTCTCCTCCAGAATTTCTAGAGTTTTAATGAAAAGAATTAGGCGAACCACGTTTTGAGGTACTCTCACTCGTCGAGCTGGTTCTCTACTAATTAAATGGAAAACGAATGGAACAAATATTACTTTGTTGGGGCAAGGTTTGACGAATGTCTTGGATAGGTCATCGGAAATGTCGGATATTTTTGAAATATTTAAAGGGTCTCCTTCTCAATAGGTGAATGCGCGTCATGGTGACTGGAGAAGGTTTTCCCATGTATTCCACTAACGGCTGCTCCGTCGCCATCGAAGTGGCGATATTAGACATCGTTAGTGATAGTAGCATCTGCAGGTAGCAGCTCCTATCGAATGCCTCATTTGCAGTTCAGCTGCACACCGATCATCTACCGTTTCGAGTGGAGTTGCGGTTTTGAAATTTTCGCTGGTTTGCAGCAAGTGAGCAGCAGGAGATTCGGCACATGATTGGTGCTCACTACCCACTCCTTAGTGCCACTAACCAAATTGCCGGGCGAATGCAAATTCCTTTGGAAAACGAGGTGGTCGTGCATGCACCCATCACCATCTGTAGATGGTGGCCGCTAAAGCATGCCGCAACTATGCGCCCTATTTCCTTGTCTTTCTAGAGACTCGGAGACGGGCAGCTTGTGAGGGTACATGGCTCTCGAGTTCCTATACCAACTCGCGGTATTACGCCGAACGCCCTCTAAAGATAGCTCCAGAAGAGCCACTAAATCCACAGTGACTGCCCTCCCCGACTACCGTTGTTCCTTGAAGCCAAAATGGGCCTTCTTGAGAACATGAAAGCAAACTTTTGCAACGATAAGAAAGTCAATTGAAGGACCTATCATAATTCACAAGCCATCAACTGAGCTTACTTCAACGCGTTGTTTTATGAGCTCGTGAAGGAAAGGCAGCATAAGGTACCTACAATCTATATCGACTTTCTCTGCAATACCTGTAGTGCTGAACCAGGACAACTGTGGTATATGTAGCTCATAGATCAACCTACATAATGGGTATAAAGGTGAAATCCCGAAACCCGTTTAAAAATTTCGGTGAGCGGTCAAACTGAGTGGCGGGAAACTTTTCCGACAACCTAATAAAATTAGAAAATTAATGAATTAAAAAATTAAAATTAGAAACCGGATACTGCGTTACTGCCGCGCGCGCCACCAGTGCGGCAGCAACGCGGTAAACTCTGAAGGGGCCTTAAAACGGCGCCAGTGGCATGCGGGGTAAATGAACTGAGGTAGGCTTTGCCCGGGTCACCACGTGTGTACCCCAGCAACGGCACCTTTCGAAGCACAACAGCACCGCTGCCGCAGTTTTTTTCGTTGCAGAACGTCCGGCAATGCAGCCATGATTTTACTCGACTGGATTATTCAAGCAATATGCCTTTTGGAATTTCATTTGAATAACCGGCACACTGCATTCGCAACTCGAGCTTTTGGGTATTTTGTTTTTTCTTTCATGCATACTGGTACGAAACACTATGTAGTACACAAGCCATGAAAATTTGTAGAGAACACTAAAAAACGACAAAAAACATCGTCAATTGTAGTGCCTATGTTGACTAATGAAGGGTTGCGATCAAGATCTTTGATAAGAAATAATAAAATAATGAGCATGGGGCGTAAATGAATTGTGTTAGATTCAGTCCAGATCAGCACGCGTGGACCTCAAAAACGGCAAGTTTCGGCGCAAAAAAGCGCCGCTGCCGCCGTTTTATTGTTGTGGGACGTCGGGTACCGTAGTCCGCTACGCTATCTTTTTTCTTTCGAATCGGACTGAAGGACCAACTGAAAGTATTTCAATCTTAAAAAGTACATCAGCCCCAGGCAAAACAAGTGTGAGGGCACTTTTCAGAAAAGGCGGAGACGAATAGCTTGCTGAAATCAACGAGAAATGAATAGGATTGAGAGAACAACTGAAAACGGTAAAAGAGGCGCGACACCGATCATTAGCGATCATTTTATGGACTGCATACAAGCACGACAATTTGTGCGCAGATAACGTCATTCAAAGGTGCATAATTTGGTGGGCATCAAATCTTTGACAATATTTTATGAAGCAGAAAAGAGAGAGGTTCTCTTTAAAGGTGTTTCTGCGGACCGAAGATGAGGATTTGAAAGCGATTAGCTTTGCCGATTGCAATTCTGAGCGCTAATTAACGAGAAAACGTATCCGTTCCTGGAATTGATGTCACAGCTGGCTATGCTGACACTTAAGCGCTTCCGTAATTGCATTTCGACTGAAAACAATGTGTTATTTCCCCTCCGGGAATCGTGAGAGGCAATGCCGTGCAAGTATTTCTGTTCCAATATTCGCACATTTTCCTTGTCGCTGATGCTCGAGGTAACTACTGAATAAATCATGCCTAATGTGAAGGTAGATGGAAAGCAAAACAAGTTGCCGTGATGGGCAACAATAACTGTTGGGTCAGCAACTACATTTATTTATTTATTTCTACGTGACATAATACGGGGTGGCTACAAAGTATGTTCCGCAAATTCCTATTAGTCGTTCTTGGAAGCAGATCCCCGTTTCACCGAAATACCATAAACGTTTGGTAGAGCAGTACTGGCATGTGTTTGTATACAACTCCTACATCGGTTGGATCAACGCTCAACAAGTTATGTTTCCATCTGCTCTTCGAGCCACCATCGCGCACCTTGTGGACGAAGGACTTCGACCCGCGGAGATTGCAAGACGGCTCCACATCCATCTTCTTAACGACAGGACCGTAAGGAAGATCGTGGCGCGTTACAGGCAGCGAGGGCATCATCAACCGCCTCCTAAGCCAGATCGACCCAGGACCGTCAACGTACCTGGAATCCGCAAGGCCACCAAGAAGAGGATACACAGGAACGACCAGGTGAGCCTGAACAAGATTGCTTCTGCCCTGAACATCTCACAACGAAGTGTTCAGAAAATTGTCCAAAATGAGATAGGACTCCGTAGTTATCGACTTTTGTGGACATGTATTCACTGAAGCGGCGAAAAGGATAGGTCGAAAATGTCGGAAAATTCTCGACTTCATTCGTGTGGCCGCTTATCCGACATCATTTGGACCGATGAAAAAATTTTCGCTGTGGAAGCAACAGTCAAAATCACCGGCAACTTCTGTCTCCGAATGAGAGAAGATCCCGAAATGCCGTGTTCATATTTACAAAGACCTTATTCCCAAAGTCTGTGATGGTTTGTGTTGGTAAAACTTCAGAAGGCAAAACACCACTTGTTTTTGTGGATAAAAGTATCAAAATCAATCCTGACGTCTGCCAGAAAGTTATTTTGAAAGTTAATCTACTTCCCTGGGTAAAGTCAACTTAAGGATTCCGTTGGAACATCCAGACATCAGGGACTCATGTACGTTCATCATAGAATCATCATTCGCCATGTTCGGTTTGGGTATAATCCGCCATAGTGTGCTGCAATCCTATCAACACTGCAGCTTGTCAAATCGCGCTGTGAAGAAATAAAGTGAAAATGCTCTCAACACAGATGTGAATTGGAAGAGTTTCCGTATGAACACCATGCCGAGGTTCAAATAAGAGCGAACTTGAAGAGATAAATTTTGATGTTTCGATGAAATGATTCTTGAAAGGCTGCGGTGGCCCAACACTGCTAACTGCTTTTTAATTCTACACTGCCGCGTTGCGAAGACGTGCTGCTCTTTTCGAGTTTTTTTAGTGCAGTTTAGCCCTCTCAATCCCTCTTCCGAACACTTGCATACGGCGCCAATTCGAAGGACTCATCTTCAACAATCTTCTGGTATGTCATAGTTATAGAATATTCTCTACAGACTATTCGTATTTATTATTACAGTCGATAATTACTGTTCTCGTCCGAATGCTTAGCAGTATTATAGCACCTTTTACCTTAGAAGTGGACGTAGAAGGATTCGGATCGTGGTGGGACAGTTGAAAAACTCTCAAGCTATTTCGAGCCTTGACTTTTATTCGCTTCAAGAATGACAGTTCGGTCAACCGGGAAGGGAGGATTTTGAACAGGTGTACTCTGAGAGTGGAACTTTGTCGGCCAAAATCAAAATCCCAAATAACCTTCAACCTGCTAGCTGCTTGCTAGTTCAAGCAAACCGATCGGAAAGCCATCAGTTCCTCAGCTTTCTCGCCCCAGAAAATTTAATTTTTCTGATCGAGTGAGCATATTACGGCAACTTTTGGTAAGTCGCCTTCTATACTGGAGCATCATTTAAACAGCTCCGTCGTGCATAAAACATGTTAATTTTAATTTTTTTTCGTAAGTTAAGACATAGACATTGTTTCTCTTCGTTCGTTTAGTTTTCTCCTTCTCACCTTCATTTTTGTCGTTCTAAACTTTGCAACCCTTTTCGGCGTCATTACACTGATTGTAAGGTATTAAATCGTTACCCCAGTGGAGCATCTTGACCTCTTGGCCCCTAGATGACTTTAATATGTTTAAGCGTGACAACTCCCAGTATTGTTGTGCTGTTTTCTATGCAGAATTTAGGTTCCTTCCCATGGTTGGTTACTTCCAATTCATTTGTTGTGTTGTTTTTTTCTGTTAACTGCTAGTTCATTCTGCTTTGTTTATTCTGCTTGTATTACGAACTCACAAATTTCAGCTTTATTTGTTCTCATCTCTTTTTTTTGTTTGCGGATTAAAACTAATTCAAACAGCGCTTGTTCACCAATAAAGGCGTTTTCGCGATAAATAATGGTTTCTTTCCTAAAGGTACACTCCATCCAAATATCAGTTCTCAATCGTTTGAAACGATTCCGTCCCTTTGTCTATCACTGCGTGTTTTAACACTCGCATGTTTTGGGATATTTTTGAAGGATGAAGGTAACGATTACAACCTTATCTTTAAAAACCTGCTAGCTTTGTCGCTAATTTTTTCCTTTTTTTTTCTGCGTGATTCTGAAGCAATAGTAGCAAATGGCATTCTGTAGCGGCAATATCCGAAGTGTTAATTGAAGGGGATACCAAGATCCGACAATCGTCCCAAAAATTCGCTTAGACATTTTGCAAAGTGTGGCTCGGCAATATCGGCTAAATAATAGACTCTGTATTTCTTTCTCTCAGATTTACAGACAACCCAATTACTCAATTTTTAGTTCGGCAGCCTCTGTCATATCTCGAGCTATGTGAAGCATCTCTTTTTGGTGCAATCCAGAATTTGTAGTCGGTTCTTCTCTTTCAACAAAGCCAAGTCATTGGCAGATCAGGTATGTGTAGTGTAAACCACTCACATCTTAATTGCAATGCCAAAACTATTCAGCTAGCTGATGTGCTTTTGCAACTTAGCAGATTCGTAAGTGCAGTGATCGAAAAATGAGCTGTGTAGACGACACAACGACCTTCGACCATACTTTCATATTTTTCAAAATATACGAAGATGTTTATATTTGAGCACTGGATTCCAGACACAAGATTACAAGCCGCAAGAAAAAATTGGGCTTCTGTGGCTAATTGTTAGTATTTAACTCAACAGCCCTCTTCGGGGCCAAAACAATTTTTATATACCTTCTTAAATTGTTGTCATCAGGAGCTTACACATTAATGTCGACAGACAGCTCAAAATCTAGCGCAACCACAAGTGCAAAAGAAAAATGGGAACTTCAAAACACCCCAATACATAAATTGTCCGTTATTCACGAACGCAGAGCAGACAGCTCTGGTCCTTTTCTGTTACCTTGATGGCATGCTTGATCCTCTATTTTTATGTCTTTCCTCATTGCGAAGACTAACGAGTCGCTGAGCGCTGAAAGACGCACCCGTGTGCTCCTTGAGCGGACTTCTGCGCACGAATGCTTGCTTCTTGCGAACGACCTCTGTGCCTGCTATGATTTCATCTGTCACTATTATTTTTATTATTATTCATTACACGGGACAACGCCGTGCGTATAAATCAAGAAACATCCTACAATCAACGATCAAAACATAAGTAACACTGAAGCAATTGTGAACACTGCTGGTAACTGCATCGATATTTATTACAACTGATAGTTTAACAACCCAGATGATACAAACCAACTAAACAACACAAAACTTGTCAAATTTTACGTATTCAATTACCGGTCTAACGCGTTTTTGAATGCCTGAATTTGCTCGGTAACAACTTAGATCTACTGATTTGTAAATAGTCAGATCCCGCTCTAATAGTAAAGAAGCGCTGCAGCAGATCACGTCGAGCGCGAGGAAGCACCACTGAAGTGGCACCCCTTCTATTAGGAGTTGCTTTATGGGTACAAAACTGCCAATGGTCAAGGCCACAAACACCGGTGAGTATTATGTGAACTATTTAGAATAGGGTCAAATTTCCGTCTTCTCTGTGATAGCGCATTAAGCCCCCGGTTTGCACTCCTCTTTTTAAAGGAAGGAATTCCGTCATAATCCCAGGGCTCTAATCATGAGCCTCAGACGTCGCCCAGATTAAGCATCATGCTAAGTAGGTAGCTGTTCAAACTCTACCATGTGTCCATTGGCTCCTGACAAGCACGTTCGTCATATGCTAGTCCAACGTCGACGTATTGGTAGGCTAAGCGCGCTAAAGCTTCAGAACAGGACGCGAAAGTTTAGCATACAATCTCTCGAGGGTTTTTCCACTAAGAAGGGATTTCATGACAGAAGATTCAGAGTTACATGATTAGTTGACAAGAAACTTGCCATAACTTCGTGGTTTCCGTACCATTATAGTGACAGAACTGCTTCATCTCGTTCCTGACATCGTTCCTTTGCCGTTCCTTCTCGCCCGCACGGTCGATCGATCCTCGCCCGGGCCAACCAAGCCTACCATCCATGCGGGCTCGGTAAATTGGTACCACACTTTTCTGGGAATGTAAAACACCGACTTGGTATAGCTGCTGACCCCCACAAGTCATTGTATAGGCCAAACACGCATTCATTAAGCTTCTACGATTCTGAATTGAACACGAATGCGGCGACGCGTCCATTGGGGACTGATCAACGCCGGCACCTTTACCTTTACCTTTTACTTTTAAAATGGGACCATCACAAATAATATGCTGTGTTGAGCAAAATAACAATGCATACCACGAAATAAGGGGAACAGACAACGGGAATCCCAGGTACTCTAGTCGCCATTCAAAAATGCCGCCTAACATGCTGTACGTAACTATAAGCCACTAGCGAATTCCCTTCCCTCTGTCCAGGTACACACGGAAGATAGTAGTCATGAAGAATCATGCCAACTGCATGAAAAGCAATGTCTACAGGGACAGCAAGCCCGACATGGAAATAAACAGTAGCTATGTCACTTCACATAAAAGTAGGTCATGTATTTCTTGGGCAAAAGTAGGTCATGTATGTCTAGGGCTTATTTTTATGTGCAAGAACCTAGACATAGCATAATCTTGATACTTTGATACTTTGATGGTCCTTTCTTCAGCTGGATATCTTCTCAGCGGGGACCACAACTCTTCGATCTCTGGCAACTTGCATCCAGTGAGGGAGACTCCGTTTTTCGAGAGACTTTGCAAATAAGTCAGCCCATCTTGTTGGCGGTCATCCCAGTGGTCTCTTATGGTTTCTTGGGAGCCATTCTGTGACACGGAGGCTCCATCTATCGTCCTTCCGTCGAAGCAGGTGTCCAGCCCAACGATATTTTGACTTCTTCATGTACTGCAGTGGATCTGCTAACTGCGATTTCTCCCTCAGCTCTGAGCTTCGTATGCCTTGTTGCCGTTGTTGGCGAAGGCTCGTCTTCAGAAAGCATCTCTCCAGAGCACGATGCGTGGTTTGCATGGCTTTGGCGACGGATTTGTTATCGGGCCAGGTTTCGGTCGCGTAACACATCGCTGGCAGTACAGAGGCGTTGAATATCGAGGCCCTAAGGCCGGCATCTTTGACATGATCGGTGACTCCGCGGATCGAACTGAAGGCTGCCCATGTTGCGCGTCTCCTGCGGATAATTTCAGGAGCCAGGTCGTTCTTCGTGTTCAGCTCTCGTCCCAGATAGGCGTAGGAGTCGACTCGTTGCAAAGCGACTCTGTTTAACTTCACGAGTCCCGTGTTACACCACTGGTTGACCATAAATTGCGTTTTGGACATATTCATGTCCAAGCCAATCTTCCTTTCCTGCCATATTGAGCTCACTCAGCATTTCTTCGGCTTCTACTGCGCTGTTAGAGATGAGCACTATCATATCATATCATATGGCATATACTATATCATATAGCATAATCATGATCGCTAATATTGTGTGGACTTTGTTACCAAATCGGGTGTCAGGTATACAGTCTACTCCATGACTGCGCACCAAACGTCTCCTCGATGTCGACGCCGCAGCCCTGGGCATCACGGAGGGCAATCCCTCCAGAGGAAAGCGGCGGTGTTGTCGCTGGGTTTGAAAGCCCCCAACCAACAACTGCAGCAGTGCTGCTATTCTGCGTCACTGTGCTATATTTAGTCGTTGCCGCGTTGCCCTGCTGCAAGTTCTGGAAGGGCCTTAAAGGGATTTATCCCGGATTTCCGGAGTGACGTGGCACAGGAATGATAAGAAACGAGCATATCGCTTATCATCCACGTCAATCCCGGGAAGCTTCGGGGACAACTAGCGTGCGGACTATAATGGTGATAATGGTAAACAAACGCAGTTTATCGTTAGAAGAAGTCTGAGCCAAGTGGCTTAACTCACCATACTGGTTCACAGAACGGATATTCCTGATCTATATTCGGGAAACAGGAAAAAGGTGGAGAAAAGCACTTCAAAAGTTTTCGCCACATTCGCCTCAGTAACGATGACCACTGTTGCAATGGCTCCGGAATTCGTTTCATTCGAATCGCTCATTTCCAACGTCATGCTTTTTCTCTCCCTATCTGATCACTATTTGAACCAATCTTTTGAACGATTTAACCAGTTCATAAAGAAAGTGCTCCTGTTCGAAACATCTCTACTCTTTATTTTCGATCTTCTGTATTCGCTACTACGCCATCGAGAACAAAGACAAGTCTGGATACACGACGGAGTTGGATCTGGACCTACTGAGGTGTAGACCGACACATGCCAAAACACATGTGAATTATCAGACACTTTAAGGTGTTTTTCAGTCATCTGATGATCACGGACTTAAGTTGATCGGTAAGGTTAGGAAACTTCGTCGTAGGATACCTCAAGTACTGTGTCAGGAAGCGCGGTTCTCAGAGTATACACGGCAGTTTCTCCTCTCATTCTTAAGCACAGAAATGATTGATTGAACAATTTAGTCACTGGCGATGAGACATGAGGGCTCTCACCATCCCAGCCGTGTCCAGTTGGTCGACAATGGTAGAAAGATAGAAGACGTTTCAAAACCTGACTGGTACCCAATTTGGTGGTAATGTGCCGTTCCGTAGCCCTAGTAGCAAAGAGCAACATCACCAAAGGAACTGTGTTGGACAATTCTGTAGCGCTTTCTCCCCCTATCTACGGGTACCTCACTCGTTTTGAAAGGTGCCTCCATTGTCGGAAAATTTGATCTTGAATTCGAGCACGTGCAGAAATGTCCCATTACTTATGACTCAATCTAATAGATGAAAAAATACACTGTTTTTAAACACATTTTTTTCTCAATTTCGTTCGAACTTCGTCCATGTGGGTTTTCTGAGACGGTGCGAATGAATCTCGTCGTCGTCAGCTAGGGGGATCCGGACGAATCTTGTTGAAACATCTCCCAGAGGGCTTGGTCTTCATATTGAACACGACTCTGATGTCACTGCATGTTTTCGGCTAATTTCAGGTTTAGGTAGATTTTTTCCCGTCACTTTTACCGCCTAGCCCTGCGCCGTCATTACTTATCTAGACCTACCCGTAACGGCCGAAATTGGACGATTTCTAAAAGCATTCTGATCTGATCGCCTTATTGGACGATTGAGGTTCCCTTCGATCAAAATTGGAAAGACGGACACCAGAATCGTAGAATCCTAATCAGCACCTGAAATAATCCTCATAAACGAAGAGTGGGTAACAACAGCTTTGAAAAATCTAGCACCAGTGAAAATTCCGACTTCACGGACCCGATGTGTGTAGGAAAATTTTCGTCGAAACTCTACATATAGGAGTTATTTGTGGCTCTGATTATTTATTTGTCTACGTTGTATAACACAATCGTGAAAAAGTAGAAGAACAACAGTCGCGAGTTAGGCAATGAAGTTTTGACAAGGTGAAAGTGAGCAAGCCCAGCTGTAACGGTAAAGAACTTGGCTCTGTGAACTGTGTGAACTTTAGTCTGTGGAAGAATATTTTCAGTTGACCTCCCCGGATTTCAAATGTCCGTAAGGAATAGAACTGAGCAAAATTAACTGAGGACTGATCGCTCAGAAATTTTCGAACCATTCGTACATCCAACAATCGCCATCTTGATTCCAGATTTGAGAGCCCGAATTATCTATCTCTAACAACCGCGCCGGGAATTTTTGAATAAAGGAAACTTAACGCCGTAAAAAATTTCCGGCAAGGCTATTTTGAATCTGTTGCACTAAAACAATGTATTTTTCTTGTGCGGAGCAAACACTACCGTACCGTGTTCTATAATATGTAGTGCGTACGTGTCTCTTACGTACATATACGTCTTGGAAAGCCCCTCGCAATAGTCTCGTGCTTGGGAAATTCTTTCGAATGAACGAATATTTTCAAATGTTTAGATTTTGAATGAACGAATAATCGAATAAGTAGGTTGCAGTATGTGATCGATATAATAATAGGAGAGTGTCAAGAGCAATTTAGAACGAAAAGCATTATCCGCTCGAATCACAAAGACTGTCTAGTAGATCAATTTTTGAGACCTGCTATTTTTTTAATATATTCACATAACATCCAACATTTAAATTCTTCTTACATATTTGTGGAAACTCATGAGGTGGATTTAGAGCCGATTCCTAACATAAATGTTTCCAACACAAGTCTGTTGAATGGATTGTGTGGCATGAATTTTCAAAGCAAGAGTCTTTTCCACTACAAATGCTTAGCTTAGACCTTTTTTGAGCAAGATTTATTATTTTCAATGGCCGCCATCGGAAAAGGAGTCACGTTAGAATACATCGAAAGAAGAAACTGGTGGATCAGTTACGAATATTTTTCGTCTATTCAAGCACTTCTACCTAATTGCTAATTCATTATATTATAGTCATTATACTGTACACCATAAGCTTGTTTTTTTATCCCAGAAAAGTGTTCATTTACTCATTGTTCTATTTGATAATGATGTTTCATATCGAGAAAACGTAAATTCAGGTGACTATGAAAGAGCAGGAACGCAACAGAATAGCTCTATGGAACGACTGCTCCCTATTTTTCTTGAGTCTACTCCAAACATTAGCAGACTATACGGGGTGTATGTATTTGAAGAATTCATTCGAATTCTGAGATTTCGAATGAACGAATGAACGACTAAATTCGATTTTCAAAAATTCCGAATATTCGCATAACGAATATTCGAATTTTCGAATCTCATTCGAACATTCGTTCGAAATTATTCGATTCGGTCCAAACTATACCCCTCGCTATCCGTAGTAGTTATAGCATTTAATATAATGTAGGCACGTCTGAACGATTTCCCGTACAGTTCCTGATAATGTAGAAGAAAGCTGAGTGATTCCCAAGATTTTTTACTTTCTTGTCCAACCAGCACCGGAATATGTTACCGTCGTATACAGCTCTCACTTGAAGAAGAATATTTCTGTGTTGGAAAGTGCACAAAAGAATTTGGTTTTTCAATGCTCAAGCTTCAAACAATGATACGTACATCAGCTTTACCGGATTTTTCCTGACGAGTTGGTCTACAATTTCATTCGTTTCTACCAAAATTTCATTTTTCTCACTGCCTTCAGTTTGATCTGTTGTTTTTTTTTTCTAAAATATTAATGCCTCAATCGCTTGCTATGCTGTTTTAGGGGGTTTCCAACTGTTCATGCCTGATTTACGTTTCAGCTTTCAAGGTTTCATCTCAGTTCTATTTGCTGACTGTTTTCGTCTTTTGTTTGTGCAACCCACGCAAGTGTTACATGCGTCCCGAAATAAACAAAAAATAAATAAACTATTTAAATTTGCACAAAACCCGACGTGACACGTGCTCGGGGAAGGAAATTACCTACACAATCGTCAGTCTTCATACCATTTTACCAAACCACATTATGAACCTGGCGTCCGAATTTCAGCCGAGGACCCCAACTATCGGTTACACCGTTGGCACTATTCCACTTGTTGGACACCAGCACTCGATTTTTTCAGCCAGAATTTTTTTCTCCAGTAATTCGCCGAAACTTCGCCTATGGGGGTAATTGGGAGCGCTGATCACGAATCTGCTGTCCGTTTTTCATGTGGGTGGCCTCGGGCCACCCAAATCGCTACTTGGGTGGTCCAGTCAGGATCAACGATTTCGCTGAAACTTCGTCCATAGGGGTTCTCTGGTGTCCTGAACACGATGGTTAAGTCCGTTTTTCAAATGGCGGCCGAACACGGCAGTTATAGGTGAGTCTCACCGGGTAAGGTCAGTAGGCACTTACCTATAACTGCCATATTCAGCCGCCATTTGAAGAACGGACTCCACCATCGTGTCCAGGACACCAGAAAACCCCCATAGACAAAGTTTCAGCAAAATCGGTGATCTTGACTGGACCACCCAAGTAGCGATTTGGGTGGTCCGAGACCACCCACGTGAAAAAAGAATAGCAGATTCGTGTTCTGGACCCCAAATAACGCCCACAGGCAAAGATCAGCGGAATTGGTGATCCTGACTGGGCCATCCAAGTAGCGATTTGGGTAGTCCGAGACCACCCGCATAGAAGATGGACAGCAGATTCGTGATCAGCGCCCTCAATTATCCTCCTGTCCAAAGTTTCAGCGAATTTCGACGATTGAAAAAAAATTGAGTGCTGGTGTCCAACAAGTGGAATAGTGCCCGGTGGTCACCCTATGCTTAACCATCTTCCTATTCCTTCCCGTGGTGGTGCTGCAGAGTAAGCAATGAACTTAAATGTAACCGCAAATGAATGGAGGTGGCATCAGCCGTAAGGTAGGTCGTGCTCGGTGAGGTTGCGCGTGAGTTCGAAAGCGGTTGGCGTACCGCCCGCGCCGATCGATACGCGGATTGGGTGTGGGCCAATTTCTTGCGCCGCGACCGCATGAGTGCAGTCGCACTCGTCTCCAACCGCTGTTTGTTCCCCAAGAAGTGCATTTTCATCGTTAACCTTTCTTAGCCCACATTTGCAACAATGCGAAAGTCCGTTGTCCTTCGAATTGTTGGCCAGCAACTCCAGACCTCACAATTCTGAAGCTCGTTTCTCGGCATCACCGTCGGATTAGTTCTGTTGGTCGGTTAACGCGGCTTCTCTCATCGCCAAGGTTCGGGTGACCAAAGAACTTTTCGATATCCGAAGCTTATTTTCTAAGCTGGCTCTATCGGGTGATTAAATGTGATGAAATTCACTCTAATAGGCTTGAAGTGTTGTTTGATGGGATCAAGCGCATTATATGCATAAACATTACTCCGATGACGGTAATAAAGCTGTTGTTAGTCTAGGATGAGAAGGATTACTCAACCAAGACTGTTGAACGATGGTGAACCACGGTAGTTTTTCTGTGGTTCGCTATCAAAGACCGCTTGAATTTTTTCGGTTCCATCCATCGAGGCCTTAGTCAAAGTTCTTCTTGATGTGGCATAATTTCAGTAGTACTTTCTGACTAAATCAAGATTTGCTTTCGTTGCATGGGTGCCTACTTCATCTCCGATGGAATGAGTGGTGCCGTGATCTCTAACTTATCGGATACTTTTCAGCACTAGGTAAAAGCTTCGACCCCTCCCCTCACTATTTTTGTGGAAATCTTATCTTCAGGTGTTATTTAAGGCAGGTTTTATTCATTTACTGCTTGTTTCACTGCTCCAGCCGATAAATTATCATTGGTATCAGGAACTCCTATGAAACGCTTGCAACCACAGATTTTGTTGAAATAGCCTAGAGGGAATGCATTGCATATATCAAAGAGTAGTTGTCAGATTTCTTGTCAGTGCCTCAAATAGTCCCAGTGTACGGAATTTCAACGAATCTATTTTTTCTGATAAATCTGTGGAGCCAGAACTTTCAACTAGTGCCCATTTTCTTTTGGCAGCATGTTGTGACTAAATTCTGGTATCTTATAGTGATGAAGCATGAAGGAGAAGGGTTCTATTGAATAGCTTGAACGCTCGGATCACGAGGCTATGATAGAGCGTAATCACAGTAAACGTAATATCGTGATTGGTATAGTGTAAAACAAAGGGAAGAGAACGCCTGAGAGTTCACAGATTGTCAGGAAAGTCTCCCGTGGATCATATCTGAAGTGAACGAGCACATTAGTTTGAGAATTGGTTGAGGAAATTTTTCTGCCGGTCCTCCACAAACTTTGCTTATAGGGCTATTTGGCGTACTGATCACTATTCTGGCATCCGGTTCTTCGAATTTCGGTCGAAGACCACACATATCGTCCTCAGGGTGGTCGGGTAAACATTTCATAACATATGTCTAGGTATGTATTCTGAACATGACTATGATGTTTGTTTCTTCAAATTGGACCGTTAAAGGCAGACATGGATTAAACGTGACGGCGTTGGTATGAGGCGATGGTCCTCGGCCCAAATTCGGAAAAGCAACGCCATAGACTTGACCAGCATGCAGAATGACCTGTTGAAATGAATTTGGAGCCAAATATGTATTTTTGATCCCATCACTCTAGTGAGCGATACGGACGCTTTTCGGTCAAAATTCGTAAAGCAAATGTGTGAATTATGATCAACAGTCCAAATAACCCTCATATGCGAAGTTTCGGGAAGATTGTTTTAAAGAAAATTTCCCCGACCACTGTAGTGCAGTAAGAGGAGTAGTGAAGGAGTATTTATTAGGTCGGCATTTCTGTTGTCGTCGTGGCTCTAAATCATGTTGTTCCTCTGGCGCTATCTTACACATGCACATGTCATTTATTCTTCTGCTTTTTTTTTGAGCGCACCCACTAATCCGATTTTTTCATTAATCGTTCTTTCTGAAAGTACACGTAACCTTTGTGTTTCTGACTTTTCCTCTATTTGCTAACATTTTCGGTAAATTTCATTTCAAGCGCTAGTTAGGTCTTGCCCTCTTTTCTTCGTGTTACAGAGGCGGGGAAACCGCATTAAATTCTCCGGTTGGACTAGCTGGGTAATTGCTCTCAACATTCAACGTCCATCCATATATCATTTGGGCCTTGTAACCCTTGAGTGACTGAATTTCTCGTTCTAGTACTCATATTTATTTTGCTAGATTGATCACAAATAGGACCTTACTTCAAAATTTCGTCTGACATAGGTAGATAAGCCAACTTAATCAATGGTATGGGAGGGCTTCGCCGAAGCTTGAATAGCTGACAACCTATATGTGTCAAAATGCGAAGAAAAGTATCAGATTGATGACCAGCCTCCAAGAAAACATTGCTCCACCGAGTTTCAGCCGAACGGATTGTGTTAACTCCGTCAACCTCATCTCTACCTACCTGTGTCTCTTGAATTCGAAGAAATTCGAGGCATGGATGTTAAAATAATCAGCTTCCCAAATTCTCTCCATAGACGTAGTTTGGACAGAGTTGTCTGAAATGAAAGTCTCTCTCGAACACTGGAGTACCATAAGTTGAGGGTTGCTCTACTTTTCCAAAGGCCAACCTATTCTCTTAAATATAAATATTTCAAGGATTAGTTCTCGCCATTTCAAGAGGCACAGCAAGGCTCTAAACTGGTTTATCCTAGTCTAACACTCTGTTCAATCTAGTAACTAAAAGTTCTCGTTTAAGAGTTGAGATCTACGTTATGTTATTGCCAAAGTCGCCATTAACGCTCATGAACACCATGATCAGCCTCTAACCTTTGATGGTTTTTTATCGAGGACCATGCAAGAAACCCCGTTTCCTTTGTGGATAGGTCCTTTATGCGAAGGTCTGACTAGGAATCTACCTCGCAGTTTCGCTACTCTTGAGAGTTTTATGGTAAACTGATTCTTCCATCCTCTCTGGTCTGGTAAACAGTGATTTTGAATTTTGGCGGCACTGAAAACCTGCGAACAAACATATGGCCCTGTGAAGAGCCACTATACTCCATTCCATCGTTTTCGCTATTATTGTGTATTCAACTACGCTGAAATCCTCCGTTTAAATTACTGTTGCAGTGTTAGTTTCTTTTTTTAAATGATGTCACGGAGGTCACTATAAGTTCCAGCCGCTTTTCAGCGTTTTGGCTAATTGGTGCTATGTGGGTTTTTTGAGAGGAAAGCATTCTGGAGGACATATTTTACCACAAAAATCTGCGCAGGTCGGTGTTAGAGCGCAGAGAATTCGTGAAGTACAAATTTGAGAACATTTCGACCTCTTCGAGGACTCTATTTATTGTTATTACAGAAAGTACAACGTTTACCCAAATATAATCGGTGAATTTTATTTACGTTGTCTCCTCTGGGCATCAAAATCCTAATGAACAGGTTACCTCATTCAGTTGTTTAGAGGCGGATTTTGCAGTGACAATTTTCCAGAAGGCTGAGTCTGTAGAGGCTTCGTAGAGTTTTCAGACGAATGAAGACTATCGTTGGCATTTACGATGTTGTCTTCTGTGCTACTTTATCTGCTTAGTACGACACTGTCCTGGTTTAATCTGTGTAGTGCTTAAAGTGGCATCGCTGATAATCACTCAGCTGCGTAACCCTGTGCTAGGTACCAATCATTTTTCTATTCTTCACGTTTAAAGGGCATCCGGTGTTGAGTTTTCTGTTTTGTAAGTTCGTCTCTCATTTGTGTACTCTTAATTGTTGCCCTCTGCCATTAATGTCTTTCAGCCTAATTGTCGGAGACGCATACGGTGAAGGTCTTCGAACCTCTCGCGGTTATCAATCGAAACACCTTTTTTCCGTGCATTGAAAAAGATTTCTCTGTGTTCATTTTCTTTCGTCGTCGTTGGATATTCTTTGCAATCATGAATACTACATCTTAGTGGAGAGATTCTGCCCAGTATTACTTATCCTCATTTCATCCGCTTTCGGGTTTAGCTGTAGGTGGTAAGAATGTGTTGAGCCGCTTTGCTTGGATCTTTCAGTTTCCCTTCAACGGTATCCATGGTGTAGCATATGGCACTTGTTAGTCGTTCTCGAAGCTTCATCGGTACGCGTATAAATAGTCGAGCAGTCATCAGATTTAATTGCTACATTTTTTTCAAAAACGTTTCTTACAAACCAGTTTCCATAAAGCCAGCGTGCCTGTAGAACTTGGAAGAATTGAGTTGGAGTACCCTTCTGCACGCAATCTATTCCACAGAGATAGCCATCCTATGACTATATTTATTTCTCCGACTTATTTTTACTTCATTTTGCCCCATTGATGTATTTATAGATCGAAAAAATTCAATCAGGTAGGGCTCGTCGTAAGGACGATCAGCGATTTTCTAGGCGGCAGGATGGCCCGAAAAGTAAACCATCCTCAGCTGCAACTTGTATACCACTATTGAGAAATGAGTCGTCGAGATTCTTCGTCATCGTGGAGTTCTTCGATCTCGATGTTAAGTGCACTTATTTTTATATATAGCACTTTGGGTGAACTCTATTGAGGAAATTGGTATTTGAAGAGGGGGTGTCACATTCGCGCGTTGCGCCATCCGTCGGAACAAACGCGAGAAAAATCGCGTCTCTGTCAACGTGTACCTTAGGGTGGTCACTTCACTGTGACTTTTAGTCAATGTCGTAAAATATGTAACCTTATATTGACCTTTGTTTTTCAAATTATTTTTTGGCAGTAGGAGCGGTATAGAGGACAAGTAAAAATGCCAATAAAACTGTGTTCTTATCGGTCTTATCATCTCGTAATGTACTTACTTTTTTCATTGTTCGAGTTACAGTAGTGAATCGCTGGTGAGAGTCCCCGTACTATTTGCCTTTAATGAGCCGCCTTAGGAACGGTGAATAGCTGACGGGAGGAGCCATTGTGCTTTTTTATGCGTCATGTTCATGCTTACTTTGTTACTGTTGTTGGCTGTTGTTCGCTGTTTTTTCCCTGTTTATTCTTATTATTTGAATGTTCCACTTCATCGTATTGAATACCATCGAGTTCGAGTCACTATCCCCTCTGAGACTCCAGTATGCTAGTTTGGACTCCGTCTCAGAAACAAAATGCATCTCTTCCAAGGTACCCTTATTTTGCCTTGACAGTGCTGTCTTGACAGCGAAGGATTTCATTTCAATAATAGAAGCGTTATCTCCCGTCACTTTTCATCGACAGCCGCCCCAGTTCTGCAGCAGAAATTGTCTCACTGGTAATTTTGGAGCTAAAACGTCCATAGAAAGCATTCTGTCCCGCTGTGTGTGAATTGAATTGATTTTTCAAAGTTTTGTGTTAATTGCAGGTGCACTTCTTTGGTATCTACTGGATTCCGAGCTTCTAAGTTCTCATAACGGTAGTCTTATTTCCTGTTAATCTTCACAGTTCTCCTTTGCGAACCCTTTCTGAGAGCGTAGTATGGCTTCTCGAATTTTCTCTTGATCGTCATGTTTTTCTCGGATCATTTTCCTTTTTGCTCATCAACACGCAAAGGCGCGTTGGAGAACAATGCACTAATTAAAACAAACGAGCCGCGAGCACAAGAACGAGGATAAAACTAGTGCAGTAAGCAAACATGAGACAGACTAAAAATTTCGAGATGAGTAGTTCAATTAGCTGCGAGCTTCTTGCTGTTCTGATATATGAAGGGTTATTGATTATTGAAAAAAACCAACATGCCCAGATTAATTATCACTTGCTCTTCGAACGTATGGCTCACCCTTCAGCCTCTCAGCTTGCCGGTGCGGGGAGAAATTCCCGGCTCGGGAAGCACGACCATGCGTCCCAGATTGGGAAGTTATAGTTTGTTCTCATAAATTATAATATTGGGGATTTGAAGTTGAAAGAACTTGGATGCAAGGCCTCCTTTTAGAATTTCTTTAAATTATCTTCAACTTCCAGTACCGGATTGGTGTATGGTGGATTCTGTAATCTCGTGGTTTCCACTCTCCCTGATTAATCCTACCGTAGGATCAACGGTTTGAACATAAGACTGAGTCGCTCTCCAGTAATTGCTCGTATTTCCATTCCATATTATTCCTTAAGTGGAAATTCCTCCATTGGCACTTCCGCGCCGATATCCGCACACATGTGTGGAGAGGACAGTTTTGGCGAGAACTTTCTTTATCGATGTTTTCCTCGATTTTTTTCTTCTAATTTGTGCATTGTAACAACAAGTGAATCTTGGGTTTGCGTCGACAGAAAAATGATCGGCACTATTCAACTTAACGGACTCCAGTCCTCGATTTTTTCAGTTGTCGAAACTTGCTGAAACTTTGCACAGTGGGTAACTGAGGACGCTGATCACGAATCTGCTGTCCGTTTTTCACGTGGGTGGTATCGGACCATCCAAATCGCTACTTGGGTGGTCTAGCCAGCATCACCGATTTCGATTAAACTTTGCCTATGGGGGTTCCCTGGCGTCCTGAACACGATTGTGAAGTCCGTTCTCGAAATGACGGCCGAATGCGGTAGTCATAGGTGAGTCGCACCAGGTAAGGTCGGTAGGTACCCACCTATAACTACCGTATTCGGCCGCCATTTCGAAAACGGATTTCGTGTCCAGGACGCCAGAGTACCCCCTAGACAAAGTCCCAGCGAAATCAGTGATCCTGACTAAACCACCCAAGTAGTCGATATGGGTGGCCCGAGACGACCAGGTAAAAAACGGACTTCAACATCGTGTTCAGTACCCCAAATAACCCCCATAGGGAATGTTCAGCGAAATCGGTGATCCTGATTGGACCACCTAAGTAGCGATTTGGGTGGTCCGGGACCATCCGCGTAAGAAGAACGGAAGACAGATCGTGATCAGCGCCCTCAATTGCCCCCTGTGCAAACTTTCAGCGAATTTCGAAGAAAATCGAGGACTGGAGTTCGTTAAGTTGAATAGTGCCAAATAATCAACTTTATCGAAACAAACAAGACAAGAACTCCTCCCACTGTTGAAGCTCTATATACGCACGTAATTCCGGCGAAGATTTAACGAAGAAACTTCGAATCGTGTCCATTTTCGTCATCACAGATTTGTCCGCTTCGAGCCTGTGTCTTGACATAATCGCTGGACACATTATTATAAATGTTTTTTTCTGGACCAGTAGGGGTGCAAAGTTGGTAGTCTGACATTTCCCACCAGGTGCCGTATGCTCGTGTCTTAAGAAACGATTTTATCGGAGGGCGTCCATTTGTCTACCGTAACCCGTCGTTAGCTTAGTGATTTTTTTCGTGAATAACAAATTTATACCCTTGACATTTTTTACCTTTTATATACGTTCTCCTGCAAGAACTATGGAATAGACATGATGTCGTGTCGATTTTAACCCTTATACAAACCCGCAGACGTAATTTGCCAGCCCCTCTGACCGAATTTGCACCGAGTTCGCGCCAAGGGCCGCATTGACGCAAAGTCGGGGCGAGGCGCCTTTCGCGTGCTCTGTAATGGCGGATTACGGTGGACAAATGGACGCCCTCCGATAGAATCGTGCTTGTCTCGTGTCTCCCGGCAGGGCGAAGGGCGCCCATCGCCCGGCCGGGAGAGACGAGCATACGGCCCCAGATTACCAAGTGATATCAAACCCACGAGGGATGATGTCCACACATGCGGACGCGCGCGCGAGTGCGAAGACTGCTGCCCGCCGTCGCGCGCATTGCGCGCGAAAGCGCTGTCGTCGTGAATGCGTTAAGAGCACGCCAGATTGACGTCTCGAAACATTAATTCTTCAAATTCATATTCTGCACTCTATAATAAGGGAATCTGCTCGATTAATCTTTTCGTAGGAGGGAAGAGTTGGACATGAGACTCAGTAGCTCTCCTGTAATTTCTCGTATCTCCTTCCGTATCATTCCCTGCTGAATTCCTCTACGAGAAGGCTTGACGTCTGTGGACGATTAGATTTGCAAATTCATGTCGTGCACTTTATAATCAGGGAGTCTACTAGGCCAATCTAATCATATAATCAACGGTTTGAACATAAGACTCAGTTGCTCTACTGTAATTTTTCATATTTCCATTTCGTATTATTCCCGTTTGATGTTAATTCCTCCAAAATCCCAAAGGATTGACGTCTGTAGCGCATTAGCTCAAATTCATGTTCTGCACCTTATAATGAGGGGCATAATGAATCTTATCCCGGTATCAGTGCTGGCAAGAAAATCCCCGCTCTCTTCATCGGTCTGTTGTAGTCGCCGTGCGTTTTCCACTGTAATATTTCACCATTCATTTGTTTTCTTACTCGTCGAAAAAAATGCTTTTTAGGTATGGCGCTGGCCGGTCCCTCCTCTACGGAGGTAGGGAGATCGCCTTCGAGCTCTTCCGCTAGCTCGGTTCCTCCTCCTGAGGACAAGCTGAGACTGGTAGGTTCTTTGTTATCTAATTTTACTGAGCGTTGGAAAATCAAGGAATTACTGCGGCAATGCTGCTTGCGCTCCTTCAAATGTTGCATTGCACATAAATTTCCTCAGAAATGAGATTTTTGTGTTTGATTGTTTGTCATTTGCTTTAGGTGAGTTTCATTGGAGGAGAGACGATAACGTTTGATTGGAAACCGGACGATCCTCAGAAAAATAGCGAATTAGTATCAATTCTTTTCGAGGTGATTGGGTAAGTTCTAACTTCTTATCGTATTTTCTTTTTTCGTCTATTTGTTGGAAGGCGTTAACGTAGGACAATTACTTGTACGGAGGTGATGATAACGAAGGCTGCTATCCAACAGCTCATTTTTCTCTCTTCTATTCAACTAAATTCATTCATGTTGCTCCATAACTCCTTTTTTTCATTCGTTTCTCTTTTGTTAGATCCGATACAATTCCATTAAATTTTAGCTGCGCTCCTAATACTTGCCTACTTCAAGTCTTTCGTTTTGTAGGCTGTGCATCAAGCGCCTTCCATGCGCTCTGCCAAGCGTTTTAAATCAATTGGAGAACGGTTCTGCCACTTTTAATAACGTCGACAAGACCAATCTGGAGGAAGTGCGAGTTGTGCTTGAGGATTTCAATAAAGTAGCCGCCCCGTATGCAAAACTGGTTAGTTTCTTCCCCATTCTCCTTTTCTTTGCTTTTTTTCTTTTGTTCTTGCGATTGTGAAAGGGATTGCACTAGATGGAAAGGGTGGACTTCAGGCAATCTGATTTTTAAAATATCGCCAAATTGTAGATTTTTCACTTTCTTTCTTGTTATCCGTACTGTTGTGTTTGATTTTAGTGGAAAGGCCAGACTAATCCGGCATTCGAGTCATGGAGTCAAGATAGAGCGGATGTTGACCTGCTTACTGTGATATGTAGTCTTTCGTTCAGCAGGTAATAATAATTTTGGCTAGGTGACCGTTATTTCAGCTCAATTCGTGTTTAATTTCAGAGCTGTCGCTAATCCTCAACTTCTCAACAATCATTATGCTCCCTTTAGCAGTGGTGTAAGTTGCGGTTTTTCGTGCTAGCTTGAGATATATCTTCAGTAATTTTTCTTACAGGTTTATGGCGAGACATCGTATGAGCAGATGCAAATGATTATTGATCAAACAGTCTTTCGTGAATCTGATGTTTTCTTGGACTTAGGATGTGGAGTTGGCCAGCTAGTAATGTACGTCGCAGGAGGAACAAAAGTTAGTGCAGCAGCCTGTTCTGTTTTGCACGCGTTAGCTTTTCTGTGCTTATGTGAGGCTCGGACTTTGATTTTGTTGGTGATATTTTTTGCGATTTCTAGGTGAAGAAAGCCGTAGGTATCGAAATTAACGATTTGCCTGCGAAATATGGAGCAGCTATGAGCGAGGACTTTTCAAAGTAAGAACGATCGCCCAAAAATTTATTCGTGTGCGGACAACAGTTACGCTATTTAGGTGGATGAAATGGTGGAAGAAAAAGTGTCGCCCTTTCCAACTTATTCACGGCGACATGCTTGACGAACGCTTCAGGAGTTTGATTACTCAGGTAATACTCATATCTACTTTCAGAAGAGAAGCCTCCCTGTTCTCATCTTTGTGTGTATGTTGTGTCGATGAACTGCTCTAATTCTTTGCAGATGTAAAACTCTCAAATTTCTCTAGCTTTGAGTTTAGGAGGCGACAATAATCTTCATCAACAACTACGCATTTGAGCCAAGTCTGGATTTGCATATTAAAAATATGATAGCTGATTGTCATGTTGGCACTCGCATTATTTCCACCAAGGCGTACGCCACCGGCACAAAACGGGTCAACATGCGCAATCTTGGAGGTATGATCAATGTATACATTTTTTTCAATTTGGTGCTGCTGTTTTCACTGCACAAGAGTTTGTGATTTGATATCTGCAGATGTGGAATCCATCATGGAGGTTACCCAACTGAAGACCGTTAAGCAACCTACGTCGTGGACACCAAACACTGTGCCTTACTTTCTCCACACCGTTACTCAGAGCAAGGTACGTTCATATGTGCGTCAATTTTTGTGCCGTGTCTTGCATTCCTTATCACCTTCTGCTGTTTGCAGCTGCTTTTCTTTACATTTTTTTCCGTCGAGGTACAGAACTTTTCTAAGCTCACTGCATATTGAAATCCATTTGGTTTGAAACGGACAATCTGTGACCTCCAACAGTTTTTTCTTCGAAATCTGTAACTGTTGTCGATGCAGTATATCGTATAGCTTGAGTCGCTGTTCAAAGGAAGACAGCGCGCGAAGCGTTCTTAGAAAGCATGAATCCTTAATCTATAGTTAAGCTCTTCCGCTTCTTAGTAACAGCGTCAGCTTCCTACCAAACTCTCCGACTGGTAGCCGTTTTTAACAACAAGTGCCTCAATTTCCTTGGCCAGCAAAGAATTCTTCGCAGATCTCATCTACTAGCAAAATTCAGTGTTTAATTCAGCGTAGTTAGGTTATTGTGAAGGCGATCTAGTGTCGAAAGTCTTTTGAAATTTTATCTTTCTAGTCAAATGTCTGCGTTTGATTTGAACGCTTTTTCTTCTGTTTCTTATTCCCTCAGTATCTGCTGCTGCTCGTTACCCTTGTTGTTGGTATCGGTTTTATACCTACTGGAATTTGCAGTTCAAACTCCTATGATTCAACCGCTTTGAGTCTGCATTCGTTTTCCGGCACCGTTCCGTTTTCTTGAAGGAGATTTAGGTTTTTTTTGAATTGTCTATACATACCATTTCCTCAAACAGTGAAAAAGTCATACGCCTACGCCTCTTCCCAATGGAAATGATATATGAGCATTTCTTCGATGTTTAAATTCCCACCTTTCCTTATAGATCTTGCTAATTGGCACGTGATTTCTGTCACCTAATTATACGGCTTCCCCCTTACATTTTACTTAATTTCAATTGAAAGTACCGAATACAGGTCTCGGGAATTTTTTGATAGTGATAGTTCTTGTTTGGAAAATTTGATTCGATCAATATTGCAGTGTCTTTCAGTTTAGCATCCTTGAGCTATTGGATTGGGGTGGTCTTTGAGTTGTTATAGTGAGATAGAAAGAAAAAAGTTTAATCAGGCATTTTGCAGCGCAAAGGCGTTGTACCGAAGGGGGACTCTTTCGCTCATTCTGAAGTGGCTTGACGGACACCAATGTCCAGGCTGTAAGGCGATTCTTTCTCAAGTATAGGTTGCATCTGCTTCTTTTTTGTTTCGCGAGCTCACTTGCTTTAAATGTTGACTGACCTGGTTCTATATTTGTTGCATTCTATCTACTGCTCTTCGTTTTCACCCATTTTCCATTTGAATAGTGGTGGCACTCTCAGATAAAACTAGGGTTGAGGCATGGGTTGAAAAAGCAGTGCACCCAAAATTTCAGACAAACGCATATTGCTTGCGAGTTTGCGCAACTGTGGGATCTGTTAAGGCGCGAAGTTCGTGTGCCGCAGATTCAGTTCTTCCGTGTCACCATCCAACGGCAGCATCGAATCGTGCATAGTGCATCAGCCATAGATACGTCATTTCGAGAGAAGTTCGCGCATCGGACCACCAACATCGATCGGGCGATGGATAGGGGCGCAGTGCGGCCGCGCTGCGGTCGGCAAGATGCGAGAGAAAATCGACTGGTGGTCGCCTGTGCCGCTAGTCCGACGGCCACTACGTTCTATTGCACATAGTAGCTAGGAAATCTCGATTCAGAACACCCTTCAGGGACCATTGACATCCTGCGTTGTTATTGAGTACGTGCAGCAACTCGGTAACTGCGTCTAGCCGTAAGTGCTGCAGTGCCAGCTGGGACCACATTCGCGACAATTTTTCCTGTTTGTGCAGGCGAAGAGCTCCTGCACAGTAAATCAATCTATACAACCAATACTTGTGAGGTTCTTGGTAAGGGAGTGGAGCAGCCATAGCGTGACTCTCCCCATCTAGTATGCGGCTTGCACGTTAATTGTGCTCTAAAATTAGTTACTTCCTTAGTTGTCTCTGGGGGCTATATGCAGTTATGAAGAGGTTTCTGAGATACGGAGTCCGTCCCACGGATGCGTGCTCAAGTAGCCTGATTCCCAGCTAGCATGGATAAGTCACTAGTCGGCAAATCTCTCTTTTCCATGACTTACAACGACCCTCAACATTTTATCTTGCCTCGGTAGAAATCAGTGACATTTAGCTGTCACTCATTCCCAAGAAAAAAACATGATCTTTGTTTTGCTGATTGTTTTTTTTTCTGTCACTACGCGAGTTTCTAAACCGTTGAGTTTCATTTCATTTTTCTTTTTTTCATCGATGGCATTTATCTGTTGATTGTACTGATTTATCCGTTGCTTCGATCATTATCTGTGCAGTCTTTTGATCTTCGTGTAGCTGGTAATTACGTTCATCCGGCCTTATTACTACCAACCGTGAGATGGTGGTGATATGCGCTTTTTTGGTGTTCCAGAAATTCCAGAGTAAGTCTTTCCCTAATAATGTTGCTTCTTCTTATACTTTTTGCATTACAATCACCAGTTTGATGAATTCATGATAGTTCAAGGTATTCGTGCTATTCATGCTTCCGGTGTACTGATAATCTGCTTGTGCACTTCCAATTAGAGCTTGAGTATGATAAAAACTGTGAGTAAGGAAGCACGGTCTCAGCAGAAGCTATCATATTAAGCTTTCCTGCTTTCAAAGTGCCTGGGGAAACAGTAAAAACTGCTGGTTGAATAGAGGATGCCTAGTTCTGCATAAGATGTTGTAAACCATAGTACAGGAGTGATGAATGCTGGTATATATAATGCCCTCAAGATTCTTCTTCATTTACAGCTTTTAAGCTTTTTGTCATGTGTTCTAAGTTTCCTTGAGGACACTTAGGCGTTTTGGAATGTTTAGCAGTGGGATATGCAGGATAGTTTTTCTGTCAATAATCCGATTTTCACCGGATTCGTTAATGTTTTCACTGACGCCGGCTTCCATAGTTTTTGTTGATCGTCTAAAAGAAGATTTTTGGAGACGTTTACTCACGTTTAATTAGATTTTCTAGCGCACAAGATGCTTGTAAATCATTGTTTTCCGTTTTCTTGTACAGCAGTCTAACGCTGTCTAGCGATCATATCTTGGTCTGCGAAGGTGAGAATTGAAGGGAATTACCTATTGCTTTGCTTTCCATGCTGATCAATCTATATTTTTTATTCCACAACGTTTTTATCCCGATCAGTTGCGGGATAGGTCTTTCTTGATAGTCGCCGTGTCTTTTATTATGGTGCATCCTCCGCTTCGCTGAAGGTGCCATCCACACTGCCATCTAGAGACCCATGTGGGATGGTCTTATCATCGATAGCATTAGGTTCTTAGAACCCAACTCTTCGCATGCGACCATTGATCAATCTTATGGTTGTGACTGTTTTCCTCCGTCAGCCGATCTGTTGCCCGGGTCCGACGCTGGAACAGATACACTTCCTAGCTAGTTCTAAGCTAGGCGAGTGTTTCCGCTTTAACACATTCACGACGAAGGGGTATACGCGCGCAATGGACGCGACGGCCGGCTGGCTCTTTGGAACGCGCGCGCGTGTCCACGCGTGTATGTGTTCAGGAAGAGTCCAAATTCAGGAAGAGCCCAAAAAACTGTGCATGATGTTATAAAAGGCTGAGTGATAGCTTAGGGAGGGATGTTGCGAAGAAAAAGGTTAGGTTGGTCGATACGCTCTGTTCGAGTTATGAAAAATATGTTGTTTATTTCGATTTAACGATAAGAAGTGTTCTTGGCTGAATTTTGTTGGCTGATATAATTGCACTCTACTTTTTTGCTTTGTCTAACTGTTCCATTGAAGTTTGACTCCATGTCTGATACTCATTCCTGTCCTAGAAGTTTTTTAGTTTATTGTGTTCCAAGAATGCGAAGAATTGTTCTCTAGTTAATTTTAATAAACCCAATCATTTTCGTGCGGACGCAATCCTAGTATTGACTTTACCTTGTAGTCTACGATTCCAGAAGCACAATCAATAAAAGTCGTCGCCAAAGAAAGTTCTGGGCGGAACACTTTTCTGTCCACACATATGTGTGGACATAGTCCCACGCGCCCCTTCGCTGTCCACACATATGTGCGGACGCCGTCGTGAATGTGTTAAACATGATTGAACCATTATGATCGAGATCGTGGGCCTAAGTTCATAACTTCTCGGCCATCTCGCCCTTTGCTGGTGTTCCTACATGATACGATTCATACGTTAACGCGCTGACGACAGCGCCTGTTTCGCGTGTCTGCTGCGTGGGATCAAGCGATTTTCTACCGCGCTGATGCTGTGGCATGATGTCTCTATACTGCGAATTTTTTGAAAATGGAAGTGAATAGTAATTCTCGAAGACTACATATACAGTTCTGTAATACCGGAGATTGTGACTATTTCTTTTTTTTGCAATAAAAATAGAAAAATAACAACTGGGAGCTTTTAGAATTTCCTTTTTCCCTATCCAGGTTAAAAAGAAATTGTCATTTGCTTACTGTTTATTATTTGTTTATTCTAATAACCAATATTTGTTTAATTTGTGTGATTGGGTAAACAGTATTTCTTTGCATTTAATTGTTTCTTGCAATAACCAATATTTGTTTTTACTTGTAAAGAAAACTAGTGTACAGTCAAAAATTCCAGTAAATCAGAAGCTAAGAGTCATTTTCATGGACCACGCTTCCTATAACAATGTGCAAAGGTCTGAAGAAAGTGGCACAAAAACATCCTCCGAAATTCTGAAATGTGTCGAGAAGAATACGATACAAGACTGTGGCGTGACATAACTCCACACTGTCGTCAACGTGTTGACATTTTCTGAAATCACTGTTGAATAGTATTACCTCTACGAACTGCTTCAGCTGATCTCTCTTGTTTAATATTGTTCAATTGACAAGACAGTGTGTGCGATCAATGCTAGCTGTGTTCTCAGTTTCCTTGAAATATCTAAATGTTCTAGAATCCCAATGCAAGTTTCTTCTGAGGATATGCTCCCAACTTTTCACCAGGGCTTGGAACTACTTTTGCTTATTTTTAATAGGTGACCTTAGTTTTTCTTTTGTTGCATTTTTTGAAAACCGTTGTTCACTTTTTTCTTTCTTTCACCTATTACTAGTTGTTTTTGTGCTGAGTAAGCTCCCATTGTTGGTTCAATCAGTGTGAGGGTGAAGAATTAGGATCCTGTAGGCACGGAACCGTACGATTTCCGCCTTAACGGCTGCGTGAAAATTCGAAGTGCTTTCGTTCGTTCTCCTGTACTCTCTCTTCTGCCATAAAAGTTTGATTTTAGATGATGAACTTTTTCTCTCAAAGGAAGAATGGCGGTGGTGACCTTTCGCGTTCCGTTTCGTCATCAAGCAAGTCTGGCTCCCGTTCTCCGGATAGCATTGTATGTTCACATCTTGAGCACGTCCTTGTACGTATTCTTTTGAACGCAATCGTATTTAAGGAGCGAAGCAGACCTCCGAGAAGCGATTCCGCCAAGGTGGAGGATGGCGATGAGGCACACGCTGACAGCGATTCGAAAGCGTACGTTGTTCGGCTCCTTAACGTTTGTAGCCGTGAAACTTTCATCGTACTTTGCACATTTTTGTAGTCACGGTCCGACGACACGAAATCGGTGGAAGGTCTACGTCAATCAGTGCGAGGAAAAGAAGAAAAGAGTGAGTCTTCTGATCGTTATGCTGCTTTTCACGTTGGTGCGATCTCTCGGAGATGCAAGAATCGTTTGGCATTAACTACTGTTACACCCTTTTCAGGGCTCACCGATGCCAGGCAGTCCGCGGTGGAATGAAGCCGATACAGACTATGTGCCGCCCGGCGTGAAAAAACCGCGAAAGGCTGGTTACCACCACCTCGCGGCCACTTCGCATCACAAGGGCGAAAGCTCGAAGAAATCTGCTGTTCGTTCACGGGTATATCTCTTGGGGTTATGTGTGATGTACCAGTTGCTCTAACCCAGACTGTCTTTTTTATCTGTCTCCTTTCTAATGACCTCCTGACTTCAGCCGGCGGCCGTACGTGTCTCCGAGGATGCACGAGAAGGTATCGAGAAGATGCATGCGCTCATATCGACGCCACGTCCCGTGGATACGAACGTCGGCGAGGGTCTTGTTCGTGTCGATCTACCACACGAAGTGAAAGACGAACAACAAAAATTATATGCCGAAGGTGAAGAGCTGAACAACGGGAAATCCGTCGTGCGCATTATCGACAAGGAAAACGAATTTGTTCTGTCGCTAAAGAACCCGCTAGAACGCATAGCATGTGAGTGTTTTGTTTCCATAAGTACTGCTTACCCTCTGTGCAATTTCTATGTTTACAGTGCAATTCTATAAGAATTGTTTGGCTTTCATGGAGTACATGGCGTCGCCAGCTTTTCGTCAAGACGTTGAAAAGGATATTTCGTATGAAAGGGTGAGTCGCTTCCGTTTCCAACCAGAGCGTTTTAAGCTCTGTATGTTAGTAGAGTTTTCGGTCGAACTCCCATTTCGCTTTTCGGTGCTCTTGCTGGCACGGCTAAATCTAGGGAAATGCCTGTCGGAGTGGCCAACCGTATAGATCGATAATTTAATCCAATATCGACTATAATTTGAAAAAGTATTGTTTTTCTGTAAGCATGAATTACAATTTCCCGTCGAAAATGTGCTGCCTGAGATTTCATTGGCATACATGATTTCTGTTGCAAAATGAAGATGCCAGTGACTTTCCTTAAATATCGTAGTGTTCATTTTTACCGCGATATTCTGGTTTTACAACTATTTATTGCGGGTTTCTGCTATGTGGGCTAGAAATAGGTGTTATAATGATTGTGCTGAGATCGTGGCAAAAATCACGGCTCAGATCCTATCCTATCCGGTTCACTGTGTGTTGTAGACCATTACGCAGGTTCGAATTCCGCCTGGGATTCGAACCCGCATACACATTTTTCGGTGATCTTAGTACCATCATCACAACCTCTGTTTACGTTTTGTTTTCCTGATCTGATCCACTTAGTGTGTTCCAATATAACTATCTGTAAAGTTTCCACAACATTGTAAGAAAACTGTATCAGTTCAACAAAATTTGAAAAAAATGTGTTCAAGTTGTGCAGGAGAGAATTTAGGCCCGAAAGATGGAGCTGGAAGAGAAGGTGCGACAGACGAGTATGCTGGTAAGCAACGCAAGAGCCGCGGGCGTTTCCGCGTTATTCCAGCGTCTGAACGATCTCGGAATGAGTGACGTCGAAACACCGACGGAATTGCTTCAGGGGTTGGTATTTTCCAGTGCCCCACTATTATATGTCGAATGATCATATGTCTTTCAGTTCTAAACAAATTGTTGCTCATCACAAAGAGCTAAATCAAAAGGTGTCCTGTTTTGAAACCGAGGTATGTAAACTATGATGTCATTTTTCCCATTTATCCTCCATATTGTTTGTCGATTTAAGGTTGCAATGTTGGAGGGACGAATACGGACCAGGCCATATGGTGACAAAATAGTAGAAGCACTTCATTGTAAGCGTTACACTTTATTCGGCTGCAAATTATTGGACTTTTGCGACCTTAATGTATGATATTCCAGCCTACGGAGACGGTGATGTGAATATCGACGATATTATCCAGAATGTAACCGCTCAAGCCGGCGGTGACAGTGCGGCAGTGGCACTCCGCCTCGAATCCGAAAACGAAGGAGTCGAGGGGATGTTGCTATCGCCCGGTGGAGGAACTTCTAGCACTGCTACTGCCACGCATAACACCGCTGCTTCTCGTAGACCACGGCAGCGACCGAGGGCTGGACCTGGTGCACGAGGAAAGGGAAAGTCTGAAGAGAACTCGGAGGAAATGCAGCGCCAAATCAACGAAATCGTACAGGCGGTCAGTTGCTCATTTTCATTTTCATGGGTAGAGACCACGCTATGACTGAAAAGTCTTGCCCCAGTTTTTGTTCATATTCAAACATCGCGAAGTTCTAGTTTTATTGTCGCTTTCGCGGGTTACTACTAATTATATTAGAAGATGATGTTGTAGAGGTAGTACTAGGACAGGCGGTACTTCAAACCTGCAATTGAGAGGAGAGTCGCCGGCTCAATTATGTAGTGGTCTAACACATGGTGTCCAGATAGGCCTAGACGCGGGATCGATTCCCGCCTGAGCAGCGGTTTTTGCGATGATCCTAGCACCATCTTTACAAAATGCCAGATTTTTGTATTCAAATAATTGTAACTTTTTTCATGGTAACGGTTGGTAAAATAATGGTTGTCATAAACTTGTCGAAAATATGGCCTTGTAACTAGAACTGTAATGTTAAGGTAAATTGAACGGAGGTGATGCCAAGTCGGGATAAATTAGGAGTGGAGAATAAGAATATTCGGGTGAATTCGAGCAATTTTTCTTTCGTGAGAGTGATTTTTTCGTTGGTAGGGAAAACCAAGTTGAGTTTACAAAACGTGACAGTGCCTTTTCGGAACATATTGGGCGATAAAGGTGAAGGTAAAGATGCTGGGGTTGATCAGTGCATGGTGAGTGCGTATTTGGCCTGTACGATGACTTGCGGGGTATAATCGCATTTCCAAATCAGTGCCTTTATCTTCCCAAACAAGCGTGGTACCAACTTCCCAGACCACGGAGCGATTGAAGGGTTGGTTAGCCCGGGCGCGGATCGATCACTCGACCATGCGGGTGTCAGTAGCGCCTGCTATCACTGCACTACGCGTATACGTTGGACAGTAGCAATGTTTATGGAAAATTCCTCTAAGAATGTGTGTGATTGTACTTGGGATAGTTTGCATTTAAGGCTCTGAAAGTGGACAGCGCAGCTAAGGAGAAGGAACGCCGTTCGAGAGGAGCCGAGCGTCCTGCTCGTAGGACCGGAGCGATGAGCAATAGTACGGATTCGGTGGTCGTGCCGTTGCAACGGTCGACTCCTTTCACAATGGCACCGCGACGAGATGAAGTTGAGGTTGAAAGTACGGCGGCTACCAGTGCACCCACAACAACTCCTCAATTGGCTTTCGCAGCCACAACACCATGATGAACGGGTAATGTGTTTGACTTATAGTCGTGATGATTTAATGTGTCGTCATTTGTCCACTATACCTCGTTACCATTGTTTTTCGCACACAGTCTCTTCATATAAGCTCTTTCAAAATGTTCTCGTCTTCATGTGATTGATTCTATGAGAGAAATCCCTGTTTGGATCTATGTCAGTCTATCCTAGCACGTGCCTTGTGATGCGCGTAATTATCTTTCGTTTGGAGCATTTTCTTCAAAACATTGCCACCTCTCAGAGTACTGCCTTTTTGTTCCCATGGTCTCATTAGCAATATAATCACTGTATAGTTGTTACGAGAACATCGAATTATGTAGATCATCCTCTTGATGTTGTGAACAACCAATTCTTAATTGGTGATTCAGCGTTTAGTTGGGATTTATGCGTAGCTAATTCGAGATCTTCAATCCTCTTATTTTCGCTAACTACAACGTAAGTACAATTAGCACAATGCTTGCTAAAAGTAAGTAATTTCTTTAATTCTACGGGTTTGTTGTTGCATATCGGTATGATGGCAGTGCTCTAGTTAACGAATGGGAAGCTGCACTAAGTTTGATGCTCTGATGTGACCATATAATAATTTTGTACATATGGCAATGAAATAAGAGTGAATTATTGATAGCATTTGGTTCGAGTATGGTGGATTTTTCCCATTTTGCGCCTCCTCCTTGCGTAGGAAAGTGAGAAAAAAGAGTGGATTTGTCATCATACCGTTGTGCACAGAGAAATTCTGTTCTGGAGCTGATATCCATGTATAATTTTGAATTTCATTTCTCCAGTTTGTGTTCGATCTATTAAGAATTGAAGTGCAAGTGTAATAGTTCTGTGCAGTTCTAGCATGTGCTCATGTTTCTATTCCATATTTATGCCATTTGTGACTGTCATGAATAGTTGGACATTACCGTGTGGTTTTCTGATTAGAACAGTACGGTTTTCAACCGTCAATACTTCGACGCGGTCGTATTGCCTCCGTTTCTATTTCCTGTTGCCATAACTCTATTTGCAGTGAATTGGGCACATATGGATATTTGCAAGAATGAACTAACATCGCCGTTCAAAATTCCGCACAAAGATAAGGAGAAGCTGAAAGGATCGCCGGCTGTTGCAACGAGGTAAGTTGATCGAGCATTTCGAGATTAGTGGTATAGTAAATTCGAAGTTTCAAAGCATTACAGGTCACCACCAACCGATCCCAATGACAGCCGGGAGTTTTCACAAAAGGACATTCAAACCATCAAAATGCGACAGAAGAAAAGGTGGATATTCTGCTTGTTTGAATGCGTTTGATTTTTACTTTGGTTAGACATTTTTTGGTTATGATAAATGTTAAGGTATGCTGCTGATCAGGCAAGAGAAGCGAAAAGAGCACGCAAAGCGGAGAGCTCTATAACACAGGTATTTGAATCACTTAGTGTTGATATGCCTAAAGAAAAATTGAGTGCATTTTTTTTTCGAAAAAAGGGTAGTAACCATGCATATACGAAATTCAAACGATAATCGCACGTGTTTCTATTTTTTGTAAAATTTGTTGTTTTTTCATTATTTCCGTGATCTTTTCTGTTTTCTCCGTATTCTTTGCCATACTAGAAAACCGTTCGTGTGTAAAAGATGCATACTCATCTGTTACTATAGCTTTTCCTTTTCCTTCTCGCCTTCTCGCTATAACAGCTATTGACCGATTTTTCTTCATGTATCAACCGCGCTTAATTTATTGCATTTCACATTTATCAATCAGAAATTGCAAGTTTTTTTTTCAAATTTCACGTCTCTAATTCAAGCCACCAGTTGAGTCTCTTTCGGAATTTCTCAAACATTCGAGGAAAAACCGTGTCGCTATGTTGAGTTATAATTAAGTTTGTAATTCTTGGCTAGCCTCCTACCGTTTTGCGTTCCTTTCGGAAAACACATTTTATTGATGCAGAACTAGACCTGTAAGTCCCTAAAACCATAATGTCTTTGGGCCTTCATCCTTTGAAAAAAAGTGAGGTAAATATGTTTCCGTTGATCAATTCCCTAATTGTAAGAACGTGCTGCCGTATTCGTGTTCAAGTCAGAACCGCAGAGCCATGATGAATGAGTAGTTAGCTTACACAATGATTTGCGGGGCGCAGACGCTACACCAAGTCATTGTCCCCAGACTCCCCAGACAAGTTTGATCCCAATTTACCCGACCGGAGGGATGGAAGGCTTGTTTAGCCCGAGCGGAGATCGGTCGCTCGACCAGCCAGTAGCACCTCTTACCACTACGAGCCCTTGGTGTAAGCTAGTAAATGTGCGTATACTTTGCCACGGAATAATGACTTCGGTTTTTTTAGACCTGCAAATGTAGGGCATCGAAAATTCCACTTCTTCCTGGTACGCAAAAATCGTGCAAGTGCAGGAAAAGTGTAGGAAAGACTAGCAAGAGTCGCTAACGTAATTGTAACTGCATGGTGGAATTGCTTTTCCATCCACTTATTACGTCCATGAAAAATGTCCATTTCATTGTTTGAATTGTAAAATGTTTCTGTTGTGTTCATAAATTTACCGGACGGATAGATTAGTAGTGGTCTAGTGGCCGAAGTTGTTTCTGGAACTTGCACCCTTTCACCAGACGGAGTTTTACAGCTCTTTTGGCTGTTTACATTGTTGTTTTTTCTAAAGATGTTCGTCGAACGCTCAAGAAGCTCTGTTTTTAGGACCCCTTAGCCGTCGTTGATAGAATATGTGGCGAGATGGCTGCTACACGCGGTAGGAGGGAGCACAGACGTGATTCCGGGGAGCGTGCTCCTCAAGTGGAACAGGATGTCATTCTGTCACGGGAAGCTCTGGAGAAACATGCTATGGACGACACGATGGCTAGAGACGTTAGTTGTAAAATTTAAAATTTTTTCACTCTATTTCATCGACACTTATTTGCTTCTCAAGTGCGGCGGACGGCGTATTCAGCATACCTACTCTCACTCTATCTTAAATCGCTTTTTCAGTTTATCCGTCGTGAATCACTAATGGAGCGTTTGCTGGGTCATAAAATGCTGTACGGTCGACTCGAATCGTACTCCTCAATGGGTTACGTCAAGGTAGAGCCATCACCTGAAGCGGCTGTTTCTAGAGTGAGTTACCGTACTTCAAAGCCTTTGAGCGATTTACAGCATCACCCTTCTTAGGTCGAGCCAGTAGTCAGCAATTCTGCACAGAGAAGGGGACCGCGAACTCCCCCTCTTACTGAGCCAGCCTCCGCCGTCCTATCGAACACTCCGCAACGTCCTCGTGGTCCACGAACTCCTCCCGGTTCACCAGGTTGGAAGCACTAAAGTCTTGTTTTCCGCTATGATATTGTCTTTCTGAAGTGGTCAGGAAATCTTTCCGTTCAGGACCTCGAACGCCTCCACCGGCTGAATCAGCTGTTCCTGCTCAGTCTTCACCAGCTGTGGCACCCACAATGCAGTCCCTACTTGCAAATATAGCGGCGATGGCCGGCACATCGACGAGTCAGTTGGCATCAACACTAGGAGAAGATCTGAATAGAATGGTTGGGAACGTGAATACGGTACGTCATTATTTCTTCTCCGTCTAATCATCGTGGTGCCATTGAAATATTTTTCAGGGTGTGCTGTTGGAGTCGTTTGTGTCGGCGCTACGAACGGCTACGGCACAAAAAGACAATGCGGTCAACGAGCCGGAAAAAACCCCGAAGCTTGCGACTCCGGCTCGAGACATGTCGTCTAGGTTTGTGTTTTTGATAATATTGCTCTTTGTGTACTCGTCGTTCTCGTATTCGTCGCTTCAGTTGCTCTGACGCATCTCAGGTCTGCATCAAACTAGTTTGTTCCGATTCATATCCCTGATATCCGTTTTCATGAATTCTTTTTTGGCCACCCAGATCCTACCTCTATTACAAGTGACTTTCTTTTGCTGACCGTCGATCAGAAATAATGTCCTTTCTGGGCGAATACAGCTGTAGTCATGTCTCAAGCTATTTATGTGAAGTTGCTGCATTTTTTGCTTGGAATCAGTGTCAGTGGTTGGTACAGCTTCTTTCATCAGCATCTTTTTTTTGTTAAGAAAATTCCTACAAGAAATGTTCCGTTGTTCTAGATCCTTGTCTCGTCGCGAGCTCGACGCCGACTCGGTGAAGATGGAGCTGGTTTCGGATTGCTCACTATCTCCGCTGCGTCCTTCATCGCCAGGCAGAGACAGTTCTCCTCTACAGGCGCCTCCACCGCCTCCCATAATAGCTCCTCCGCCACCTCCTCCTGTTCTTCCGCCACCAACAACGACGGCAGCAGCTCTTCCACCACTTCCACAGCAATTCCATAACACCATGGTAAGTACATAGAACTGTGTTTGTGATTCCACCATGGCAGGTCGTTTCAACTGTCGTTAACTTTTTAGGTACCTTTTATGCCGATGCCACCTTCCTCTTTGCCCGTCCCGAACCTCGCTGTGCCACCGCAACCTCCTCTTCTACCGCCTCCATTTCCCATGCTTCCAAACTTCGCTGGACTACCGCCTCCTCTGCCACCGTTCCCTCCACATATCACTGGACATCCAATTGTTCCTCCAGTCGCTATTCCTACGACCACCGCCCCTTCGAATGGCCAACCTACGTCCTCTCAGTATTCAGTGGTTACTCCTGCAAAAAGTGCGCCTCAAATTCCAAACATGACTCCGTTGCCAACACAAAGTTCTGGACATGCTGTCGCTGCCAATGCTCCTGCAGCTTCTAAACCGTCGGTGCAGTCCCAGCCGTTTAAGCCGCCGTCAACGCTTGCTGGGTCCGTGAGCTGCGTCCAAAAGCAAGCCCAGACCGCGACTCCTCCATCAACTGTACAGCCAGCCGAGAAGTCTGCCAATTACTATCTAAAGGATGATAAGAAAACAGACGCTGAGCGCTCTCGCGGTAATTCAACGAACTCGCGGTTCGATCCTATCAGATGGCAAAGTGCGAACCATTCGAGTGACAGTGCTCAGCGAAATGGAAATGGTCAGAAGTGGAACGATCGCATGTTGAATAATCGAGGATGTCAAAGCGGTCAACAGAAGCCAAAACCTGAGCTTTCGAGGGCACCCTCATTGGCTCCACTTCCATCTCAAGTGCAGAAGAGAACTGCTTCTCCATGCCCATCAACTGAAAAAACGATGGAACCGAAGTCAATGGCTACTTCTCAGAGCGTAACGAACACACTGCTGTCTGCGCTTGGTATTGGAACTTCGTCGTCTGCTGCTTCAAAGTCACAGAGCCGTCCACTTGCACATCCATCAGAGGGTAAGGTGACCGCAGATCGACCAGGAGGCCCTCTCAGCTTTTCTGATGCTCGTAACACTCTAACTGGCCTGAAACCAAGCGTACCGTCAACAAAGTCGGTCTCAGGCTCTTCTCAAACTAAGCCCACTCCGTCCAATGCTCCCTCTTCTGGTGCTTCTACTGGCCCTGCCCCTCCTGGTATGCCTCCTCTTCCTCCAGGTTTTCCTCCATTTCCTCCTCCTCCCGGTTTTCCTTTGCCTCCCGGTTTTCCACCTGGCCCACCTCCACCAGGATTTCCGCCTGGACCTCTCCCACCGGGTTTTCCTCCTCTTCCTCCTCCTCCTCCAGGCTTTCCACCGCTTCCTCCCCCTCCCGGTTTCACAGGGCCGTTTCCTCCACTTTCTGACCCCAACAACTCGCAGTCAGCTCGAAACAGTTTTCAACCTCGCCAGAGAGGAAAAGGTGGGCGTCCATATCGACCACGTGATTGAATGTTTCTTTTTTGTCGGGTTTCATTTTAGGGATTTTGCTCTTCTTCCTCATTGTACTCACATATTTTAATCAGCTAATTCTTAGCTTGGGTGTTCGACCTATTTATTTGCCATTTCGAGCTTAAAAAAGAAAATGGCGCTAGTCTATCTGTCCCGCATCTGTTATTCCATTGCATAGTGAGGTTTCAGTTATCTTCGTCTTTTCATGATCTTTCGGCACTACAACGTTCATTTCCATAAGAAGGTCCCTTGTTATATCGCAGTCGCCGACCTTTCAAAGATGTTGCGATGTTTCTATGTTTGTTATATTTTCAGTGTTCTGAGTGAATATCATAAAGGCATTATTCTATTCGTTATTCTGACTGTATTCCTTTTTCCTGCATTTTGCATTTTCTGCATTTTCAGATTTTCTCCAAAAATATCTTGTCATTCATCTGTGGGGATCACTTCCTCGTTCGATTCTATTGCTCATTCTTTTTGGTAATACTGCTCTCTTTGTTGTTCGAAATTCATTGATGAAAATTACTAGATTTTTGTAATAGTTCATTTTTTCTCCGATGCGGCGGTGTTGACGATCGGCTTTTACTTTTGGGATTTTTTGAATGGACAGCGACCTGTATACGAACCGCTCGTCGATGGTTTTTTTCTAGATGACTTCGATTCATATATTTCTTGCGGATTGGTGAACTTCTCAGAAGGTTTCGATGCTATTGCTGGTTTTTTTTCTCGATTTTTTTGGAGGAAACAAAAAACTAATTTGATATTCCAAATTTTGCTCTCACTTTTTCGGTTTTTATTTATTTTTGAACTCATTTCTATCTCCTCTATACCTGTTTGTCATCCTCTTTAGAAAACTCAAGATGGGTGGTTAAAGGTTTGTTTATTCATTTTTTTCATTTTCTCAGCTGTTTCCTACAATCGTACCACGTAAGTGGCGAATCGATGACGTTCTGCATTCTGGCGGTCTCCAGGAGGCGGCAGTTGTCGCATTTTTGTTTTGTTTTGTGTGATACTTTTTGATGATTTGAGAAGAAAGTGTGTGTTCTTATTTATCATCGTTTTTTTTAAATCGCACAGGTGTTATTGGTGTCCAGTGCTGCACAAAGTGCAAATGCCTGGTAATCAAGTTCAACGCGGCTCTTGCTGAGAAATAGGCGTCTTGGCTTCTCTGAGTGGAATTAATACAATAATTCTCGCTCTTGTGTCTGAACTCTACACTACCGAGTAGTGTGTCAAGGATTTCTTGATTTATTTATTTTTGTGAAAAATAGAATATTGTACTTTGCCGTCCGGTGAACTGTTAGTTACAAAATTAGGTCTTTACCTCTTGAACGCAATGCTTTCCCTCTCCTCTCCAGGTTTGTTTTCGTTTTTATTCTTTATTCTTTTTTCTATTCATTTTACCGCTTGGTCATGGCGTACTCAAAATTGTTCGAAAAAGAAATATGTTCGTCTCACCTCACCTCACATTCTCACTCTCTCTCATCTCTTCTCCATCCTTATGAGCCATTTTGCTTGCACTCTTTTTGAAAGTAGTAAGTGTAAAAGGCGAAGGTGTCGGCGTAGATCTGTCCTCTGCATTTGACTCGCCACATGTTCAATTTGAAAGAATTCGTGGAAGCATGGTGAAGGCGTATTCGGCTTATATAATGAATTATGGCCAGCCGCTGACTAATTCAGAATCATGACCTTCCCAGACAGGTCTGATACCAATTTACTCGCTCACGGAGGGATGTAAGGCTCCGTTAGCCCGGGCCGGAGTCGCTCACTCGACTGTGCAGGTGTCGGTAGCTACTCTTACCACTCTACCACGCGCGCCTTCTGAAGTTAGTAAAATAAATAAAATAGTACACGGTGATGTAGGTTCGCTTACATAGATAGGGTGTAAGTGCAGATCCAACGATTGTAACAGAATCAAATATATGAAAGAGTGCTCTCAAGTACTGTTTTTTTGTGAGGGCAAGGAATTTGCAGTGTTGTCGGTAGTCGCGCCGTAGTTGTTGGCCGGCTCGATACGGCAGAAAATCGATACGAAAAGATCTTATTGGTTTCCAATACTATGGAGATACTTAGAAAAATTTAGCGAAGCGTGGCGTTGCTTTCCTCGGTGCGAAGACTTAGAAAAATGTATCGAAGCATTGCGTTGCTTTAGTAGGTGCGAAGCGTAGCTGATGAGGTAGCAAGTAGTTTCCAGTGCTGGTGATTCCATCAGTTGAAACTCGCTGTTAATGTCAGCAACTGCAAACGTGGTTCTTGACCTACTTGCTTTGGATTCTTGGATAGAATGTCCGGTGTATTGATAAGAAATCCGTGCTTGATGGAAAGGAGTTGAGGAAAGCAGTATTATGCACGGCAGAGTTGTTTTTCTCATTCTGTGCTCTCCTTGTGTGTATTGTGGCTTCCTAAGCGGTGTAATCAAGGATGTGCACGGAGCTGTTTTTGAATCAGTGCAGTATTCAATGAATTTCGCAGTTTTGGTGACTTTTATTGGAGCTGGTTGATATTCATCGGGGGAAAGTTGTTCTGCTAGATCATAGTTTTGACCAGCCTTCGCAGCTGGGCGAAGCTCATCAGTGTTCTTTGAAGCATTGCGAGAGCGGTAATGAGGAGGATCATATTTCACGAATTTTCGTTGGTGAGAATGAGCATCATGGGTTAATACTACTGCTAAATGGTTTCCCTGGGAGTCATATTTTCAATGCTTAAACTGCCTGCATTAGTAATTCTTATTAATAGTCATTATTCTCTGCCTACTGAAACATTTTTTCAGCAAATATTGTAATTTTTGCATGAAAAATCATTTGTGGATGTCTCAGGCGAGATTTCTTCTGCTCATTTCTTGACAAAACTCTCGCTAGTTGAATTGAGTGGCCATCGGGTAGGCTCGCTTAGTGGTGAATCAGGGAAGTTCAAAGAAGTCTTTCTTATGGTATTTGATAAAGCGACTTCGATAGTCGATTTTTCGGTTTTCCCGCCTGAAAATATGCAGTTCACCATGGAGTGGAAAACATAGGGCATAGAAATCCTGAAAAGATACGTTTCTCGAATTTGATTTGTACTTCAATTGGTTGAAGCGTATAAGCCTCCTAATTCTTGATTTCTTTCGATTTCTGGTGTTGACAAATGGTCTTTCGGCTCTCTCATCTCTGCAGTTATTGAAAATTCTCATTCGTTCCCCATGACTGAATACAGTCTCAATTTAGGGTGTTATTTCGATAGACGCAGCTTACAATTTTCTGGAGGTTTTGAAAGAAAGAAATTATATTTTCGTCTGACCTGCATTGTGCAGCTCAACATCAGCCTGTGATTTTATAGGGGATTTTTCTAAAGAGCGAATAACGTGGTCGGATTTGTCTGGCTTTTTAAGCAGGGCAGCTATTGATATTTGAGGTCGAACACTCTTGAATGTTGAGATCCCAGGTCTATCTCATTTAAACGCTTCTGATCCTGTGTAGAGCGACAAGGTGAAACAATTTACGATATTCACCTTTTTCTTCAAAACAGTTTCCTCTTGCATAACGAGGTTCCGATGTCCTGAGCAGATACGTTTTTCGAATTCGATTTGTTTGTTAGATGCCTGCTCCGTATGAATATTCTAAACCTTGATTTCTGTTGATTTCTGGTATTGTCAACTCATCCTTCAACTCTCTCGGTCTTGCAGTTATTGAAAATGTTTCAATCGTTCCTCATGATTAGACGTTGGATCAATTTTGGGTGTTACTCCAACGAGCAAAGCTCCTGGTGCACTGAGTTACTTTGACTTTGACTGAATGTCTCAAGGGTGGACTTTTTAGTTGTTCAAGTCGTCAGTTAAAAATGACCCTAGTGAGGCATTAACAAATCTGATTTGGCACTAGAATCCGACTGCTCCGTTATTCCGGTCCCGAAGGACTATAGAGGCCATTTACTCGCTGAACACCAGTACGGCGGCAGTTCTGAACGGGTGCTTTATAGGTGATGAGCATTGAAAGTCGAAACTGGTGCAGGTATAGGTTCGTCGCCTCTCTAGGAAAGGTATAGTCAGATAAGAATAGCAAAGAATGAAACATAATCGTTTTTGCGAGGGATATTTTTTCTCATTCTGGGAAGTGCCATGCCTGTTTCATAGGTGTGCATCCAATCTGATTGTTGTTCGCTATTTTCTGAGAGTCGGATATGTCACAAAACCGATAAAAATTTCTTCTGTTCTCTTCTTTTTTCTCTGTATTTTCGCATTCGTTTCGCTCAAGTTTACTGCGTTTAACACATTGTTCAATATTGTTTTTATCAGTCTGCTAGTATGATCATCCTTACCTTATGTTAAACGCTATGGCATTGTTGTTGGCGGCATTGCCTGAGGCGTTTTGTCGCATGCTACAGAATGAATCTCGATCTGTAACTGATAGCGGTGTCTTCACCTAATGAATTTTCTCCACCTTCTTGCTGAGTCATTAGTTGGTATCTTTTTAAATTTTGCTACATTGACATCGATTTTTAAGGTTTTAATATCTATTCCTTCATGCTTCGAATATGGTATTCGAAGAATTGGTTCTCGGCGAATTTGACGAAAGACAACTGCTGCAAATGGCCACATCGGTCTCTTTTCCACCTTTCTTGTGAAAACTACGACCTGGACTAAACGGCAGGTTACTGACCAGCATATACCCTGGAATTCTGAGCTACTTTGCCGTTTTTAAGCTAGTTTCGGTTCGAAACCATTGGCATTCTGTTGAAAAAAAAACCGAAAACCCCTCAAAAGCAACTCATCTTCTGACTCCGAGGTGGGTAGTAAGGTATTGAGGTGGTAGTGATTGCTGGTGAATGGAATGGTAGTTTTTTATCTTTCCTTACGTTTAGGAAGTCAATAAAACGTCTGTGGTTTTAGTAGCATGCCTGACATATGCTTTCCGATTCGCTGAACAAGGTAAGCGATCAGAGCTCTCGAGAAGTTTCAACGAAATACGACGTAATCCTCCTGGAATCGCAGTTGGTGAAGGCTTCTCTCTCATCTCTTTTTTAGATTCCACACAGCTAATACTCTTGTCCGGATTCGCCGGGCATAATAAGGCGTCGCTGACGTTCCAAGCGAGGCTCGTGCTCACATCAGTGGCTGACACGGCTTCACTTGGCTTGTTGGAGTGCCTTTCTCTCTTGAGCTCCCCCCTTTCCTACAGATGTTATTCTAGCGAACTCCCAGTCAAACAGTTTCGGCTGCTCGTTTCAGGTCGTTCGAGATTCTTTCTGTTTCTTGTTGTTCAACTCTGCCTATTCATTTGCTTTCAGCTGACCTTCACCTTCATTCTAATTATTGTTATGTTTACCCTACCAAAGATAGTTTTTTAATCATGTGGATAGGAATCGGCTGCGGAGGTCGTACTGTCAAGTTTGGGCCTCGACAAGCTTTTCTCAAAGAGAATAGATGAAAAGGAAAGGTGGAGGTACTCCGAAGGCACCATGCTAGGTAGTAAGGGGCACGATGTATGTGGAATTTTGCGGGTCAGGTCCTCTTGATCTCATTTTTTAATTGATCGCCGGAACCTTTTTGAGAGGGTGTCCACTTGAATTTATCCTAATACGTTTGAACTGATACGTAACATTTTGGCTCTCCGATTTCTTGCGTCGTCTTTACCGTCGATTTCTGGCGTCTTTACCAAACGTGATCTATGAAGTTTCATTGAATTTCGTTGCATGTTTGCAATGAAACATGTTCATCTGCACGACAAATTTCCGGTCCGTCACGCTCGTATACGTAAGTCGTGACGTTTTCAAAAACAGGGCTGCTGCGAAAGTCTCATCCATATCACTGCATCCTAATAGGTACCATAGTTATCCCTATATTGTGTTGAAATTATGAAATTGTCGGTGTTGATCCGTATCCTTGGGACGCGCCGCCGCATTCGTGTTTTATTCAGAATCGCAATGATATAGTGAATGCGTACGCAATGACTTGCGGAGCCAGCCCCTATACCAAGACAGTGTCCTTGCCTTCCCAGACAATTCTGGTATCAATTTACTCGACCATGGAAGGATTGAAGTCTTAGTTAGCCCGTGCGGCTCGATCGCTTGACCGTGCGGGTATCAGTAGCGCCGCTTACCACTGGACTACGCACGCCCAGTTATTGAAATCGCTCTGTTACGCTCGCCTACGTAAAACTCGTTTTCATGACCACATCAAAGGATTTCTAAGGATTTGTTATTGTAATTCAACTGAAAAGGACGGATATAATTCATTTATGTAGTACGTATTCGCAGCTATACCCAGGAGGTATGATAATGACTTTGTTGTAGGCGTATAAAACGGAAATTAGTGTAATTAGGTGGAAACGCGATGGGTGAAAACTGGAAATTACAGCAATCAGGGTAATCAGGGCAAACTAGGAAAGTTGTCAGGCTCACCTATCAGTAGCTGCACTTTAGAATGCATTTACGCAATAGGATATTCGTGAAAATTGCCGATAATTATTTGAGTGAATTAGTAGCCGATTTGAGCCGCGGTAGTGGTCCGATATGTTGACGAGCAGGATCTAAACTGCATTGATGAACTCTGAATTCGCGTACACCAGGGCCCACATTCATCATTGGTAAACCCCGATAAACCCCCAGATATAGCCTGTGAACGGCGCGCACCTTTCTCTACCTATTCTAAACTTCCTATGTTAAACGCAATCCCTCATCGACTCTGTTGTCTGATTCTGGCTGCGCCGCGGTTTCGGAGACCGCTCGTACGTTCATGAATCTGGGCCCAGGAAGGCCGGGTATGAAGATAGCGGTTGTTGATCGCGTTGAAGAGTCACAACACGCAGATGGGATTGTGATAGGAAATAGGTGAATTTTGGGCAGGTTTTTGAGAAAAGGACTCGACCTATGTGCTGCTGTAGATCAAGTAGTATCGACGAACATGGATTGATATTTGATTGATTTTTCCTGCTGATCAATTGAAAGGAAATAATGGCGTTCGGTGTTGTTCAGCTCGCAGATTCCTGAACGGAACCAGGGATTTCGGTTACCTTTACCTCGCCGTACGCGCTTTTTGCGGCTATTCCTTATTCGGGATGATCGCGGTAATCTGAAACCGTACGATACGTTTACTTTTTTATTTGTTACGCCACAGAATGGCGCGCCAATCATTAATGCAGTCTGTAACAAAACAAAAACACCATGCCATAACAGAAGAAGTAAATAAATAAAATGGACCGTTGGAAAGCGGTTAACAAATAACGAAAGGTTGGGGAACTTCATGCTCTAAACTGATATCAGATACAATTTACTATGGCCTAATACAGTTAGAACCGTGTGTTTAGTGGACCTCAGTAATCCACTCTATAGAGGTTTGATTTTTTCTGAACATTTTTTCATTTGTTTGACTGTCACACAATTGGCTCCCACTTTTTGGGGGAATTAGATGCGGTGTTTAGTGGGTAGTTTCTTGAATTGAATTTGTTCCAGACTCTGAAGAAGGCGAGGGCGCCAAAACGTAAGCCCAAATCAAGTGTTGCTATCAATATCGATGGTGCTGCGAGTACCAGACTTCTTTCGTTCTTACAACCTGAATGTCCATCCCCTCGAAATCTGATCAATGTTTCTGGAAAAGCTCAAAAACCGTGATCATCAGTGAGACTTAGTTTGACTTATACAAATTACTTAGAATTTCGTGATCCTTTTTTCATGATGGTGCTTATATCGCGTCGCTTTCGTGAATATACTCAGGTATGATTCCTTTTAGGTATGATTACTCAAAATTTCGCTGCGGACGATCTTCCGAATTCCAGCAGCGTCGATCTTAAATTGAGTTTCGTTGAGGATGATGCTCAACATTATGAGTCAGGGTCTCAGCATGAAGAAGACGACACGACGGGTTGGCGTTGGTTTACTTTGATATTTTTCAAGTAGTCAGATCCTGCAGCTGCACCTCCTACTAGGTAATGCTTGATAGAGTCAGCTAAATCGAGTACCCCTCTGAGAAGGGTTGCTGTTCGCTGGTGATACAGCGGTAAGAGGCGCTTCTGACACGAGTACGGTTGGGGTATCAATCCCCGCTCGGGTTAACCAGGCCTCCCATCCTTCAGGGTTGGGTAGATTGGTAACAGATTTGTCTGGGAAGATAAACACACTGACTTGGTCTAGCGGTTGCCTTCGCAAGTGGTTGTATAGGCCAAATACGCATTCACTATGCCTCTACGTCTCGAATGGAACACGAATGCCTCCGAACGTCCTTAGGGGACTGATCAACGTCGACACCAGTCGTACCATTGACTGAGTAGATCCTGGGTTTGAGAACTTTGTGTCTAAGGGAATAAGGAATGATTGGAGCAATGACGAGCTTATACATACTGTTTCTTTTCTTAGTAAAAAGGTAGAGGTAAAAGAATCGGTATTGATCAGTCGGTAAGCAGCACCGTCGCATTTGTGTTACGTACCGAATCGTGAGGCGTTGTGAACGCGTATTTTGTTGTTATGACGTGAGAGGCCACTATACCAAGTCAGCGTCTTTACCTTCCCAGACTAGTGTGGTAGCAGTTTATCCGATCCAGTAGGGAAGGAAGGGTCGGTTAGCTCGAGGAGATTTCGGATTTGAATTTAGTTCGAACTTTCAAATCTTTTCACGGATCGCAATTATTGTACATTCCGTTCATCGAGCATTAACGATCGCGTATACATTCTGTCTTTTCTGTTTCTTGTTCTTTTTTCTCTTCTTTTCTGGTGATTCTAACAATAAAGCATACCTTAGCGTCGGCACTCATCGAGAATTTTGACCGAAAAAAGTGGAGCTCCTCAAGGGCAAGTCTGATTGTGAAATCTTAAATGCACTTCTGAAGTGGACCTTCAATGACGTGAATACGTCTTATTCAGCCATTCACTTTGTGGAAGCATATATTCATTACGAGTTCCCGTTCTCGGTCCCCATGGCTACCGTCAAGACGCTGATGGTGCAAGTAATAAACTTGTGCCGTCTATTGTTGCGCATTTTACTCTCGGAATTGCTTTAACTTTGGCTCCTTGGTGACTTCGCCTTTTTATTTGTTATTTTTTGAATTTATTTTGTTTATTTTTCTCAGATGTTGTTGACGAAACGATGAGCACAGTTCTACTGTGCCACACCGAGGCGCGCGATTTATCGCACGCAATCCGTGACGAGGACAAGCTCGTCTACTACGACTTCAACAACACCACCGTCGAAGAGATCAAAGGTTGGACCAAGAACTACTTCTCCTTCTGTTTTCTTCTTTGCAGTAGCTCAACTAATCCATTCAGAGCGAATATGTTTGGCTTCAACGTCGCGAATAAAAAATTTCGGGCTCCACATCCACAGCAAGCGATACCGACTGGCTCTTTGTGGCACTTCGAATACGGTAAGTTCTCCTTCTTGATGGCTGTTTCTATCGGATTGCCCAGCAGAAGAAGATGAGGCAAAGGTAAAGTCAAAGGTAAAGGTAAGGTAAAGGTGTAGGTAAAGATTAATGTGTCGGAGTTGATCAGTCGCCTAAAGGCGCGTCGTCGCTTTCGTGTCCCATTCAAAATGGTAGAGACATGGTAAATGAGTATTTGGCACATACAATGACTTGCGAGGGACAGCCGCTATGCTAAGTCAGTGTCTTTAACTTCCCAGACAAGTCTGGTGCTAATTTACCCAACCGCGGAGGCATAAGCGGCTTGATGAGCCCTGGCGCGGATCGACCGATCGGCCGTGCGGATGTCCGTAGTGCTCTCGACGTTTTTTTTCTGAACAGCGGGAAATATGTTCCAAGTTCCAATAGAACGAGCCATGCAATCATTTTTCGCTCAGAATCGTAGGGGTATTTTGCATCATTTACTCATTCAATGCGAGCTATCCGATATTCAAGTCGGTGTCTTCACATGTTCAGACAACTCTTCCACCACTTTCACAAACTTCTGGGTGATGTTCCCGCATTAACTTTACCTGAGTGGGCTCGTAGAATTTATGGTGTTGTAATGATGTAATGATGCTGTAATATTAATAATTGTAAGATCGTCCCAAAAGTAGCGGTTCAGGCTGAATTCGAACCCGGATCTCGTGCTTATCGATGGCTACGTGATTTTGGACCACTTTGCTATTTATTTCCCTAACACTCATTTGCGTTTTCCCAACACCTTTACTATACCAGAAGTTTTTTGTTTCCAAAATCTTCCTTCAACCGTAATAACGAATTTAGCCAGTAAGCCGGATCCGGTGTTGTACCTACTGAGCTGAAAGTAAATCTGCTATTATTGTGAAATCGTAGTATTAAGGTATTATCACCTCGTTTTCGCGGATCATAGTGTCTCACGCAAAACTCCAAACTCCAAGGAGAACGGCAGCCGCCACAAATCTGTAGCTTTTTAGAGCAACAAATATCGTACATTGCCATGAGTGACAGGAAACTCCTTTAGCAACTTGAAAATATCCGGTGGTTTCAAAGGAAGAATTCTCGTTAACTATGTCGAGGATTCGTAGAGGTGATAAATAATATGATTAAAATTAGGGTCTAAAACTGCGCGATTAAAAATGAAAACGTAAATGACTATTCCAAATTCGTAAAACATCTCTGTAGCACTGCTGATTGGAAGAAAATTTTCTGTTACATTTTCTGCTTTCCCTGAAACGTAATTTGTAGATAAATTCACTGCTTGGTTTAAAGGTTATCGACGCGCAGACCTTGCGACCGGAGAACTCGGTGACTCGGCGATTCTTTCGCTGGCTGCTCACTGAGCGCATGGCTGACGGTGCATTTCTGGACTTCTTTATCATCGGAAAGGAGCCGGCCGCCATGCAAATCGTGAATCTTCTGCAAGGCATCACCCGCAAAAAGGTTCGTGAAATTCTCATTCTTCGGATTATTATTATATAATTAGCTGTAATTCTTTGTTCATTGTTCGTTCTTCTCTATGATTTATTTATTCATTGCTCAAATTTCCAAGAACTTCAGACTTCAGTTTGACGATGAATGGTAAATAAGGTCCTGTCTGTTAGAAGTCCTGTCAAAAGTCCTGTCGTTTTTTCCTACTTTAACATCACTCTTTGTTTCCCAAGAAACGAGAAATCATTGGGCTTCGGGTGAAGTCGACCTTATTAAATGGCTCATCTGTTAGCGTATACATCTACCAGCATATCGCTCGAATTTATCGAAGCTAGATATTGGAGACATTCGCTCTTGGCATCGTCCGCTCTGTCAAGTTCACTAAGGAAAGCTTAGAAGTTGCTCAATAGAGGGGAAATTTTCTTCAGTGGTTTGGTTGGCAAATGATGATTCTGCATTGTGTCACTAGAGGATCCCAAACCGGCCGTTGACGACGACGAGCAGTTCCTTATTCGACATAATACATTCAAAAATACATGGACCCTTCTTGAACATTGATTTCTCTTCCATTCTTTGCATTCATAGTAGCTGACAACTACTGTCTACCATGATTTCCAGCCGCTTTAAAATTGTAGGTCATGTAAATTCTGACAAACGGAGTCGCCTTCGGAAATTTGTAGAAACTTTTCAGGAACTAATCGTCAGACGCCTAATTCTCAAAAGTTTGCAATCTTCACTGTACCAGAACATGTGTTCTGTCTAAAGAAAATCATTTCGAAAAATGAGAACGGCAGCTGATGCGTTTCGTAGCTTATAAATTAAAACGTAGTTCAAAAATTAATATACCTCTGATTGTAAGTCCGAATCAAAGCATGAACCATTGAAAGGAGAAAAGCTTCCCAATCCTCAAATAGGTGCTTTATCTCACCTCTTTAGAATTCTTGAGGTATCGAGGCCAACGAACTTCTGCAGGTGCATTTCAACCTTCTACACAGATATACATAGGTGCGTGGGTTCACAAGATGTACTGTAAGATGCTCGATCACGGCGTCCGCTGCCCATGTATTGGTATTTTGAAGCGTTTTTAGGCATTCATCTCGATCCTCTTCCGTGATGGGGTAATGTGGTCGGAGACCTTTTTGGTCTTATTCTACCCAAAATCCAAAGTGGACTTCACTATGTAAGTACGTGAAGTGGTGTGCGATCACACGCGTCGTAAGGCTCGGATTTTCTCTGACAACAATAACTACAGTCTTCAGTATGCTCTCGCATTAATTAGGAATTTTTTGACGTTTTTGAACACCATCAATTGTCTTAGGACATCATTCCCAGAACCTTCATCGGGTTTCGGCAACCTCATAAAGAACGCCTTGGCATAGGCAAGTTTTGTTAGCTTTCATTTCGACCGGAAGAATTTTCCCAGTACACAAAAGTACAAGTGCACCTGCAGTACCGGACGCGTCACAACTATAAATCGGCAGCAGCGGCGCTTTTTTCGGCCGAAAGTGCCTTTTTGGGGTCGACGGGTGGTGACCCGGACAGAGTGCCTCAATTCATTTACGCCGCATCTCCGACAGGAGTCTCCGCGTGGTAGCCCAGCAGAAGGCGAGCTTAGTCGACTGAGTCGCTAGACGAGGAATCGAAAGGGGCAACGGACCGACAATCGAACGCTGAAAATCGCTTGTTAACAATTTCCACGAATATGGAAAAATTCACGTATGAAAAGATAGCGATTGAGCTACTGAGTTCAAATGCATATTTATTTTTACAAATCAATCAATTCGAAACGAACCATAGAAAAACGGCGGTTTCTGCGCTAGAAAGCGCTTCTGGCGCCGTTTTCTCATTGCGGCACGCACGTTGCTGTAAATAGTTTTGAAATTACAGGGTGCGCAAAAATTACCCGGAAAAATACATCACAGGTCACAACTACTGGCTGAATTGGATTCTGAGCTTCATATTGGAATATGTTGTACATCTATGCTACACGCAAACGCTGTCCAAGTTTGAGCTCTAGAATGTTGCGCAGCGGTAATAGCAAAACGAAATCTGAAACTATCGGCCGTCATCAGTCTACACGTCTCTGGTCGTACAGCTATTTTACCTCAATTTTCTTTAATGATTCTGAGCAAACAGATTATCTAGTCTAGTAGGTTTTCGAGACAATAGTGTGCTCTATCTGATGTGCAACTTTGCTGCCTCTGATAGCACCGTTAGCAAACGCATGGAATGATTTCGATGAGGACTACCTGCGTGCCACCAGTTATTCGTTTGGCGCAATTGATAACAACTTTTAGAACTATGTTTTCAACCTGATATTGGAGTAGTGAGTACGTATACATTAAACTCAAATGTATTTCAAGCCTTGGTTCATTTGAGTTTACAATGTGCGAATGGTAAAGCCAAATCGAGGAAGATCAGTAATCATCGACTCATAATTTTGCTGTCCCACGCCGCACACCACAACATGGCTGACCTCTGAACTCACGGAATTTGAACCGCCTTAGTTTCTTTTCTGGTCACTTACCGGGAGCGAGAATTCCTCTACACAACACAAAACTTTGGCTCCACTTGAAGCTCCCCTGACTGAGGCAAAGAGTGATATAGTAGAAGACTACCTCCGTGCCATGTGTTGCGGGTTCGGTACTCGTCTGAGGACATGTGTCCGTAAGAAAGGGGGCCACTTTGAAAGAACTTGATATTTTTCTAGTAGTAAGGAAATAGGGAAACTGTATGTCAAGTTTCATCGTCAGATCTACATTTTTGTTGAAGTTACAACGTGATATTTTATTCCGGGTAATTTTTGCGCACCCTGTACATTATATACGAAATAACATCAAACAGCCAAACGAGAAAGGAAATTGGTGACCCTTCAAGCAAGATGTGTTCGCTAGAATTAGTGACTTCAAAGCTCACATTTCACTTTGTCGCTAAGAAGCTGCTCAGTCTCCCTTCGTCAAGGCGATGATACAAACGCTCTGTTCTCTTGGGTTCTGCGATTGCTGACTATCTCCCGACTGAATTGTTTTCAGCCTCTCACTAGGCAACGCGCGCTTCAGCTTCAGCAGAAAATAGCGTTTCACTCGGACCGTTCCGCCCATTCATACTTCTTACACCAACGATAGTCTCTCTCATTGAATTCAACGATTTTTGTGGTGTCAAACGATATTTCTGAAATATTCAGGTGGCCGTGCGATTCATCCCTCACTTCGTCTCCAGTGAAATACCCCTCCACAACAGGTTCGTTTCAGAGTATTCAACGAACTTGTGTCATTCTAGGATAGTGCCATTGTCATCAAGTCATCGTCATTTTCACTGCAATTAAAAGTGTTCGGGTGAATTCACTGTAACTGTTGCCCTCATTAGCGCCGCTTGAAGCAGGTGTAGCAAGAACGGCAGCTGAATAATGCCGACGCCTGCAACCTTGCCCTTCTTCTTTCATTCGCTAGTTATGATTCACCGAAGTGCACCCTGTTCATCTTCTCTGTCAACTAATTACCGACTCATAGTTTTCTCAAACTACCTGAGCTCAAATTCGTTATCGCTATCTATCAGTGCTCTCGGTCTATAACAACAAGCACGGAGTATGTGCTGCGAAAAGCGAAATCGATGAACCAAATGCGCTGATGCACCATCCTCTTCTTATTTTTGCAAATGCCCGTATAATGGTAGAAGCGAAACGGTCATTAGGTTCTCTTATCTTCCTTTTCCTTTCGCCTAGAGGGATGACATCGATACCTCTAGCCGGAAGTGCTGGTGGACACAATAGGAAACAAAAGCAACAGCAATCGAATGACGATCTAACGATAGGAACAGGAGGATGTTAGAGGGCTAGAAGTTTGTACGCTATATTTAATACAGTTAATAATGATAGGTAATATAGTTAATAATAGTTAATATAGTTAGTAATAATAATATAATTTAATAGGTTACCAAGAAGCTTCCTTGAACGATCCCTGGACATTTTTACTTCTTTGGTAAAGGGAAGGAATAAAAGCAAACAAGAACAGTACAGCAAATTTCTGAGATGAAGATTTTTGTTCTGATCCGACTTTTCACGACCGGATCCGGGGGCTAATCAGGGAAGTACTCCCGACAACCTATTTCCACCGATCCGTGGCCACCGAGGCAGCCCAACGATGCACTCGCTAATCCTTCCAATAATCCAGTGGAATACTTGGAATGGACAACTGGTATTGGAGTCCACTCCAAATGTTCTACTGGATTGGGCGCGTGTGGTACCGATGGAAGAAGCGGTAGTGACACCTGCACCTTCGAGCGATCCATCCCCGCCCGGGAAACTCGATCCATCCCCGCCTGGATAAGTCAATCAATTCCCGCCCGGGTAACTTCCATCCTTCTGGGGCCGTATGCTCGTCTCTCCCGGCCGGGCGATGGGCGCCCTTCGCCCGGCCGTGTTATGACGAATAGACACACTGAGTTGTGTCTATTCGCCATAACGCGGCTGGGCGATGGGCGCCCATCGCCCGGCCGGGAGAGACGAGCATACGGCCCCTGGGGTCGGATAATTTGTTACCAGACTCTTCAGGGAAAATAAAGACACTGACTGGGTAGAGGCCGCAAGTCACTGTGTAGGCCGAATACGCATTCACTAAACCGCTACGATTCTGACTCTACCGCGAATGTAGAGGAGGGAATTGGCCCGTGCCGAAACCTTCACCCTTGCAATCGGTGACCAAGAAGCTTCCTAGGACGACATTTGTAGTGCCCCTGCACTGATAAAGCGAAGCAACAAAAACAAACGAGAACGAAAAACAGAAAACTTGAAGAGAAGAGATTTGATCTGATCCGACTTCTCACAATCCGGTCCTGGAGCTGCAGAAAAATGTATTCCCGTCATCCTTTTTTCACCTTTTCGTAGCAAACGGGGCAATCCACTCATCAAATCGCTGATTCTTCTAGTATCCCAGTGAACTATTTGGAATTGACTACTGGTATTGACTGCTTTCTGTTTGTCACTTTCTCTAATTAGCTGCACAATCTAACCAGCCGAAGGAAACTAATTGTATGTCGTTGCTCATTTTCTGACTGACTGTAATGGCCTAATTACATGCTCGGCGTCTAATTGTAGCTCGAAAATCGTATTTTGCCGACTTTTCTTGAGCGCGTGGAAATATCGTCCACAAAAGGTGCTTCACTTATAGGCGCGTCGTTGAGCTCTATTTCGATGCTTCGAAAATGAGAGCGAGGAGTGAGGAGCCGGCTGCCGGCGAGCGAATCAAGTCAGCGTCGTCCCGTTATGAACGCATTCGCACTGTTGGCAAAGGTAATCGAACCCTTTACTCCATCATTTCATTCAATATTCTTATGCTACTCTATGTGTAGGCGCGTGGTTCAGTGGTAGGCGGCGCTACTGACACACGCATGGTCCAACGATCGATCCCCGTCCGGGCTAACCTAGGCCCAGATTCATGAACGGCCCAGCGCTCTCCGTAACCGCAGCGCAGCCAGAGCCAGACAGCAGAGTCGATGAGAGATTGCGTTTAACATAGGAAGTTTAAGATAATCAGAGAAAGGTTTACCAATGACGAATGTGAGTATTAGCCTTCCATTTCTCGGGGTCGGGTAAATTGGTACTTGCTTGTCTGTGAATGTTAAGACGCTGACATTGTACAGCGGCTGGTCCCGAAAGTATTGTATAGGCTAAATACGCATTCACATTGCCTCTACGATTCTGAGTGGAACACGGCGCTTTCTTATGAGGCTTATTAATGCCGACGCCTTAACCTTCACCTTTACTTTAAGCTGACCAGGGCCCGAATTCATGAATGGACGAGCGATCTCCGAAACCCTGTCGGCGATAAGCCCGCTCGATACCGCGAGTTTGCGGATCTTCATGATTCGTGAAGGCCAGGGTTTCGGAGACCGCGATGGCCCGCGATCACACTCACTGCGGGCAAGCAGCCGTCGACCCGTAATTGCGGCGATCGATACGCACCCCGGACAGGAATTTCGTGTCGACGGCCGAGCGCCTGCAGTGAGTGCGATTACGGCACTTGCGCCATAAGCCGTCGAGGTCTCCCAAACCCTGCCTCACAGCGAGGTGTGATTGACCCGCGATAAACCCCGAATAAACCCCGACGCATGTTCACGTATCTCGGTTTGCGCGTCGTTTGGGGTATATCTCGGGATTTATCGGGGGTTTACCAAGTATGAATCTGGGCCCAGATCAAAGATGGTGATTGCAGTTCAACACTGTTGCTAACCAAGCGCAGTGAGCAAGGGTCCCCCTATTCTTCACCACAAACTATAGTGTCTTCATAAGCGAGTTTTAGGCGCGTTCGGTTCGGCTGTTCTCTATCGACGGAAAGAGGACGCGTCGCTGGTGATCATCAAGGAAATCAACATGTACGATTTGGACAGTTCACAACGACAACTGGCACTGAATGAGGTACCGAGGCCTTGACGGGACAGTTTGGCTAACAACACGGTAGAAACGGAACAGATCTCTTTAGGTGCACTACTAGTAACGGCCTGACACTGTCTGGCTTTCTCTTGAGCTCCGTAATTCATCGAGGTGTCCACTTTATTTTTTTCTTCTGTAAAGTGGGTCTCAATTTAGTTCGTGACTTCCGAAAGATTCTATCCTACGATAGTGACCAGTAATTCACTTCGCCGTTCTTTTTTCAACATTTTCGTTAAGAAAGTCAGTTTCAAGAAACGCGATCGAATTTCTACAGTTTCTGGCTTTTTTTTCTGCAGAATCAATAAAAAACTGAAAAAAGAAAACGATACCATAGATATCCCTTTCCGTTTGAGGTGCATCTGCTGTCTCGTATCGAACATCCGAACATTATATCTTACTATGACTCCTTCGAAGAAGACGGCATTCTGATGATCGAAATGGAGTTTGCCGACGGAGGGTGAGGCTGATGCTTGTTTCATTGTATTTGGGTTGCTATCATCTTCCAATTCCATTCATCTAGCACACTAGCGCAGTACTTGATGAAATGCCAAAACTTTATCCCCGAGGCTACAGTCACTGATCTCATGATCCAGATGCTCTCCGCGGTTGTTTACTTGCATGAGTGCAGTGTTCTACACAGGTGGGAGTCCATGGGATGTTTTCCGCAGAGAAGTTTTTGTCCTTAAACTGTCTGGCACAGTTTCAACGGTAGCTCATTCAGGGATTTGAAGACTGCGAATGTGTTCCTAATGAAGGACGGATTCGTGAAAATAGGTGACTTTGGGATCAGCAAAGTGATGGGTACGGAGACGTTAGCGCAAGGAGCGAAGACGGTTGTTGGCACGCCCTACTACATCAGTCCAGAGATGGTAAGTCGCATATTCAACGATCAGTCACGTTTATTCTTTCTCTCCTTCTTTTCTTTCCCCATTTTCTTTCTTCGTCTCGTTCGTTGCATTTCTATTTCCCATTTCGTTGAAAAAAGTCCCGTCCCAACATTTTTCACCTGCATATTTCCGTGTAACGCAGCTCCCATTCTAAAATCACCTGTGATGATTTTTTCTCCAGTCTCGCGCTCCTCGTGGCTGCATACCGGTGGTCTGAAACTCCAGTGTTTTTCGTATTGGATGGTCATCAGGTCTTCTCACTATATTTATTTATTTATTTTTATTTAAAAACGCACCAAAGTGCGCACAACTCAGAAAACAATTGGAAAACACATGTAGAATTACTGACAGTGCTTATATCACAACAACAAGATCAGCTAAATAATTGGGAAAACAAAGCAGAATCTGATGTAGAACGGTTATTGTCCAGGGCAAAGAAATAAAAAAACCTAGAACAACTCACAAAAATATCTCGATTCCGGATCTCTTAGCCCCTAGGGCGAGTGTTGGAGCCCAATGATGAAAAGCAGTGGGAGGCCAGCACTGCAAGCCGTAGGGCGTGGAATATGACGACACCACCTGAGCCTTTGCACTGGAATCTTAAGATGCACTGGAGCTGTTCTCATTACCGCTCTGACGTCCTCGTTCCGTACGCTGTCCAACCTCGTCCATACGCATGCCCACCTGAGCATCCTCATTTCTGCGGAATGTACTTGTCTCTCTTGTGCCTTCGAGACGGGTCACTCACCGCCGTAGAGCAGCGCAGGTCTTACAATTGCCGCTATATTTTTCCCGTAGGCACCCTTCAGCACCCTCTATCGCAGAAAATACCTGTTGTTCCTGTCCACGTTACTACGCTGCATTCATCTTTTCCATCATTGCATGATCTAGAGTAGCATCCTTCGACAATTCAGTCCCAAGGTAATCACTTCCGACGATATTCCTCTACCTATTACTATCGGCCCATCATACAGTACCGGACGTGCCGCAACGATAAGACGGCGGCAGCGGCGTATTTTTGCGCCGAATAGTGCCGTTTTTCGGGTCCATGCGTTGTGACCCAGACAGAGTCTACCTCAATTCATTCACGTCGCATGCCTGAGGGGGTCCACGCGTGGTGACCCGATCGGAGGCGGAGCCTCGTCCTACGATGAGTCACCAGAAGAGGGATCGAAGGGCAAGAGACCGAAATACGAGGGGTCAAGAAATCGCTTGTTGATAAGTTCATCTGAAAACTTGTATATGGAAAGATAAGGCTTGAGCTGCTAAGTCCGAATACATGCTCATTTTTAAGAATGATTCAATTTCAAAGAAAATAGAGGAAAACGGCGGTTTCTGCGCATTAATGCGCCGCTGGCGCCGTTTTATGGTTGTGGCGGTACTGCACGTTTCAAGTTCCAAGAGCCATCAAAATTTTTTGTTGTCTCCCTGTCTTGCAAAGTGTCTTACCACCACCTAATCCTGAACGGTAATGACCAGAGTAAATCAGATTCGATCACTCACCCTGAGAAAGATGCAATGTAGGGAAATGGGTAGGGTTGGTATCACTCAAGCCGAAAGAATAAATCGCAAACCTTAACATACTCCTATTTTGAATGGAGGAAACTGTTACTGGATTGTTGCCGCACACCTCAAGCTGCAGCCACGGTAGCCACGCTTCGCTCAAATATTTCGTACTTTCCCTGCCTCACCTCGCTTCCCTTTCCTAACTCATTTTTGATTTATACCTTGTGTTAACTTATACCTTGTCCTTCTTTTTTTAGTGCTCTGGACAGCCGTATAACGAGAAAAGCGATATGTGGGCACTGGGCTGTATCCTCTATGAGATGACGTGTCTGCAAAAAGCGTTTGAAGGAGAAAATCTTCCGGCTTTAGTGAACAAGATCATGACGGTCCGAATCTCCTATCTTTTTTCTAAATAGAGACTTACTGTTTTCTCAGACTTCAAGGTATTTAGTGCACTTACGCTCCTGTGCGAGGTCCGTACTCGGCAGAGATAAAGCTGCTTATTCGGGAGCTTCTCCAGCACGATCCCGACGCTCGTCCTCGAGCTTGTCAAGCGCTTCAGGTAAACTTTGTTGAAGTACGGCTCCGAAATCGTTTTAGAGGCAAATAAACAAGTTTTCAGATGCTACGGCCGCGCCTGAAGTCCAGCGTGGTGATAGCTCGCTCAGCTCTTCATGCAACCAGCTCCACTCTTTACTCGTTGGATCCTGGCTCGATTACTTTGCGTCCTGTTGAGGATCTGCCTAAACGGCTGACGATAAAGCAGGTAGTTCTTTCACTTTGTCTCGGACAAACTTTGTCGGCAAGGTTTATTCGGGGCACTGATCTCGAATGTGACATTTGTTCTTGGTAGGGTTCATTATGGATGAATTGAGATGAGCGCAGGTCACACACACCGGCAATTGAATGAAGATGTTGTTCGTTGTGCGTTCTCTTTTGGCCAGACTCGTTCCAAGTGTGCTTCTATCCAGCAACTGCGAGAAAATCAAAAAGGAGCTTTATTTATCAGGTCGGTAAGGAAGTTCGTGCCGTTTTTTCAAACGCCTCTTATCAGTTGAGTCCGAAAGCTTTTGCATATTATTACACGGCATCCGAAAGAGAATTATTCGCTTTTCAAACAGTATATTAGAAATTTGTGATAACTTCGGATTTCATTGTTTTTGTCTAGTAAAGTGAAAAGCGAAAAAGTGGAAAAATATTCTCTCCGACAGCGAATTTTTTCTGCTCATTTTCGAGGGCCTTAATAAAACACAATACACCGTTCTATTATACTGCTTGAATGAGCGAATAACTCTCTTTTGACTGCTGTGTAACGCTCTGCAAAAGCTTTCGAACTCGACTTACAACAGTCGTTTGAAAAAAACGGCACGAACTTTCTTAACAACTTAATAGTACCTATGGTCGGATAAAAGAAAAGAGAGAGAAGGCGAAACAAACGTTGAGCAGAGGGACAGAAGCTTTGACCGCATGATTGAGTGCCCTACATGCTAACCGTTGAGCTCATTCCCTATAAGACCTAGACGCACCATAGAAGCACCCTATGAGACTGGAAATACCATCAATGGGCAAGTTTTTTTGTCTTTTTTGAACCATCCATTTGCATTGAGTAGAAATTAACTATTGCTTTGAAATCTCCGATCCTAGCCGTATGAGACCATAGAGGTCTCGATGGGAATCTTTGGGGGACGCCCACTGACCTTCTTTGTAAGAGAATCGATTCACTGAAAGTTGAGCAGAATGTGTCATGCAACTGCGGTTAAATATTAAATACTTATTTGTTCATTTTTGCTTTTTCCACCTTAGGTGAACTTTGCACATACTGAAAATACGAAATTGATTAAGTGCTAAAGAAAAACTGCAAGGAAATGCCTTCCAGGTGGCAACGAGTGGCTCGCATACTATGGTTCTTAGCTACGACAACGAAGTTTTCGCGTGGGGTAGCAACGAGCACGGTCAGCTGGGTCTTGGAGACACGAAGGAACGGTAGGAATATGAACCATCTGAATACTTGCCCTTAGGAGAGTAACTCTGTTTCAGTCTCAATCCAGAGAAAGTGGAGGCACTTCGAGGAAAGGACGTCTGCTCCATAGGCGTTG